>JAODAL010002504.1:0-194604 GCA_025379985.1 Phyllomedusa bahiana | reverse complement strand
TTGCTGTGAAAAATACAAAATTTTAATCATGGCCCTTTGGAACAAGAAATGGATTTTCTGATTTGGCATTTCTCCCTCACTTTTTTTAAATAGGGGGCTGAGAATTTCAAAATTTATAATTTTTTTGGGGGGTCATTTGCTGTGGATACAGCTATTTTTAAATGGTCCTTTTGGGAACGGGAAATGTGGCTTCTAAGTGGAATTTCCTCCCTCACAATTTTTAACAGTGGCTAAAAGGGGGGTCTTTTTTTAAAATTTTTTTGGGGCCCATGCTGCTTTAAAAATGCACCCAATATTAGGTCCTTTTAAATAAAAAAATGTTTTTTTTCTAACAGACATTTTTTCTTCACAATTGAAAAAAAGGGGCTAAAGGGTTTTCATGCTTTGAATTTTTGGGGGCTTTTTTGCTTTTGAAGGCAGCTAAACTACCCCCCTTTTCAAAAAAATGTTGTTTCAAAACAGACATTTGTTCTTCACAATTGCCCAAAGTGGCCCCAAGGGGGTCTTTGCTTTAAAATTTTTGGGGGCTTTTTGCTGTGACATGAGTTTATACTCCCGGGTCCTATTCTAAAAAATTTTTGTTTCAAACCCCGCCCATTTGTTTTTCACAATTGTAAAGGGGTGGCTCAAGGGTGTTTGGTGCTGTCAGAAACAGGAATAGGTAGGACACTTTTTAAGGGGACACATATTCCCAAAAGGGACTTTTTTTTGGGGCAAGATCTTTAACATAGTTATAAAATCCCTGTTTTGAGACAAACCCATTTAATACAATAAAAAAAAAGAGAAAAAAAAAGACAGGGTTTGGGATTCCATCCTTTTTTTAAAAATGTGTTTTCTGAATTAAAGTACTAAAAAACTTGATGTACAAAATAGCTTTTAAAAAAAATTTCCTCTGAATTGTAAAGGGGGGGTACGGGAAAAAACTTGCCCAAATTTGTGGTTATTCAGGGGGACAGGGGAGTTTTGGAAAGCACAGAAAAGGAAAACAAAAGTACAGAACCATTTCCCCCAGAAAGTTGAGTAAAATGAGAAAAAATTTCCCCAAGAAAAAGGGCACCGGGGTTGGAAAAAGGAGCTTAAAACCACCAGTTTTTCCAAGTGAAGCTAAATTGGGTCCCCCACTCAAGGGGAGGGGCAAGCGCTCCCCGGGTATTGACTGTGTACAGAGGAAGGCTGGAGTTCCACACTCCGCTTCCGCACTCTGCTTCACCAGCCCTTTTTTTCGTTGCTGCTAATCAGGGCATTTTAACCTGGTGTTAATGGGATTTAAGGACGCCAGCCGGGGCTTTCCCGCACCCACTGAAACCCCGGGCCCCTTTTGGGTCATGCGGGGGCCGGGGGGGAACAGGTATAGTCAATGTCCGTTTCAACAAAAATGGGGGTTTAAAAGGGCCCACCTTTTTTCCCCGGCATTTTTAAATGTGGGGGTCTGCGGGTTTGGGGCTCTTTTGCTGGGGGCCCCAAGGACGGGGTATAGAAATGTCCATTGAAACTAAAAGGGGTGGTTAAAAGGGAACCCCTTTTTCCCGGGGCTTTTTTTAAAAAATGGGGGGGTCATGAGGTTTGGGGCTCATGCTGGGGCCCAGGAAAAGGGTAAAGTCAATGTCCAGTAAAAACTAAAAATGGTGGTTGAAAGCTTTTTTTTCCCGGCATTTTTTTATTGTGGGGGTCTTGCAGGTTTGGGGCTCTTGCTGGGGCCCAGGACAGGTAAGTCAAGGGGCCCCCCCCCCCAGTTCAATTAAAAGGGTGGTTGAAAGACCCCTTTTTTTCCGGCCCCTTTTAAAAATTTTGGGGGTCTTGCAGGTTTGGGGGCTCATGTCGGGGCCCCCGGGGACGGGATAGTCTATGTCCAGTAAACAAAAAATGGTGGTTAAAAAAGACCCCTTTTTTTCCGGCACTTTTTAAATGTGGGGGTTTCCTTTGCGGGTTTTGGGGGCTCATGCGCGTTACAGGACAGGGATATTAAATGTCCAGTTCAAGTAAGTGATGGTTCAAACCCAAAACTCCCTTCGGGCATTTTTTAATTTGTGGGTGATGCGGGTTTTAAAGGGTCGGGCTGTGGTACAAGACGGGTTTGAAATTTGGTCTGTGATTTTTTTTTTTCTGTGACTTTTAAAACCCAAATTTGTGTTTCCTAAGATGTAGCACGTAAAACCATTTGACTGTTGTGGATTTTTAATTCGCTTCTCCAGCCCTTTTTTGGGTTTAAAAAATGAAGGTGTTGTTGCTCTCCCTAGACTTTAATGGGCATTTGCGCCCTAATCGATGTCACTATCGAAAAACCCCTTTTCATAGCGGGCCGACTAACGAAATACGATCGATCTCGGGTAGCCAACGCAATCGTCAAACAAATAAACGTTCTCGGACAAAGAAAATATTTGGGGCCCCAAGGGAATTTAAAAAGATCCCACGCTTCCCAGAATATTTCCTTTGTCCCAGAAATGTTTAGTTATTAGGAAACCTATTTTCACTGTGTTCCCTTTTGGGGTCCCGCGGGGATACCAAAGGCGGGAAATTTTTGAGGCCGGGCTTCTTTTGGACTAGAACCAACCCCCAGTGGAGGTGACCAAACGACCAAAACGTCTGTACCGAACTAGTTTCAGCCCCAATAGGGGGAGCAAATTTAACTCCACTGAGAATTTAGAAGGGGGCACGTTTTTTTTAAAAATTCAGCTTTCGCTTTTCCTCTTCCCCCTTAAATTTTGCCCTGGAGAAATTTTTCCCGGGCATCTCGGGGAAAATTTTTACGGGGGCATATTTTTTGGTACATATGTCTCGATTGGTTTTCTTTTGGGGTTGATTGGTTGCTATGAGCTCTGGGTTGGTTTTTCCCATGGGGGAACAAAGTGAATTTTTTTAAACCAAAACGTTTTTCATACATGTGGCCCTTTAAAAGGGTTGTCCCCCAACAAGGGGGTTAAAGGGTTTAATTTTTTTGAAGTTTTGCGGTTTTAGAAACCCTCTGAAAACTGACATTCAACACTCCCCCATTTTAAATTTAAAAACGAAAACCCGTTCAGCAGTCCCCCCTGAACAGCAGTTTTTCCTTTAAAAAAGTAAACGGGCCTTTTAAAAATTTTTTTAAACCAAAAAACATTTTGGGACAACCCCTTTCAACTTCAAGGATTTGATTGTAGAGGGTGGGGAGCCGGCTCCTGTGTGACACCACTAGTGCAAATGGCACATTCAGATTTTACGTTGGGGTTCAGAAGTTTCAGGTTAAACCTTTGAACAGATTATTTTAATTAGCAATATTATTGTTATAAAGGGGCTGTCACATTTATATAGGAAAAAATAAAAAGCTGCCAACGGGATAAAATAATAAAAAACTGTACTCCCCTCGTTAATCCCCAGGTGATCCAGCAAAGAAGCTCTGGCAGGTGCTCCAGTTTTTTTGGCACGTGATAATTGGCTGCTCTTTTAAATTTTTGCTGGACAACCCCTTATCTGAGTGTAGCAATATAGGGCTGCTTCCTTCTAGAAACAGTGCCACCCTTGTCCATGGACTGTGACTAGTATTGCAGCTGGGCCTCTTTAATTCATTATATCATTATATATACTGTATATCCTATCTATCTATCTATCTATCTATCTATCTATCTATCTATCTCATATCTAGTTATCTAATTTATCCATCCATCCACCTATCTATCATTCTATCTATCTATCTATCTCTCTCATATCTATCTATCTATCTATCTATCTATCTATCTATCTATCTATCTATCTATCTATCTATCTAATATATATCTATATCATATCTATTTATCCATCTATCTTATTTCTATCTATTTATTTATTTATCCATCTATTCCATATCTATCTATCTATCTATCTATCTATCTATCTATCTATCCCATATCTATCTATCTATCTATCTATCTATCTCATATCTAACTATCTATCTCTCTATCTATCTATCTATCCATCCATCCATCCATCCATAGATACATCATTAAGTTTGGCAATAAGGGCTACTCCATCTGCATCCATATGTGCCTATCTGCATATTATAGTACATACATATATCTCTGCACAACAGGCAAGAAAGGTTTTTTTTTCTATATTTTTGTTTTCCTGTCTAGAAATATGACATGTCTATATATACACAACATTTTTGAAGGCGCCTTGTTCTCTTATGACACCATCCAGGAAAACATAATGCCAAATATAGATACATCTCTTTCTTGAGATGATTTATTCCTTACAGTTCATCAAGATCTCTCCCTCAGAACCCTTCCCAGTCTCTGCGTATTTACAGCCTTCCTCTGGATAGTGTCTCACGATGGTGTCACGTGCACTTTTTGAAGTTATACATCTTCTTATGTCTAAAAATATTTTACAAGCCGGCAGCAAGTGAATTATTTATCTTCACGAGTTACTGATGAGCTGAGTCCTTTATAAGTGGCAGAATAAGTTAGGAGGCATCTGTAGGAATGAAGGCTCTTTGCTAACAAGGTCTGGAGATGACATGTTCTTTTTACTTTTTTCTATGCTGGATACAACATTCAGCTTTAGGAATTGTGTAGCTCCTCCATTTAGTGATCTTCACAGAGGAACAAGCCACAAGTTATATGTCATGTATGACTTAACTGTCTCAATTAGTGATGGAAGAACAAAAAACCTTTATATTTATATGTAGCATATGTAGGACTAGAAGCTGAAGACCCCAAGTTGTTATAGCTAGGCCAACATGCAAGTACTTGTATTCTGAAATACACAATGTAATATAATCTGTGCCTATAGTATATAAAATACTCATGCTACTACAAATTGAGGTTCTTTGGTTCTACCAAAGGAGATAATGCTAAGGGCCACCCTCAATATATACACACATTACATAGCATCAGTAAGGTCTAATGGGCTTTTAGTAACTCATCCCCTGATGGCAAGTATCTGACTCCAAAGTCACCTATAAGAGGGATTGTCTTCTGCTGGACTTTCAACTCATTATTCTGTTAGAACTTGGGCCAACCAAAGAATTCCCATGACCTAGGTCTATAACCTTGGTCTCTGGCCTCATACTACTGTATAATATCATGAACCTATTGGAGAATCTTCTTATTCTTTGGTGAACCAGTCCAACTCAACTACCTATAAATGTTCATGGTGTATAACTTTTTCTTTGCTTTATTCAGTATGTGATGGAGAAACCTCCAAGGCAATCTGGGTTGTTTGTTTCAGGGGGAGAGGATATAGGTGACCATTTTGTTGATTTAGCTTTGAGGGACCTAACTATGGCAGAACCTCTGACTGAAATGGACTTTGTACCTTATTTTCTATAAGGGTCCCGCTCAAGTGCAGATTCTAATTAGATGCCCCTTTTTACAACTGATCCCTTCACATCATAGAAGTTCATAGTAGGGACTGCTTGTGACCTCAAAATGAATGAGGTAGTCTACTCTGTATTTGCTGAAGGGGATTAGAAATGATATGTCAATGTCACGGGTGGTCCTGCGATCTTTGTCCCGGGTTCCCCCCGCGAGCGGCACCCGCAAATGCTTAGACACAATGAACAGAGATGAAGAAGGTCTCGATATACAGCTCTGGAAAAAATTAAGAGACCACTGCACAGTTTTCTAAAAATCAGCATCTCTACATGTCTGTCAGCCATTCCATTCCAGTGTCAGTTGAATTCCAACCAAATTCCACCTCATTCTACTTAATGTGCTTCTGATTAGGTGATCACCTGGACCAAATCTTATTTAATGAAGGAAAGTATAAAAAACACTGCTGTGGGCTTCTCAATCTTCTTGCAATAGACAAGCTGGATGGCAAAACAAGTGCTAGGAATAGGCCAAAAGGAATTGGAATGAAAAAATAACTTTTACCATGCCAAAGGAGTTGAAAAGAAACATCTTCCTGACTTAAAACATTAGTCTTAGGCCATGTTCACACGTCTTATTTGGGCACGTATTTCAGCCCGTAATTCGCGGCATACTGCGCGAATTACGGGCTGAAATACTGCCCAGGCATTACGGTAATCCACAGTTCTCATAGAGAACTATGGATTACGTCTCCTCTCCCCGCTCGGAGAATCCGCCGAGCGGGGAGAGAAGTGTCATGTCATTTACTAGCGCCGTATACGCGCCGCTAGTAATGCAAGTCTATGGTCCGGCGAGGTGCCGGCCCCCCGCTCCCGCCCCGCCCCCGTCCACACGGCGTAATTGCGGGGCGTAATTACACCCTGCAAATACACCGTGTGAACATGGCCGTTTTGTTTCAAAAGAAATATGAACTTGTTTCTTTGCATTATTTGAGGTCTGACAGCTCTGCTGCTTCTTTTTTATTATTTTGAAGATTTCTGACTTACTGCAAATAAATACAAAATGTTTTGCTTTGAAATTCGGAGACATGTTGTCAGCAGTTTATATAATAAAATAACAATGTACATTTTTCTCAAAAACCCATACCATTGAAGAGAAAAATCAGAGAAACTGAAAATTTTGCAGTGGTCTCTTAATTTCTTCCAGAGCTGTAGATGGCCTGGCCCCCTACTAGAGGATTCAGCCATTGAACTGATGCAACAGCACACCAGTAGTTTCTTTTTTGCAAGGTGAAGAATTTTTAATAACAGGTTGTGATCAAGCTCCGAATAAGAAAGTTGCTTTCAAGTGACACATTATACTGACGTTTTGGTCAGGGACCTTTACCTCAAATGTCACAGAAGAGAAAAGTAGTCAGGGATAAGAGTAGCCGTGTGTAGAATAGGAGCCACGGTGTCTCTTGAAAGCAACTTTCTTATTAGGAGCTTGATCACAACCTGTTAGTAAAAGTTCTTACAACGTGCGCCAACTAAATTGATAAATCCCATTGAGTGCCGCCCTAGCAAAATATAGAGGATTCAGCCAGCACTTGGCAAAGACATTGGTGCCAGCACAGGGAAGAGGCACCATTTTAGATACAGAGTTCTGGTGCGTACCTTCACACTGCTTTGTTCATCAACTAACAGCCCTACCTAGGCCCCCTAACCAACTATAATGCTAATGTGGTTCTTGGTGAATATGAATTTGACGCCCCTGATATAAAGGATCCAGTACTTGTGCAATATTGGAATATTCCACTATGAACATGAGAAAATGATTATAATGGCACCAGAGCTGTCTTAACAGTATTATGGGCCCTCGGGCATAACACTGCAGTGGGCCCTGCCCAAATGCATGACATCACACTAGGCCATGCCTCTAGCCACCCCAAGCACACTCATATTATCATACCACTTATGCCAGCCTGCAGCCCACAAGCCTAATTGGCAGGGCAGGGAGCCTTGGGCTCCCTTCTCCGCTGTGGTTTTTTACTGATTGCACATCCTAAAAACACACACACAGTTAAATAAGCAAAGCCAACCAAGGGATCCAGGGTATGTTTCTTGTATTCCTGGGACATACATAGACCACTTAGGGCTCCCATACTTGTGGGGCCCCCGGGCAACTGCCTAGTGTGCCCAGTGGAAAAGATGGCCCTGAATGGCACCAAAGTTTTCTCTACCTCTTATACTAGGTATTTGAAGCAGAAACTGGGCTATTACTTTGAAAAGTGCATCAGGGCGTCCTACATTTTCTGCCTTGCTTCTAATATTACATTTTAAAAATGAGGCACCAACCCCAATACAAAGTGTTGATATTAACAACTCCCTGGCGCCCAATTTAGATGACATTGATGCAGTTTACTAATAATCTGATTTATTCCTTTCCCGATTTCGTTCTTCGTCTGCAGCAAAGTTTCCATTTCCAAAAACGAGAAATAACAAAGCAACATTCCAAGTGTTATTAAGTTTCGGCAGGACTTGATACGGCGCTCATAGATTATTTGTCATTATTTTCATTTCGTTCATGCCGTCTGTTCTGCTTATTATTGAATTTCCACTGGTCGGAAGCATGTAGAGTCTCCCAGTAATATGTGTGTTTAATGCAAACCATCACTTATGATAATTTGTCTTGCTCACAGTACAAGCGTTCCCCTCTTTTTGATACGGTGCAGGCGAATAGCTCAGGATTTGGTTTGCATTGACTCTGTTTTGTTCGCCTGATAAAGAAGACTGCCAGAGTTCCCTGTAATTGAGTTAGGATGATGAAGAAGTACAGTTTAGCACAATAAAAAGAGAACTCTAAGTGTTTCCAGAAACTCTGCGTCTCGTCCCTGCGCTCTGCTGAGAATAATGGCTGGGGCAGCTGGGATTTGTTAAGCACACTATGCATTAACTAAAAGTGCCAGCAGTACAAGGACAGAGCTTTAAAGCTGCAAAGCCTCATGATATGACTTTAAGGCTAGATATTAGTAGGGCAAGCCTCTACAGCAATGCCTCGGAGGGAATGTCTCATGTGTTTAATTTCAGTTCCATTAATTAGATGTAAATCTGTAAAAGAGAAATAATGTGTTTAGCATATTTTAACCCGGTAGATATTTATTGTAATTTGTTAAACACATTCACGTTGGTGGCTTGGTCACCACTTTGTGCAGATTCCTATATACCCACAATCTGATGAATCCCATCTTTGCAAAACCAAGGCGTTACATTCTAATCAGACCTTGCAATCTGGTCAAGTCGAAGTTGACCTTTGTGTTACTCAATATTAGAAAGTGTTAAAGGGAATGTGTCATCAAAAATGACTTATGGTTTACCTCACATTTTTATGTTCAACACATTTTTTAAGAATTTTTGGTTATATATTTTTTTAAATTTTCCATATGACTTTCAATATTTTTTAATAATTCTTAAGTCCTGCAGTTTTCACTTTGGCCACTAAGCCTAATAATTATCTGACACTTCCTGTTCTGTACAGAAAGATTCTCAGTTGTCTGCTCATTATCAGCACATAGAGGATCAAACTGAAAAGAGACACCAGTGTGAATAGATAACACAGGATAACACAGGATCCACCAGTCACAAGAGGAGATAGTCGCAATTCACCCTTTCACCTCCCTGCACACTGATTTCTTCCCAGATCACAGAGCATGACTAGAAAACTCTCCTATAGAGGTGAATGGGACTGAGTCAGTCTTAAGTGTCCTATGTGCATGAAACTACTGTCAAGCATCTCTCTGACTGCTGTTAAAGCAGTGCAAACAAGGCCTAGTGGCCAAACTGACTTAAGAATTATTAAAAAATATTGAAAGTGATATGAAAAATTAAAAAAAAACAACCAAAAATTCCCAAAAATTTGTTTAGCATAAAAATGGGACTTAAACAATAACTCATTTTTTGATGACACATTCCCTTTAAGGATGGTGCAGTTTCGAGTTGAACTCTTGCAGTGATTGGCCTACCACATATTCTGTAGTGAACTTTGTAGACACTTTTTTTCATTGGCTTAGAGTTGTAAGAAAAAACAGGTGAATTGTTAGTGTTACTTGGATTTCTGCACTAATTACTAATAAAATGGGACTGATTGTTAGCTCATAACTAAGGTGTTCCCATGAAATAGAATCCTCTGCATAGATCGGCTCTCAGCTAGCTGCAAGCTGACCGTGCCTGAGAACTTTCACTTCTATGGGAGTTCCGAATATAGCCGAGTGAGAGTGCTCGTCCATATTCGAAACTCCCATAGAAGTGAATGGAGAGGACTGCTGCAAATGCCGCCCTCCTCATTCTCATGCACGGTCGGCTCGCAGCTAGTTGGGAGCCAACCTGTGCAGTGGACTTTACTTTGTCGGAACACCTTTTTAAGTCACAATTATTTACTCACATTTATAGACAAACAATGTAACTTGACTGATTACACACAAAGCAAATTGGGTAAACATCCACAGAGCAGGGAGAAAAATGACTTCTACTTCTATGAAGTTTCATAGGGGAACACAAATCTTGGTTATTGACAAAAATGTTTTCTAAGTAATGATTGATTACTATAAACCATGCTTAAAAGCAAACAACTTTCAGAAGCCCTCCAAAGATGTGTTGTAGGGGCATATAACTGAAAAAGGCTATGAAAGCTTTACTGAATGCCTGGGTGTATATCAATTCAGGGTTGGACAAAGGGTCTAGAAATGTAGAAAATTTAAGAGTGAACATTCTGTTTAGAGCAGTCCAAAAGCACATCAAGCAGTTCTGAAAGAGGTAAAAATAAAAAAACCTCAAAGGCAACAGCAAAAGACCTACAGATGACTCTAGAAACTGCAATAATCTCTGCTCTTCTGTCAACTGTTAGGAAAACCCTGAACACAAACAATGTTTGTGGAGCAACACAATAAAATAAGCTACTGTTATCCAAAATCAACATTGTCAAGTTTATTAGGGACCACTTGGATATTCCACAATGTCTCTGGGAAAATACCAAAAAAGAACACTGCCCACCAATACCAAGACAAAAAAACACACTGCCCATCAACACCAAAAAAGAACACTGCCCATGAAAAAACACTAAAACCTCATCCCAACTGTGAAGCATGGTGGAGGAGGGCATCATAGTTTAGCCACCTTGGGGCTGGCACATCTTTTGATTTTTGGGGAAATAATGACTCCAGAGCATACTTACAAACCATTTAGATGGGAAAATTCAGATTTGGGAGCAATGTTTGGCCATCTTAGGACTGTTGGGAGGAGCCATGAGGCATATTCACTGAATCCCGGGGACTTCACCATTCACTACACTGTTTAGGCATCCGTGAGATGCAAACACATTGGGTGCAGACTCATTGGCTGGCTGTCGCATACTCTCACCGCAACAGCCAGCAAGTATAGAATAGCAATGGGGCCAGGGAAGCATCATAAGACGCTCCCCTGATATCACTCCTAGCAGGGGGCTCACCTCGCCATCTCAGTCTAGCTATGGCAGCAGCAGTAGCAGCAGCAGCAGTAGCAGCAGCAGCAGCAGCAGCAAAGGGAGGTAAGTGACCTCCATCACCTCCTCCCTGTCCCAACACCTGACCCCCATTGTATATGCAGCTTTCCTGGATGCTGAATAGACTATCCATGGTCCAGGAAAGCTGAGTGGCACACATCCCCCGCAGCAGGAACCCAGCTTTTCTGGAGGCCTGCTGTCTTGATTTCTACCAGCTTTCCCAGGAGTTGGGTAGGTTATCCAGCATCCCGGAAAGATGAGTGGCACCCATACCTCAAAGCTTTTCTGGGTGCCTGCTGTAGGGAATATCACACAGCTTTCCTGAGCGCTGGGTAGGCTATTCAGCATCTTGGAAAGCTGGATGATGTCCCATCTGTAGTTTTTGTAACATGTTTCCTTATTGGACTACAATGAATTTGCTGGACTACGTCAGACTAGCGTTGCATCTATTGCTTTAATAAAATGGTCAATGAGGGCTGGTGTCAGAGTTTTATTTAAATACATTTTTCTGTTTCTGTATTTTTTTCATTTTCTTCCAGTGTTAGTAATAGAGATGTCTGACAGATGCCTCTCCACTACTATCACTGGGGTTTGGGGTCAGCCAGTGGTGGTTTTTGTCACCCCATGGCTGACACTAAGCCCCAGTATCTAGCACGCCAGGGGTGCTGGGAAGAGCCAGGTTACTGTCAGAAGATGGACCATCTGATGTTATGGGCTACTTCTGGGGTGGCTGTGGGATGGTATTTTTAGGGTGGGAAGGCACCACTATCCATGGACCTTCCCATCCTCATAGTATTAGGATTCAGCTGTCGGTTTTTACCTTGGCTGGTTATGAAAAAATATGTCCCTCAATTTTTAACCAGCCAAAGTAAATCTGGCAGCTGCAGGCTGATATTATTAAGATGAATATTGGTCCTTTCCCAGCCTAGAAATACCAGTCTACAGCTGCTGCAGAAGCATACCATCACACTAGATGATATAGTCTGAGGAAATGCATTCCATATCTCCCTTCCATGTTTATTGTTACTATGTGTCTTTTTGTTTTTACTTGGATCAGCAATCCTCCCCATTTGGCCAAGGTGTTTTTAATTTGCACCAGTCTGTATAAGGGTTAATGCCCTTTCTCTTTCAGTCTGCTTGCAGGGGGGCTCAGGGAAAGATAAGTGGTAGTGATTATTTCCTTTTTTTTTTTTTGTGATAGTGCTGTGTGGCTCCCATTGTTGCTGTGATACTATGCATGCGTGGTGGTGCAAACCAGAGCCGGGGGCCTAGGTCTGGCAGCAGTGGTGGTGTTGGAACACTGGGTTGTGGCCCTCACTGATGTGGCTGTAGCTGCGGTAGTAGTCCCCATGCAGTGCTACTCCCATTAAAGTAGGGTTCCACTTTAAAGAGGTCGCTGTGAAGTGGCAAGTGGGCTCATACTGTTTGATCAAAATGATTCTAAGAACCTCATGTTCATTTTTATACATTTTTGCTGAGACGCAGTAGTGTGAGGAAATGTGGTACATGTCTCTCTCTTCCATGTTTGTTGATCCCCCTTCTAATGGTAACCTGGCTCTTACCAGTACTCCTGGTGCATTGGGTACTGGGATAATAGTAAGAGGGGGTTAGTGTCAGCATTGTGGTGACAAAAAACACCTCTGGCTAACACCAAGCCCCAGCAATGGTAATGAGGAGGCATCTGTCAGATCCTCCATTACTAAAACGGGAATAAATTGGTTAAAAACAAAACACTAAAACAAAAGAAGAACAATTTGTGTGAATAAACACTCCCTGACACCAGCCCTCATTGACTATTTTAGTTTAGAAATAGATGCAACTCTGGTCTGATGTAGTCCAATGAATCCGATAGTATTAAACTCTGTCCCCTGCACCCTTAAAGCTCATGGCTGTGACTGATTATCTGGGGTTTACAGGAATGGCGTACAGGCCACAACTGCACCACAATCTTCGGGGGAGAAGGGGTTGGTCCTCTGTATCCCCCATGAGATTGTGTCCATAAGCTGTGGCTGTACCTTCTTTCTTACCCCTGAGGCCTAGTGTCAACACAAAATACAACCCTCACCTAGCACTCTATAACCCCCTCAGCATCACCTATTACCCCACATACCCACTACTCCACCTATCACCCTGTGGGGAGTTTGTACAAAGGTGGGAACAGCTAGGGAGGTGCTGAAAAAGTGAGGAGTCTAAAATGTTTGTGTGGTTAATTCTGCAGGGATGTGGCATGGCCAGGAAAAGTCATCAGGGTGGTCTGGAGCAGATAAAGAAAGGGAAAGAGAATGACTTCCATCAGAGAAGGCATCAGCTGTGAGTCACTAAATGTAACTGTAAAGTAATCACTTATATGTCTCAAGAGCACCTGTTTACAACTGGTATCTACCCCCACATGGTCACTGTATGGCAGGAATATTGGTAATAGTGTAATGGTTTATATTCAGGAAGAGTATGGCAGTATTATTCAGTCACTATGTGGTGGTGATATGAGGTCATGGTGTAGTGGTATTATTCAGTCACTAGATGGTGGTGATATGTGGTTATGGTGTCATGGTATTATTCAGTTATTATATGGTGGTGATATGTAGTCGCAATGTAGAGTTATTAGTCAATCACTATGAAGTGTAATATGAGGACATGGTGTTGTAGTATTATTCAGTCCGTATGTGGTGGCGATATGTGGACAGGGTTTGGTGGTATTATTGAGTCACTGTTTGATGGTGATATGTGGTCATGATGTTGAGGTATTATTCAGTCACTATGTGATGGTGATATGTGGTCATGGTATGGAGTTATTATTTAGTCACTATGTGCTGGTGAGATGGAGTCATGATGTGGTTGCATAACTTAATCTTTGTATAGTGGTATCATGGATAATATCAGTCTTGGTTTTGTCAGTAACAGCACGGTGATATTCGCTCGTTGTATAGCAGTATTATGTGCTCACTGTATGACCATTATGTAGAGGTTTCATCCACAGAACATTGTCTTACAACTTTTTGTATGGATTTTTGTACATACAATACAGTACACTACTTTATATAAATAAATATTTATAGACCCCCAGTAACACCACTGTTGTGTTGGCGCTGGTCTTCTTGAGGGAGCGTGACATGATTCTATTAGGTGGGGCATTTTAGAGTCATGTCCTGGTGGGATGTAATATGTTAGGGCGTGGTCAGAGGCATGGCCTGATGTGTCTCTCTTTGCAATCTCTAGAAGTTGTGAGGTATGTCAGAGGTATATCAAACATTTTATGAGAGAATGTAATGGCAGTAGTCCATGACCTCAAGCTGATGAGACACAGGATGATGAAACAAGACAATGACCCAAAACAAACAAAAATTAAAAAATGGTTAAAATAAGGATTTGTGTTTGTGTGGCCAAGCCTGAACCTGTCACGTCAGAGGAGGTGCAGTGGGCCCTGACTGCCACCCAGCCCACTGTCCATTCCTACTTGGCAGTGGGCCCTTCCTACAGACCCCAACTGGACGACAGTCCCTACGCTGCTACGTGCAGGGCCGTCAGGGAAAACGCCCGGTCAAACGGTCCGAGTCGGTAACGGTCAATAACGCCAAAGCCACAAACAGAATCCGAAGAATAAACAGGCAACAAACTGAGGGTCATACAAGAGCGGGAACGAAGTACATAGACAGAGTCCAACATGAAGTCAAGGCAAGCTGAGGTCAATAACAGAGGAAGCAATATAACAACACACCAGGAAACAACAGGGGGAACCTATCACAGGCAAAGCCTGAGAGGACTGAGCCAGTTTAAATAGTTTTCCCGGACACCGCCCCAGCAGCTGATTGGTGCGGCGTCCGGGCCCTCTGATTGGCCTGATCACAACACCCCTTGCTGGGAGAGGCTGCAGAGCTGTCACTCCTGAGCTCCAAAGCAGCACCTCTCCCAGGGCGTCGGTCCAGAGCAGAGGGTTTAACCCTTACTGGGCGTTGTCGCACATAAACAGAAGGCTGCCTGCCTGGACGTATGACAGTACCCCCCCTTTTAGGAGGGGCCACCGGACCCTCCCCTGGTTTGGGTTTCTCTGGATGAGCCTTGTGGAATTCCCTAATAAGGGCCTTTGCATGAATCGATCTAGCAGGAACCCACGACCTCTCCTCAGGACCGTATCCCTTCCAGTGCACTAGGTACTGTAACGAGTTTTGCACTCTTCGAGAATCCAGGATTTGAGCAACCTCATACTCCAACTCCCCCTTAACTTCAACTGGAGGAGGAGGTTTGGGAGGTGGAATAACCGAAGGCACGTACCTCTTAAGGAGAGAACAGTGGAATACATTATGTACACGGAAACCAGAGGGTAACTTTAGGCGGTACGTCACAGGATTAATTCGCTCCAAAATGATATAGGGACCCACAAAGCGTGGTGCCAGCTTCCCCGAAGGGACCTTTAGACGAAGATTTCGGGTAGACAACCACACCTTATCCCCAACGTTAAAACCTCCAGAACACAGACATCTCTTATCACTTATCTCCTTCTGGATGCTCTGGGCATTCACCAAGTTCTTCTGAACTTGGGGCCAGACTGTGCACAGATCGTTAAGGATAGCATCCACCCTACTGTGATCAGAAGCAACGCCGGACCATGATGAGTGTCTAGGGTGGAAGCCATAGTTGCAGAAAAACGTCGAAACACCAGACGAGCTACTATCCTGATTATTTATCGCAAACTCGACCAAAGGTAAGTATTTAACCCAGTCTCCCTGCTGATCGGAGACAAAACACCAGAGCTTCTGCGTAACAGTTTGATTCACTCTCTCCATCTGCCCATTAGTCTCAGGATGAAAGGCAGAGGAGAAGGACAGGGTGATACCCAGAGCCTTACAGAGAGCTCTCCAAAAAACAGGAGAAAAACTGAACTCCTTCGTCAGACACAATATTCTCGGGTAACCCATGCAGTTTAATGATATGTTTAATAAAAAGCTCGGCCAGCTTTTGGACGCGGTAATGCTTTTATGGAATCAGATGACACATCTTACTAAACGATCAACAACCACCGAAATGTCAGTGTTACCCTCAGAGGTAGGAAGATCAGTCATAAAAATCCATAGAAATGTGAGTCCATGGCCGGTCCGGTATAGGCAGAGGACAAAGTTCACCAGGAGGCCGAGTTCTGGGAACCTTTGCCCGAGCACAGATGTCGCAGGCTGTCACATAGGCCCCCACATCACGAGTTAAGGATGGCCACCAATAATTTTGGGAAATAGGTTTCTTAGTGCCAGCCACTCCGGGATGTCCAGATAATACAAAATCATGTAATTCTTTTAATAAACGTAACCGAAACTGGGTGGGGACAAAGACTTTAGAAATGGGGCAATCAACAGGTCTCATCTCCTGGTGGGTCTTGAGCTCAGTGGCCAAATCGGGGGAAATAGCTGAGAACACCGTCTAAATGGACACCGGATCATCCTGAGATGAGTGACTGGCATAGAAACTTCTTGACAATGCGTCAGCTTTAACATTCTTAGAACCTGGTCTATAGGTAACCACAAAGTTAAAGCGAGTGAAGAATAATGCCCAACGTGCCTAACGGAGTTTAACCTCTTAGCACTCTCTAAAAAGGTCAGGTTCTTATGGTCAGTTAGGACCGTGACTTGGTGTTGGGCACCTTCGAGGGAAGTGCGCCATTCCTCGAAGGCCCACTTAATAGCCAACAATTCTCGGTTCCCAACATCATAATTCCTCTCTGCGGGGGAGAATTTACAAGAGAAGAAGGCACAAGGACGGAGATTAGTCAGAGCAGTTGACCCCTGAGACAGAACCGGCCCTACTCCAAACTCAGAAGCATCTACCTCCACCACGAAGGGCTTGGTATGGTCAGCTTGAACCAGCACCAGGGCCGTGACAAAACACTGCTTAAGTTTCTCGAACGCCTCTAAGGCCTCGGGTTGCCACTTACTGATATTTACTCCCTTTTTAGTCATATCAGTCAATGGCCGGACGGGCACAGAAAAATGTTGAATAAATTTCCGATAATAATTAGCGAAACCTAGGAACCGCTGTAGGGCTTTCAGGGAGGAAGGACGAACCCAATCAAGAATTGCCTGGACCTTCCCGAAATCCATACGAAATGAGTCAGGCGTTAAAATATATCCCAGGAAAGGTACCTCTTGAACACCGAAAACACATTTCTCAAGTTTGACAAATAAACTATTGACCTTCAAAATCTGCAGAACCTGCCGCACATGTTTTACGTGCGAAGCCCAGTCCTGCGAGTAAATCAAAATGTCATCCAGATAAACGACCATACAACGACCAATAAGTTCCCGGAAAACATCATTTACAAGGTTCTGGAAGACAGCGGGAGCATTGCATAACCCAAAAGGCATAACAAGGTATTCAAAATGACCTTCCGGGGTATTAAATGATGTCTTCCATTCGTCCCCCTCTTTAATCCGAATAAGGTTATAAGCCCCTCTCAGGTCCAATTTTGAAAACCACTTGGCTCCCTGAATCTGAATAAACAGATCGGGAATTAAAGGTAAAGGGTATTGGTTTTTTGCCATTACCTTGTTCAGTTCCCGGTAGTCAATACATGGACGGAGGCTACCATCTTTTTGCTTAACGAAAAAGAACCCCGCACCCATAGGGGACACAGAAGGTCGGATATGACAATTCTGTAGACTTTCTGCTATATACTGCTTCTTAGCAAGTCTTTCTGGCCCAAACAGATTGTATATCCTGCCTTTGGGAAATCTCACCCCCGGCAATAGTTCAATAGCACAATCATAGGGCCTATGCGGGGGCAACTGCTCAGACTGAGTCTTGGAAAACACCACAGCTAAGTCACGAATAAAGGCAGGAATCTGCTCTACTTCCATATTACCAAGAATGACTGGGAGACATTTATTAACACACTGCTTACCCCACCTGACTAGTTCTCCAGACTTCCAGTCAATCACTGGGTTGTGTTTTTGAAGCCAGGGCAGCCCTAACACCACATCCGCAGGTAAGCCCTCCATGATAAACAGAGTGCACCTCTCCGTATGCATAGACCCTACCAGCATCTCAAGCTCAGGGGTGCAATGTTGGATCCTCCCCTTGAGCAACGGGGTAGAATCTATAGCAACCACCTGCACTGAATCTGATAGGGACCTCCGGGGAAAGCCCAAACTCTTAACAAATGATGCATTCACGAAATTAGAGGCCGATCCCGAATCCACAAAGGCACTCCCAGAACCAGACATGGAAAGATATGAAATCTTAACTGGAAGCAATAATTTTTTCGACACCATAGGGAATACCTGTTCGCCTAGGTGACCTTCCCGCGAGTCGACTAGGCGTTGGAGTTTTCCGGCTGGGCCTTCTTCTTGGGACACTCACGGATGAGGTAACCTTCTCCGCCGCAGTAGTAGCAGGGTCCCTGAGTACGGCGAGATGTCCTGCGGTCTTTGACGCTGCCCGCAGAAGAGGCCCCTATCTGCATGGGCTCCTCCAAGGGGCTCTCCGCTCCAGCTGGTTCAGGGGTGGTGGCACAACGGAGCATCGGAGTGAAGCGGGGCAACGGGGTAAGTGACTTCTCCCGACGTCTCTCCCTAAACCATCTGTCCAACCGCACCGCCAGAGCCATGGCATCATCCAGCGTGCCAGGGCTTGAGTACGCCGCCAACAAGTCCTTCACATGGTCGGCTAGCCCCAATCTAAACTGGCACCGGAGGGCTGGGTCATTCCACCCTGATGGAACACACCAATGCCGGAATTCTGAACAATACTCTTAAACTGTCCTCTTGCCCTGTTCAGGGAAAACGCAAGGTCAAATGGTTCGGGTCGGTAACGGTCAATAACGCCAAAGCCACAAACAGAATCCGAAGAATAAACAGGAAACAAACCGAGGGTCATACATGAGCGGGAACGGAGTACATAGACAGAGTCAAACACGAAGTCAAGGCAAGCCGAGGTCAATAACAGAGGAAGCAATATAACAACACACCAGGAAACAACAGGGGGAACCTATCACAGGCAAAGCCTGAGAGGACTGAGCCAGTTTAAATAGTTTTCCCGGACACCGCCCCAGCAGCTGATTGGTGCGGCGGCCGGACCCTCTGATTGGCCTGATCACAACACCCCTTGCTGGGAGAGGCTGCAGAGCTGTCACTCCTGAGCTCCAAAGCAGCACCTCTCCCAGGGCGTTGGCCCAGAGCAGAGGGTTTAACCCTTACTGGGCGTTGTCGCACATAAACAGAAGGCTGCCTGCCTGGACGTATGACAGAACCCTTGTCATGTTCCAATGGCTGTATTTCAGGAAAACAGTCAATGCATGATACACAAGACAGTCCTTGAAAAGTATATGGAAGAGAGGAAGTGGGTCTTTGAGACCACGGATGGCAGATACCTGTTCAGCCATGATCAGGGACGTGAGTGATAAGAACAGGATACTGGGGCAACAGTCACAGGTACAATGGATTACAAATGAGCTGGATAGTGGAATCACAGACACCAAAACAGCAGACTTTGACCAGAAGGAACTGAAAGTTTGGATCAGGGTGGTCTGGAGCAGATGAAGAATGGGAAGGAGAATGACTTCCATCAGAAAAGGCGTCAGCTGTGAATCACTAAATGTAACTGTAAAGTAATCACTTACCATATATGTCTGAAGAGTGCCTGTGTACAACTGGTATCTGCCTCCCAAAGCCGAGCTGCCGGGGGCCCACTTACAGCCTACCAGCCTACCTACCTACCTAGCTACTTGGGGCTTAGCTACAGCCGACCTACCTGGGGCCTAGCTATAGCCTACCTAGCTACCTGGGGCCTAGCTGCAGCCTACCTACCTAGCTTCATGATTCCCACTTATAGCCTACCTACCTGGGGCCACCTACAGTCTACCTGGGGCCCACCTACAGCCTACTCATCTACCTGGGGCCTACCTACCTAGCTATCTGAGGCCTAGCTACAGCCTACCTAGCTACCTGGGGGCCCACTTACAGCCTAATCATCTACCTGGGGCCTACCTATCTACCTAGAGCCTAGCTACAGGCTAATTAGCTACTGGGGGCCTAGATACAGCCTACCTTCTCCCTTAGGACTACCTACTTTAACGGGGTCTATCTACCTACCTGGGGGATGTCTACCTAACTCGGGCTAATGTTTCTACCTTCCTACTTATAGCCTACCTACCTAACTGTGGCCTATTTACCTACCTATGGCGTGCATATCTACCTGGAGCTGATCTACTGTCTGCCTAACTGCTGCCTACCTTCCTACCTGGGGCCTACCAACCTACCTACCTGTAGCCTACAAACTTACCTACCTAAGAACTTCCAACCTAGGGCCTAACAACCTATCTAACAGGGGTCTACCTAGCTACTTGGGGCCTACCTATCTACCTGGGGCCTAACTACAGCCTACCTAGCTACCTGGGGCCTACCTACCCGGGTACTGCCTACCTAACTAGGGCCAAACTACTGCCTACTTAGGGCCAATCTTCCTTCCTACCTACCTATAGCCTACCTACTTAACTGGGACCTATCTACCTACATGTGGCCTACATACCTACCTGGGGCCTATCTACTTCCTATCTACCTGGGGCCTGACTGCTTCTTACCTTCTAACCTGGGCCTACCGACCTGCCTACCAGCCTACCTATCCAAGGTCTACCAACCTACCTAAGGCCTACCAACCTATCTAACTTGGTCTAACTAGCTAGCTGTTGTCTACCTACTTACCTGGTAACATGAATCTGAAGGGTACAGGCCATAGCTGTAGCATAGTCTCCAGGAGGTTGCTCATCTGTTCCTCTCCACCATCCTAGGAGACCGTGCCTCTAAGATATGGTCTGTACCTGCTATCCAGCCCATGGGGAGTTTCAACAGAGGTGGGGACAGTGAGGGAGGTGCTAGAAAAGGGAGGATTCTAAGATATTTGTGTCCAAATCGGCAGGGATGAGTCATCATGGAGGTCTGGATCAGATGGAAAAGGGAGCTCTACACATTTTTAAAAGAAGGGTTTAGTTACGCTTTCCCCCTGCACTGTGGATGTTTACTTGATGTGGTCCATGAAAGACTTGCACAGTACTAATCACATAAAAAGCAAAAAGACCCTTCCAAAATACGAATATAAATATAATAAGACATAACTTTTAATCATGCTCAATAAAACAGTGTGTTTCCATAAGTATCAAACAATGTCAAATAAAGTAATCAAAACAATGTGAATCTTGCTGGTTATAATCATACTATTCAAAAATCAAGAGACACCAAGCAAAATGATTCCATCATCTGATAGGTCAAATTGGTGTAAAGGCTAGTCCCTATAAGGTCCCTAGTAGCACCTTACCCTTAGTGGAGTAACTGCCCTGATAGGAGCGACCCCACAAACTACACCTCACCTACCGCTACCACCAATAGGATATCTGTGAGGACCTCCTGAAAATAGAAACACAGTATCACCAGCCCAAAGACTAAATTCCTCAGTGGGCAGAAAAAGTTAGACCACCCACAGATGGTGAGCGTCTCCTGGGATGTTTAGTTTGATTTTACATGTCCGTAACTGTGATACAATCACGTTATTAGTTATTAATACAGAAAACCTGGTTATCCAAAAGGTTTACTTTCTTTTTTCTTAAAACTAGAACTGTGAATCCTACATTACTTGATTCATATCATATTAAGTTTAATTTTCCGTAGAAGATGATCTTCCTTTCTCGAAGGAGTTAACAAACTTCTACATTTTCTCCTGAGAGCTGGTTCATCGTTGTCTCCCATACTTACAATCTTGTGTGTTTTTGTTCTGTCTTATTTACTTGTTATTCTGCATTGACATCTAGAGCACCAGCTGCACTTAGGATGAAGCCCGTGGTGAGGCTTGGAGGTCCATTTGCCTTCCATCGATCAGAGATAACGGAGGTGTAAAGGTCAAAATTGCTTTCTCACTGTCAACTTTCTGGGCATCAGAGACAAATGAGTTCATACTGAGTGATCCATTAATCAAATGACTCTTCCCCTCACAGTTACTTGTATAGAGCTGGAGGAAGTTTGCATTGGATGTTAGTGCTACAAACGTAGATAAAGGTAGCAGGTTGGCCTCATACCTGGGCAAGTCACAATGCTAGCTGCCAGCTATCAACTATCGCTCAATGGAAGCTGTTGGTGTCTGCAGTTGCTGTGATTTCATTATACGGTTTCTTCACTTCAGCTGCCATAGACAACAATTTAGTGTAATTCGAATTGACACTTTGCTGTTTTGCAGGGACACATACACATGGTGCACTCTGCAGACGCCGTCATTTTATAATTATAGTCATGTGTGTATGCAGTGCTACTTACAATCTTTAGTGTCAATCATTCACATTAGGGTTTGGCTGGGTGGACTTTGTATTCCCATGTGCCTGACAATGAACATTGATCAATTTCTCCATGTTATATCAATTATATCTATCTCTAACTTGTTATAATGGTTATCAGAATACAATAAGTGCCTGTCAAGGAGTGAGGAATATTAAGCAGCAAGTTAACAGTTTTTATAGTAAGCACAAACAATATTCAAGTCTAAGGATCTGAGCAGCTTATATGAGGGTTAAACTGTGTTGGCTAGACATAATGACAGGTCTGGGGTGTCTCCTGTATGCAGTGGTTTATACTTGCCTAAAGTGATCCGAAAAAGGAAAACGAGTTACCTTTTAACGTTGTCATGCAGACTTGGATTGGTGCACAGGGTAGGAAGGGAAATCCCTGGTGGGCCCCTGTGCATGATGGAGCATTGAGAATAGCTGCTTTGCAGGTATAAAGGCACAGAAAGCAAGAATGGGCCCAGAGAATATACTCTACTGGAGGGCCCCAAGAATCATCTCTACTGCAGGGCCCCAAGAATAAGCTTCACTGGTGGGCCCAAGGAACAAACTGCAATAGTGGGCCCCAAGAATAAGCTTCACTGGTGGGCCCAAGAAATAAACTTCAATGGTAGGTCCCAAGAATAAGCTTCACTGGTGGGCCCAAGAAATAAACTTCAATGGTAGGTCCCAAGAATAAGCTTCACTGGTGGGCCCAAGGAATAGACTCCAATGGTGGGTCCCAAGAATAAGCTTCACTGGTGGGCCCAAGGAATAAACTTCAATGGTGGGCCCCAAGAATAATCTTCACTGGTGGGCCCAAGGAATAGACTCCAATGGTGGGTCCTGAGAATAAGCTCTACTAGCGGAACCCAAAAATAAGCTCCCCTGGTGGACTCCAAGAATTAATTCCACTGATGGGCCCCCAGTCTGACACAAGGGTCATGGTTTTCCAATGATTATTGTAACACAAATTGCTAAAAAAAAGTTACTACTGATTTTGATAGAAAATTGTCAGAAGGGTGGCTAAGTTGCATCAGAACAGGATGATGGAGCATGGGAAGGAGGTGGCTTGGTCTTATGAATCACATTTCTTTTACTTCATGTGGACGGCCAAGTGCATGAGTGTCACCTACCCAGGAAAGAGATGGTTCCATGAGAAAAGTCAGGCTGTTAGAGGCAAAGTGATGCTCCGGGCAATGTTCTGCTGGGAAAACTTGAGATATAGGATCATGTGGATATCACTGTAACCTAAAAACTTAAAACACATATGTAATGTAATCTCATCTTGCACCATCCAATGATATTACTACCATCCATTGATGTAGCAGAGGGGCCTATGATAACTGAAGCCCCACAAGCCTATTGTTCGGCCATTGTGTATGAGCTACTTTGATAGACCTGTCACCTTGGATTGTTATTTTTATTTTCATCTGTGGGACTTTTAGTATTCAACTGTAAAAGAGAAAATTTGTTAACTTGGCCTCCGATTCGCTCCCACACCACTTTTTTGTTTTACTGTTAGGAGAACTGCAGAGGTGCTAAAATCCAGTAATTTGCAGAGATGTTACTGCTATGGGAGAGAAGCAGCTGGCACATAAGACAAAGTATCACAGTATAAACCATCCTGTTCTACATTTAACTGTTTCTCCTTGGTAATGAGTTTCATCTGTACAGGTTTACATATTCAGAATGTTCATATTGTGTTTGGACAGATCTTGCTTTTATAATTCTGTTCTAGATTTTACTATTTCATTACCAGGTGATTGAGCCAAATGTGCCTCTGGTATATCTAACTTCTGCTCTCTGTTGCTTTTTGCACTGGTTACTAATACCATATAAAATTAAATCTTAAACTTTTCCACCAGTCTAAAAAGCTCTCTCTGTAGCTCCTCCATCCATCTACCCTCCTTCTTAAGCCAATGACTTGGGTCTCTCATTCTAGTTTACTATATTAACTCAATCCTACTTCCAGGTCTCCACTCGTGCTGCACCCATGCTACGGAAGTCACTGCCCCAGACCATTGGAGTTGCTCTAAATATTTCAAGTGCTTGTGAGCTATTTTCTTCAAGGAACTCTGTGACAAACATTTAGTCCAGTTCCAATGTCAGTCCATGGCCAACACACGACTTGACCTGGTTACATATGTCACCACTTTACTCTACTTTGCCCTAAACTTGCTACCCTCTGTTCTATTTTGGCTCAAATACAGCTTTATGCAACTTTTATATTCTTCCTATATTTTGTGAATGTGAGGGGCCGGGGTACTAGTTAAATAAGCACTGGTACCTGTTGTGTTACTCCGCCTATATCATTCAGATTACAAACTCCTATGGATAATAAAGTAACCAGTAGAGGGGTTTGTAGTGTTGTGCTTCCGATTCCGATCAATGTTAACCACCCAAAAAATTGTATCTATCTGTAATTATAACCCTAAGTAGTGTTTGGGTTTTTAACCCTTTTTAGGGTTAGCTTACCTCTCCACGGTGCTTCCGGGTCTGGTGGTGCTGGCACTATGGTGTCACGTCTGCTCCAATGTCACTTTTGGCCCCATCCTATACTACACCAGCCTAAAGCAATATTGGATTATACATACATTAGAGCAGTAACTCTCTAGAAGTTCTGTGGTGAGGTAAGTTAACTCTAAAAAAGGCTTTCGGATTTCATGCACCCCCTGTCATAGAATCCGCCATTTTCCAACGGATTATAGAATGTGCTCTAATTTTGTGTAGACTATAGCTCATATTTTCTATTGAGGTCTATAGGGATGATTTAGAGTCAGATTTTTGCGGATTCTAATTACTGAATCCTCTTTTAAAATTCAACTGTAAACCAGTCCAGTGGAGACACAGCCCAAGTGGTCTCCAACCTGTAGCTCTCCAGCTGTTCGGAAACAACTCTCGGCGTCCCCCGCCAACCCGCGACTTTGTAGACTCTAGGATATTCCACATCTATATTTGTCCCTCACACTTTCCTATCGCTTTTTTAAGCAAAAGCTTTGATTCTTTCCCTGTGACAACAATTCCCATGACAGGGCTACAGATCCCTTGGCCATGTTACCTCCAATTATACAGGGAAGGAGCTGATCAATCTTGTGCCTAAGCAGTATAATTAGTCTCTGCTTTTCATCTTAAGGAATTTAAAGCTCTTTTCTCTAATGAATCTTCCATCCTCGGCATGAGGAGCAGCAGCACCCCTTAGTATAAACACCTGCAGTCATTTTCTCTGAGGAGCACATCTATTTCTCCAGTTTGCAGGGAAGAGAGGGCTTGGATTCCATTGCTTTCCCATTGCTTTTACTATGCAGTAAGTGAGGCAGTTTATACTAGATTAGGAAATCCTGTAACTGCTACTCAGTCCCTATGAGGGTTGCATGACAATTATACACAGCCGAGTCACGTTATTATGACCATTCAAAAAAGTAAATGGCTAAATTTAAAGCCCACCAGCAAATTTATCCAGATAGTTTTTAGCGTTTTGCTTTTGGGCTATCGAGTTTCACGATAGTCGATAGTGGGCCCAGCTATGAAAAGGGTTTTTCCCGTAGTTAAAATCGATTTTTAGCATTCCCAATTAAATTTTTCAAAGGGAGAGCAACAACCCCTTACTTTAAATTACACCCAAAAAAAGGTGGGGGAAGCAAAATTAACTTTCCACAACATTCAAATGGATAGGGTGCTACATTTTAGGCAACAACTTATTTTTATAAAAGTCACAAAAAAAAAGGTCCCCGACCTTTCCCACTTTTCCCTTTCTTGCCCCAGAAATGACCCTTAAAAAACCTTTGCATCACCCAAAAAATTAAAAAGTGCCGAAGGCAGTATGTTTTGAACCATCTGTTTACTTAAAATTTTACATTAAAATACCCCCTGTCCTGGAACCCCCAAGCAGGCCCCAAAACCCCTTGCATGACCCCCAGTTTAAAAATTTGCCCCCAAAAAGGGGAGTCTTCAACCCACCATTTTTAGTTGAACGGGACACTAACAAAAATCTGTCCTTTACCGCAGAATGACCAAAAAACCCTGTCTGACCCAAAATTTTTAAAAAAGTTCCAGAAAAAGAGTCTTTTAAACCCAACCAAATTTTAGTTGAACGGGCCCATATACGTCCCTGCCCTTTGGGGCCCAAACAGAATGACCAAAAAACCCTGCCCTGGCCCCCCCCGATTAAAAAAATTTCCCGGGAAAAAGGAGTTTTTTCAACCCCCTTTTTATTTTAAACCCTTGGACATTGACTAGAACTGCCCTGTGCCACAGAAATTATCTGGGGGCCGGGGAGTTAAAAGGGTGTGGTGAGAGCCCAGGTTTGGCTCCGCCCATCAAATTAACACGCATTTTTTAAAATGCCCTGAGGGCCCGAAAGAAAACAAAAAACTGCGGCTGAAGCAGAGGCAGAACGGAAGTGTAAACCCAGCTTCCTCTACTTTAAAGCCCAAAGGGACCTGGGTAGCGTTTTGCCCCTCCGTATGAGTGTGGACCAATTTTGACTTCACTTGGAAATACGGGGTTAACCCGCTCCTTTTCCCAAACCCGGGGTGTCCTTTTTCTTGGCTTTTTTCTAAATTTAAACTCAACTCCCGGGAAAAGAAAGGGTTCCTGTACTTTTTCCTGCCCCGTGCTCCATACTCCATTCCTCTGAATAACCTACATCGGCCCAAGTTTTCCGGGAACCCCCTTGTACAATTCGGGAAATTTTTTTTTAAACCAGCCTTTTGGGTTACATGAAATTTTTTTTAGTATTTAATTCTAAAAAAACCCCACTTTTTTAAAAATGGGGAAGGAAATCCCACCATGCCCCTTTTTTTCCCTTTTTTCATTGTATTAAAGGGGTTGTCTCAAAACCAGGGATTGATACAAGGGTTAAAAAGATTTTTTGGAAAAAAAAAACCAAGCTTTTTGCAAAAATGTGTCCCTTTAAAAGGGGTTTTCCCTACCTATTCCTGTTTCTGACAGAAACCCATCACCCTTATCCCCTTTTGACAATTGTGAAAAAAAAAAATGTCTGTTTAGAAACAATTTTTTTAAAGAATGGGAAACCTGTAGTATAGCTGCATGTCACGAAAAATCCCCCAAAAATTCAAAGATGCCCCTTTGGGGCCATTTTTGGACAACTGTGAAAAAACAAATTTTCTGTTAAAAAACAACACTTTTTTTAAAATAGGCCCTGTAGTAAGCTGCATGTCACAGAAAAAGCCCCTAAAAATTCAAAGCATGCCCTTGAGCCCTTTGGAAAATTTGGGTGAAGAACAAATGTTTTGTTAAAAAACAACCTTTTTTAAAAATGGGAAATCTGTAGTATACTGCATGCCCAAAACACAAAATCCCCCCAAAAAATTTCAAGATGCCCCCTTTTGGGGGCCATTTTGGGAAAATTGGGGAAGAACAAATGCCCTGTTAGAAAAAAACATTTTTTAAAAATTAGGACCTGTAGTAATGCTGCATGTCACAGCAAAATTGCCCCCAAAAAAAATTCAAAACATGCCCCATAAAGGCCCCCTTTTGAAAATTTTGGGGAAGAAAAAATTTTTCTATTAAAAAAACAACATTTTTTAGAATGGGACCTGTAGTTTTGCGGGCATTTCAAAGCGGGCATGACCCAAAAAATTTATAAAAATGACTTCCCCAGCCACTTTTAAAAATTGTGAGGGAGAAAAACCCCACTTAGAAGCCAATTTCTTTTTCCAAAAGGACCAGTTTAAATTGTTTGAAATTGGGCACAGCTACTTTGACCCCCAAAAAAATTAAAAATAAAACTTCTCAGCCACTTTTAAAAAATTTGTGAAGAAAAATTTCCATTTTAGAAGCCACGTTCTTTTCCAAAAAGGACCATGTTTAAATGCTGTATCTCACGCTACTTTAAACCCCAAAAAAATTAAAAAATATGAATTTCCCCCCACTATTAAAATTTTGAGGGAAAATGCCACTTAAAGGGCCACTTTTCTGCCCAAAGGACCATAATTAATAGCTGTATTTTCACAGCAAAAATAAAACCTCAAAACCTTTGACAATGCGAAAATTTCTTAAAAAAAGTGATAAATGGAATACATTTGTCATGAAACCTTGCTTTTCCCTTTTTAACAGTCTCCCCCACAGCAAAAGAAATAAAAAGGAAAAAGAAAAAAAAATTTGCAGAAAAAAAAGACCCTTTTTAAAAAATTTTCAAAAAAGGCCCAAAATTTCTTTTTAAAAAGGAATTGAATTTAACCCCCCAAACTTCGTTGCCCTCGAAATTTGGGGGCCACAAAAACATCAGAGATCCATGCCTGATTCCATCTTTGATGAAAGTCAAACAACCCATTACCCGGGGAAACCCGGGTGCTTTTTCTTTTGGGAATGAAAACCTCCAGCTGTGCTAAAAGGCCCCGCTCAGAAAAATGACCTGGTTTGCTGGGCAGGACAACACCCTAAGGCGTGACGAGCCAGCCGGGCCATTCTTCCCCATTTTGGTTTACCCAGAAGTCAAATTGGGTCCGGAAACACATGAAAAAAACATCGGGTGTTGAGACGAGTATCCGGCACCATGATCTTAAGCTGATCTCTGTGTGTTGGATGTGTGCCCTGCATTGCATGCTTGGTGAGGTGGGAAACAAAGATTGCCAGTGGTTTACCCATTAAAGGGTTCCCCCCCACCCTTTCTTTCGCTGCCCCGGGTAAAAGCCTACTTTTTCACTTTTACTGCTGGTTTACGTCGCTGATGTTTGGGTTTCCCCCTTGACATTTTTGGGGGAAAGTTTAAAGCCAAGACCAACAGGAAAGGTCACCCGTTGATCAATCAAGGGAAGGGCTCCATTTCCTGGGAAATTTTAAATCTCTATTTTTGGGGGTTGGGGGAAGGGGAAAATGCTGAGTTTTGTGTTGTACCGGGGGTCCGGGGGGGTGGCCACCCAGTAAAATGTTTTCATTTTTTATGGCCCCTTTAAAGCAAAAGGGTCAAAAGGTTTGGGGGGAAAAAGGGAGCATCCAAGCAAATCAAAGTGAGAGATGGGCCTTAGTTTCCCCCAAGCCTCTGGGTCCGGGGGACTAAGGGGAAACTGAAACCTTCCCCATCTTCCTCCCCGCCTCAAATTTACGGGCCCCCCTCTTTCCAAGGGGAAAAACCTGGTAAAACGGGGCTAGGAAACCCTCCTCCCCTCCTCCTCACGCCACCAGCACAGCTTCAACCAGCCCTGACTTGCCCCGAGATATGCACCCGAAGCTTTAAAGCGCCAAACCTTTTCCACAGCTCTGGGCCCCAACCACTGCCTTTAAAGAAGACCGATGAAATTGTGAAAAATGTCGGGGCCTTGGGGGGATTTGAAAGGAGAGAAAGGGGGCCCCTGTCCCCGCATCTTTGTTTCCTCTCCTCCTCCGTCTTCTGGGGGGGAACCCTTTTTTTTCAAGAAATGTCCAAAATCCCTTCCCGGGAAATAAGACAAAACCCCCACAAAAGCTCCCCCGGGTGACAAAAGGGGATTGTCCGCACCGACCATTTTTGGGGGTTCTTTAAAAAATGGCCCAAAGGGTTGGGGCATGAGCTCTTTTTAATGCCCTCCCCTCTTTTGGGGGGTTTAACCCCCCCAGGGCCGAAAATGCTTTTCTTGCCCGGCCATTGTCACTTCGTACTGCCGTAAAAAGGCATTGGGGCTGCTGCCCACAAATCCTGGGGGCATTGGGGGAGGTGGAAAATTTCCCGCTGTTTCCACGTCAACAAAGAACGGTTGACGGGGGGGCCGAGCTGACCGTGCAACCAGCCAGGGGGGACCAAGCAAGGGGGGCGAACGCCAGAAGTGCGAAAAATCCCAAAACCCCCGACCTTCTTCAGCAAGGGGGTCCAGACCCGGGGGACTCTTTAGAAAATTTCTTTGGAAAAAAAAAAGGGTTTTAATACAAAAAGTGCCCAGGGGCAAAAAATGTTCTCCCCGCCCACCCATTTTTAAAGGGGGGCCAGCAATTTTTGCCCGTTAGCACCCCTACCTTTGGGCCGGCCCCAAGTTTGTCACCCATCCCGCGCTTGGTCTCCGTTGCTTAGAGGGCCCTCCACAAAACCCCCCTTTACCTGGTTTTGGGGGAAGGTTCCCCCCAAGGGCCGGGGGTTTAAAATTTTTTAAAACGGGCCCCGGTGCTTTCCCGGGGACGGGGATGCCACCAGAGGGACCTTGGGGAAAAATGGGCCCCGGGACCAAACCCTTTCGGTTTTTTAAAAGCGTGCTTTCCCAGCCCTGGGAGCCACCCTTTACCCCCCGAAAACAATTTCCCCGCCAGGGTCACCCAGTGACTGTCCCAGAAGATTAGCGGCCCTTTGGGGCCCTTTCTTTCTAATTTCCCTGAGTCGGGGGTTAAATGGACTTTTCCGGGCACAGAGCAGAATAACGCCTTGAAAAATTTTAGATGACACTGGCCGTCCAGGGGGAGGGATGGCTTTTCTGGAAAGAAAATGCCTGCCGGATTCGGGGAATTTGGGGCCCCAAGCGAGGGCCATGGGCGGGGGCGGGAACCCATCTGTGGGCCACCAAAAGCGGGGAAAGGGGAACATTTCCACAAAAGGGCCCCCAAAAAAGCCTGGCAGATGCCCACTTTCCCGGCTTTTGGGTTTGGGATGGTTTGGGTTAAAGTGGGGTTTTTTCCCGCTTCCCCAAAACCCGGAAGACAGAAGGGGTGGCGCTAGACTGGCCGCTTTACGGGGGTGGGAGGTCTCAAAAGGCCCCGGAAGGAGGGAAAGGGGAAGGGAAAGCGGTCAGGTGGAAGGCTGGAATGTGTCTCCCCGGGGCACCCGGTGGTAGTAAGGCCCTGAAGCGGAAGCAGATCCCTGATCATGAACCCCCCTGAGGAAAAATTGGGGGAATAAGGCCCTTTTAGGGGGCGGGGTTGGGTTTGGGGCCAGGGGGGGGTATGGGAGAGGGGGAGGCGGAGACAGAAGGGGGTGACAGTGGGTTCTGGAGGGCCCGGGGTCGGTCTGGCCCCTTTTTTTGGGCCCAAGTTTTCCCCCCCCAATTTTAACTCATGCATTCGCTGCATGTTTACAAAACATGTTTTGGGGGTGGTTAACCCCTTAAAAGGTTCCCGCCTCACTTAGGGGTTTTTAAGGCAAAGGTGGGGAAAATGAAAACGCGGGGTAAATCCAAGGTTGGCTCAAAGAAGGGCCCCAGGCTTGAGAGGTCCTTGGGACATTTTCCCATTTTACGGCGAAAAAAAGCAGGAGCGGGGTTTTGCGCTACCGTGGCTTTTTCGGAAAAAATTTTATATTTGGTTAACCTTTTTCGACCACCCCTCCCCCCCTTTTTTTTGGCGGGAAACCCCTTAAAGACACTACCCCATCGCTTCCTCCTCGGGCCCCTGATTTTAAACGCCCCGCAAACAAATTCCTGCGGAAAGACCAGGATTTGGGGGCCCGGGAAAAGTGTCATCATCATCATCATCATCAACAACCCGGTGGGCTTGGTCCCTTTTCCCCCACTTTCTGCATCCAGAAACTCGGGCTACAAGCAAGGGGCACTGCAAGGGCGTTGCCCCACCCGCCCCGGGATTTTTGCCATTGAAACCCGGGGTTTCCCTTTACCTCCTTTTGATGGCCCTCAGTAACTGGGGGTTTTAAACAGACTAAATCATTCCTTTTTTTGGCCCCCTTGATTCCCTTTTTAAAATGCCTCCTCCCCCAAAGCATTTTTGTCATCAAAAAGGCTTCAGAAAATGGGATTAATCCCACAGTGGTGGGTAAAACGAGTTGACATTTTGGGGCTGCTTCATGTTGGACAAATGCTGAAAGATGCTGAAATGACGGGGACCAATTTTTTGGCCGGGGAAAACGGGGGGAGACGGAGAAAAAAGGTTAAGGGGCTTTTTCTTTAAGGGAAAAAAGCAGGGGTTTGGGCCCTTAACCCTGGATGGGACAGAATTTTAGGCGGGGCCCCATTGTTTCGCCTACCCCCTTAGATTTTCCCAAACAAGGGGGGCCCCCCTGAAAAAGCCAAAAGATGAAATTTTCCTTTTCAGGTTTCCCAACTTTTAAAAAGGAAATTTCCCCGGCCCCCGGGCCATGCGTGGGGTTTCGGCCAAGGGGAATTGGAAAGGACCCCCTTTCTTTTCCCTAACCTCTTCCCTTTTCTCCCCCTTGTGCCCCCCCTTTTTTTTGCTCCCCCCCTTTTTTTTCCACCCCTTTCATTGCGCTCCATGTTCAGAAATTTAAAAATTTGAGAAGGTATGGAAAAAGTTTTTGGGAAAAACTCTTATTAAAAGACGGCAAATCAAAGCTATTTCAAATCCCTCTTAAACAAAAAAAAATTGCTTTGGGTTTAAATTTAACTGCAAGGTGGTCTTCAACAAATCTGGCTGGGCAAAAATTTCCAAAAAAAAACGTAACTGTTATGTTTTTGGGGATAATTAAAAGGGATTTTTTGCACCTTTTAATTCACCTGTGGGGAATAAAGAATTGGGTGTTTTAAAATTTTCTTGAAGCTGCGTCAAAGAAAAATTTCTGGGTTTCGGCAAAAGTTTAAAAAACACGTAACTGTTATGTTTTTTAAAATAATAAATGAAATTTTTTTCACCTTTCCAAAATTCCCCCTGGGGGTGAAAAATAGAATTTCTGTTTTAAGATTTAAAGTAGATCCCCGCGTCAATGAAACATGCTGGGTTTCGCAAAAGTCCAAAAAAACACGTAACTGTTTTTGTTTTGATATAAAAAACTGTTTTTTTTTGGCACCTTTTTAATTCAAACCCGTGGTGAATATAGAATTGCTGTTTTTAAAAAATTTTCGAGATGCTTGGGGTCAATGAAAAAGTGCTGGGTTTCGCAAAAGTCAAAAAACAGTAACGTTATGTTTTTTAAATAAATAAACGGTATTTTTTTGCCCCCTTTTTAATTTCCCCCCTGTGGTGAATATAGAATTGCTTTTTTTAAAATTTTTCGTAGATGCTGCGTCAAAAACAGTGCTGGTGCGCAAAAGTCAAAAAACCCCTTAAAAAGGAGTTTTGATATAATAAACGGTATTTTTTTTCACCCTTTTAATTTTAAACCCGTGGGAATAAAGAATTGCTTTTTTTAAAATTTACCCTAGATGCGCTTTTAAAAAACCCGTGCTAGTTTCCAAAAGTCAAAAAAAAACTTTAATGTTTATGTTTTTTGAAAAATATAACGGTAATTTTTTTTCACCCTTTTTAATTTCCCCCTGTGGGGAATAAAAGAAAAAGCTGTTTTTTAAAATTTCCGGGAAAATTTCTGGCCCTCAATGAACATTGCCCGGGTTTCGCAAAAGTCCCAAAAAACCCCGTAACTGGGTTTTGTTTTTTTAAAAAATAAACCGGTTTTTTTTGCAAACCCTTTTTAAATTTACCGGGGGTGAATATAGAATTGCCTGTTTTAAAATTTCGTAGATGCTTTTCGTCAAAGAACAGTGGGTGGGTGGGGCAAAAGTTCCCAAAAAAAACGTAACTGTTAGTTTTCGTACGATACACGGTTTTTTTTGGCAACAAACAACCTTGGGTGACCAAAAAGATTTTCTGGTTTGTAATTTAAGTGCAAGGTTTGGGTATATCAACAGTCACAGGGGTAATGGGTAAAAATTTAACACCTACTGAAATGTAAACCCGAAAATAAAAGTGGAGTTTTGCAGCTAACAAAGAGACCCTTGGGAGTTTCTAGAAAAAATGTTTTTTCCAATATAAGTCATGGGTGCCCCAAAATCCAGGGAAAAAATTCAATAGCAAACTGTTAATAAAAAAGATATTTCCCCCCCACAATGTCTACACAAATCTTGGGGAACTTATCCAGTTTTTCTTTTTAGATAGACCCTTGGTTTTGTGTTTTTTCCCCCCGGGGGGGCCCCCCCCCCCGCTTCCCACCGCCCTGGAAATTTACCAAACGTAATTCTGCTTTAAAAAATTTTCCCAGCCCCAATTTAAAAAAAAAAATTGGGGTTCAAAAATTTTTCCCCCAATCTAACTAAAATTTTAAGGATCACAGCTAATAGTAGAGGGTTTTCTTTGCAGAAATAGACTTAAATTTCGGGTGAGCTGTTTTGGCCCAGGGAGAAACGCAGGTCCATCCCTATGAGACGCTGGAAAACACGACTGAAACAGGAAAAGCGTTTCCTTAAAAACGAGTGGGATTTGGAATTTTTTTCCCGCCAATCGGGAAAACCCTAACATCCCCCGTCATGACGTCGCACAACACATCTCAAACCCCGCCCCCTATTTTGTAATCTCAATTTTCTGGCCGCCCCAAAATTAAAAAGAAGCCCCGAAAAAAAGGGGCGATCTTAATAGATGAAGCTCAAATTTTTAAACCCCCCTTAAAATTTTCGCCAAAGATCTGGAAATTTTTGATCACCATAAAAAAACCCTTTCCCATTTCAACTTTGCGTAAAAAACGCCCAACCTTTAACCAAGTAACCACTGGGGTGGCCCGCCCCAGACAGCAGGGTTGATGGGCTGGGAATTTAATTTAATAAAAATTCTGCCCAGGGTTGTGAAAGGTCCATATTTTTTACCCCTAAAAAGGGTGCACCAGACCATAAAGAAAACCCCCCTAGGGTTTTTAAAAGGGGGAAAGTTTAAAAAAAAAAAATTTAACAAAAAACCAAGTTGAAAGTGTAGTTTTTATTTGGTTTTCATTTGGGGTAGAAAACCCAAAATTTCAATCACTTTTTATTCCAATTTTTTGGGGGTATGAATTGACCAAAAAACCCCACAATTGTGGCTGTTTGGAGTTTTTTTTTTTTTATGGTACGCCTATGGGGGTAAATGATGTAATGGGTTTGGGAGTAACCGCCCATCATTCAGCCCAGATTCCGGGGAGCTAAAAAATTTTAAAAAGCAGGGGCCCGGGGCAGACTCCAAACCCGCTGTTTTGTTGGGGGCTGCCCGGGGTACTGCTTTTCTGAACAGCGCTCTCCCGGGCCGCCAGGATTCCCCAGAGGGAGCGAAGTTTTTTGGAAAGCCGGCCCGCGGCGTTTAACCCCTTTTAAAAACGCAGGGGCTTCCAGCAATGCTCCTCCCCCACCCCCCCTGCTAGCCCAAAAAGCACATTTGGGGTAAAGACCCACCCCCATTTTGCCCCCAAAAACTGGGGGGGAAAAAAAATTTTTCTTTGAGGCCAAAAAAAATCGGTATCCCAAAAGCCATGCTGACTGCATCCCACAACTGCTGGAGGCTTCATAAAGTCAACACCACCTTTGAGGTGGTCCCAAAGATGCTCAATTGGGGAATTCGGGGACAAAGATAGTACTTGGACATGGGCGTGGCTACAAGGGGTGCAGAGGTAGAAGTTGCTACTGGGTCCAGCAGTTTGAGGGGGCCCAAAAGCTCTCCTATCACATAAGGAGATACCAGCATTGTAAATGGTACATTTCACTTTTTGCCCTAGGGCCCTGGAGCTTCAAGTTATGCATCTGTACTTGAAAGTCTTGGTCATGCTCTTCCAACCAATGTCAGACATTTCTAGCCATGTGACATGTTGCATTGTCTTGCTGGACGATCCCATCTGGAAGACAATCAGCAGGTATGGGTGTATGTGATTTGCAAGGATGGATTCATATCCAAATCATATATGAGAGAGCCTTTCACATGGATGAGTGGCTGAGAGAAAGGCACAAAAAACATTCCTCAGACCATAATGCTGACACCACCAGATTGTGTTCTTCCAGCAATGGTTGCAGAGTGTTTGTCCTCTGCTGTTTCTCATCTGATACACCAATGTCCATCCATTCAAAGAAGCAAAAAAGCATGACTTATCAGAGAAGACAATCCTTTACCAATCAGCAGAGGTCCAATTATGATACTGTTGTGAAAATGTAAGCCTTTTCTGCCAATGCCACTCCTTAGCAGAGGTACAGTGACATCCATCTCCTCTGCGGCTCCATGCATAGTAGGGTTCACTGAGCTGTTGTGTTAGACCCACGTCTAGTCGCCCTCTGGTTCATTTTGGTGGTGAGCTGATCCATTGTAGTGTGTTGTCCGTCCTGACGCACATTTCACATCCCTTATTTGCAATGGAACCATTTGTCCAGTTGTGATGCACGTTCACCTCAGCAGTACACAAACAGTTCACAAACTGACACCTTCGGCCTGCAAGCCAATAATCATCCCTTTTTGTAACTTGATAAATTGTCACTAACTCATGACAGCAACAAGATTAGGGTTATTTAGTTTAGGGAAAAGACGGCTTCGGGGGGACAATAAATATGTTTAAATACATTAAGGGCGACATGTATGAACGGGATTTGCGCCTGTTTTCTGACGTATACTTCGCCTCATCGGCCCGAATCCCCTGTCGGACGCAGAGATGCGATGTTAGGCGTAGCCTTCGCCACTTTCGGATTCGCCTAACATGAAGGGGCGTGTAATGGCCGCGTGTGTGGGCGTTTTTGGGGCCCGGGACGCGGCTCATTCGAATAGTCCGAGGCATGCATGATCGCGGGTGGGAAAAAGTGCGGCGCATTGCAGCGCATCGACAGCTCCGACGGGCAGACCAAAGTTGATTCTGGCAAAATGCTCCGCGGAGGCGAATTGAAGCGAGAACGAACATGAGAGGAAAAAAATATAGAAGATCGCAAAAGAAATCTCGGCTCTCCGCTACGTGCAGCATGGTGTAAAACATTTTCAGAAAAAGAGCTCAAACCTTAAAAAAATAAAAAATAAATCACTTTCCAAAAATCTAGAACGGCGCAACATCCGGAATTAGGATCTTGGAAATTGCCAGGAAATACAGTAATTCAAATTCTGTAAGCGCTTCTCATTGGTGGGGCAGAAACCAGCCAATCAGAAAGGGAGCGACAGGACCCTTTAAAAACCCTATGGAAAGTATTTGACCCAATCAAATCAAAGGTGGACAGTTCAAATACAGTAAAAAATGCAGAAAAGCTGATTGGTGAGCTAGCGGGAGCTTGGCAATCCGGCCCAATCAGAATAAGCGAAGGGACCCATTATAACCTAGGAGAAGTATTGGGAGCAATCAAATTCAAAGGGTGGACAGTTCAAAATACATAAAAAATGCAGAAAAAGCGCGATTGTTTAGACGTACGGGGGCTTGGCCTACTCTCGCCAAGCAGAAGCGGCGAGCTACTTTCTCTATTGTAGTCTAGGGCCAGATCGGGGCAATGAACTCGGCTCTCAGGCCGTGCGGCTGTAGATTAAAAATTATTTTTATTAAGTGTAAAATATTATCTGAAAAAGAGCTGAAACCAGGGGCGTAACTTTGGTTCAAAAAGTGGGGGGACCAATTTTCCCTCTCATTCGATATCTTCCTATCCCTCCCTCCCACCTTTCCTTTCACTTCCCCTCCCCTTCCCTTCCCTCCCCTCCTCTCCTTTCAGTGAAGTTCCCCCCTCTAACCCAGCTAGGAGGTCTGAGGGAGTGCTGTGAGCTTCCCCAGCAGTCCGGGCAAAAGTCCCTTATGGCAAACACTTTTGGTGCAATCTGTAAGGTTATGAGTGGCTCTCTAATTACTGATGGCCGGACTGGGACTAAAAAGCAGCCCTGGCAATGAAACTGAACCAGCCTACCTATAATATTACCCCTCTAGATGAAATAAAAAATGTAGTGCAATTCAGCAAATTTTGCTTAACCCCTTACATCCCCCATCACTACTCCATTAAATTTGTTATACACACAACAGAATGAGGAAAATAAAAGAACCCAATCTCACTGAACCCCTAGGAATCACTTATGTCACATACTGTACCTCAAAATTTATTTTATTTCATACCATAAAAACCAAAATGACATCACTCACTACACCCCAGAAATGAAATTATATTAAACAGGTAGACATATAAATTACATTACTAACTGCACTTAGAAATGAATTGCACATTTAAATCAAGAAATAATATAATTTTACTGTACCCCAAAAATTTTATTATATTTCACACTGAACCCTAGAAATGATTACATTACACATTGTACTCTAGAGATTACATTACACCGTACTCCAGAGATTACATTACACACCATACCTCAGAGATTACTACATTATTCACTGTACCCCAGAGATTATATTACACACCATACCCCAGAGATTACATTACACTGTACCCCAGAGATTACATTACACACTGTACCCCAGAGATTACTACATTACAAACTATACCCCAGAGATTAGTTTACACACCGTACCTCAAATATTACTGCTTTTATTCACCGTACCCCAGAGATTACAACACTGTAAAAACAGAGATTAAAATTACACCATACCCCAGATATTATTACATTACACACTTTACCCCAGAGACGAACTACATTAGACAAGGTACCCCAGAAATTGTGTGTGTATATATACATATATTGAACACAGACACAGACACACTACACAGGGTTTGGGTTTCACATGACGTTCTTTGGCACTGACAGAAATCGTTTACTTTTTGGGAAAATTTCCCGGCGCTTACAAATGCAGAATTCTGAAGAGCAAACGACCCAGACTGCCTGAGGTAGATTTCTGCCCCTTATCCTTTAGTGCTGTTAGTGCATAAAACACCTTGAAGAATTCTGTGTAGGCGCTGACAGTACGCGCTGAAAGTGCTCAAGTAAAATCAGTGTCATGTAAACGACATAGGGTATAATGTAAATCATTTTCTGCCAATTGGAACGCTGGTTCTGGGGCAGGTCCAGCACTGAATCCGTCCAGAATCAGCATTCAAAATCTTCTGCATGAATGTACCCTAATTATATTCACACGGCGTATAGTGGGGCGTACTGTGCGCTCTGCGATATGCTGGGTGTTTTATAAGAACGCGCTGGCCAGTCCACACTTCTAAAATGCTGCGGGGACGGCCCCATTCATTTTCATATTCCCTGGCGCGTAAGTGCAGGAAAGACGTGACATGGCTAGACACATGGCTGTACAGTATATACACATCTCACATATACAATACATACCTTACTCACATGCACACACAACGCCTAGCCCCCTTTGTCCCCTCCTTACATGTCTCCTGTAGTCTGGTGCAGTTGCATTCGCAAGAGCTTCTTTTCTTCCTGATGAGAGCTGAGCATAGGGGAAATGGTATACAATGGGAGGGAAAGGTATAGCCCCAAATACAGAGTGTGCTGGACTGTGAGCAGCATTCTGATTGGTGAAGCAGCCCCTGCTGACTCCTGCTCTACCAATCAGCGCTGCTCTCACTCTGCACTGACACTTGAGGCTGCAACCTACTCTGTCCTCCCAGAATGCACAGAAGTATAGGAGGCAAAGGGTTCACTTCTTCTGTGCTCTCTCTCCCCACTTACCATATTCTCATGCTTTCATATGGATTATTTTTTATTGAAGTGGCTAAAAAGTGGGGGGGACCATCCCCCACCCAGAAAAAAGTGGGGGGAACCAGTTCCCTCTTTACCCCCCTAAAGTTACACCTATGGCTGAAACCGTCTATAAACATAAATCAATCAAATCCCTAACAACGCGTTTGTCGCCGAAACCGGCGCTACATCAGGAATTGCGATATAGAGAATTGCCGGGAAATACAGTAATTTAAATTCTTTAAGTTCTTCTCATTGGTCGGCAGAAACCAACCAATCAGAATAGGAGCGACAGTGTCCCATTAAAACCTATGGAGAAGTATGGACCAATCAAATAAAAGGCGGGACAGTTAAAATAACAGTAAAAAGGCAGAAAAAACGAATTGGTTGAGTCCCAGGCGGCAGAATAGGGAATCCACCAAAACATATGTAGTGCGTCTGTTTTGAATGGAGAAAGAAGGGCGCATAGAAGGGCGCCCTAAAAGTTATTACTGTCAATGGGAAATATTCTAGGACTGGATTGGTTTGGGGAAAGAGGGCTCACCTGCTAGCCAATCAGCGGCTGAGCTACCTTCCATAGAGTTCTATGGGAAAAGAAATGCAAGCGATCTCTGTTTTCTGATTGGCTAAGTTAAAAAGAGGCGCGATTAATTTTGGACCAATGGAGAGCGAGCGAAGCTCTTATGGGTTTTTCTAATGCAATCTATAATAAAAACTGTACAGGCCAAATCAAATGTTAAGACTCCCGAAGTTGTGCCGATCTCTATAAAAAATGAACAATAATAAAGGGGGTAACGAAAAAAAAAAATAATTAATTCCATAAATTCATTTTAAATTTCTTTATTTTCGTTAGCCAATGACAAAGTATGGGTGCAACGAAAATAAAGAAATAAAAAAGAATTTATTGAATTAATATTTAAATTTTCCCTTACCCCCATAAATTTTTGTTCATTTTATATAGAGATCGGCACAACTTCGGAGTCTTAACATTTGATTTCGGCCATGTACAGTTTTATTATAGATTGCATTAGAAAACCCATAAGAGCGTCCCCTCGCTCTCCCATTGGTCCAAATAACCGCGCCTCTTTTTAAATTAGCCAATCACAAACAAGCTCGCTCTGCATTTTTTTTCCCCATAGAACCTATGAGAAGGTAGCTCAGCCGCTGATTGGCTAAGCTGGACGAGCCCTTTTTTTCCCCCAACCAATCACATACTAGAATATTTTCCATAGACAGTAATAACTTTTAAGGGCGCCCCTTTTATCACGCCTTCTTTTTCTTCATTCAAAACAGACCACTACATCTGATTGGTGGATTCCTATCTGCCCGCCTGGACTCAACCAATCAGCTCTTTTCTGCCTTTTTTACTGTATTTTGAACTGTCCCGCCTTTTCATTTGATTGGTCCATACTTCTCCATAGTTTAGAATGGGTCACTGTCACTCCTATTCTGATTGGTTGGTTTCTGTCGACCAATGAGAAAGCTTACAGAATTTTAATTACTGTATTTCCCGGGAATTCTCTAAAATCCCAATTCCCCGATGTAGCGCCGGTCTCGGCGACAAACGCGTTGTTAGGGATTTGATTGATTTATGTGTATGGAAGGTTTCAGCTCTTTTACAGATAATATTTTACACTTAATAAAAACGATTTTTTTAATCATACTCCATGCCGCATGGTGCTGTGAGCCGAGATTTCATTGCCCCGATCTCTCCATAGACTACAATGAGACAAAGTAGCTCGCGCTCTGATTGGCCGAGATAGCCAAGCCCCCACTACTTCAACCAATCAGTTATTTTCTGCATTTTTACTGTATTTTGAACTATCCCGTCTTTGAATTTGATTGGTCAATACTTCTCCATAGGTTTTAATGGGTCACTGTCGCTCCTATTCTGATTGGCTGGTTTCTGCCGACCAATGAGAAGCGCTTACAGAATTTGAATTACTGTATTTCCCGGCAATTTCCAAGATCCAAATTCCTGATGTTGCGCCGTTCTTGATTTTTGGAAAGTGATTTTATTTATGTATTTTTTTTAGAAGGTTTGAGCTCTTTTTCTGATAGTGTTTTACACCTAATAAAGGCGATTTTTTTATTCATACACCATGCCGCACGGACATGTTTAATGATTTCTCGCTGTTTTCCAGCCTGTCTCGAATCGGAATACATGTGAGACATAGTCCCTTCTGCGCCTAACTCCCGCACTGCGCCCCACACACTGGCGAGGCGCGGTGAAATTTTCCCCGCATGTATGAGCGCACCTCCTCGGACGGCGAATATTAGGCGCAGTCCCTTCTGCGCCTAAGTCCCCGTGCTGCGCCCCACACACTGGGGAGGCGCGGCGGACTTTACACCGCATGTATGAGCGCACCTCGGCGCCGACATACATGAGGCGCAAATTTGGCGAAAACGTGCGCTCCGACTCGGCGAGATTCATACATGTCGCCCTAAAGGTCAATATAGAGATCTCTTCCAAGATTTATTTATACCCAGGACTGTATCCAGAACAAGGGGGCGTCCGCTACATCTCGAGGAATGAAAAGTTTCTACATAAACATAGAAAGGGATTCTTTACTGTAAGAGCAGTGGACTGTGGAACTCTCTGCCAGAGGAACTTTTCATGGTGAATTCACTAACAGAGTTCAAAAAGGGTCTGGATACATTTCTGGAGTGTAATAATAGAACAAGTTATAGTGACCAGGATTCTGGAGAAGGGTCTGGAGACATTTCTAGATGTAATAATATAACAAGTTATAGTGACCAGGATTCTGGAGAAGGGTCTGGATAAATTTCTAGAATATAATAATATAACAAGTTATAGTGACCAGGATTCTGGAGAAAGATCTGGATACATTTCTAGATGTAATAATATAACAAGTTATAGTGACCGGGATTCTGGAGAAGGGTCTGGATACATTTCTAGATGTAATAATAGAACAAGTTATAGTGACCAGGATTCTGGAGAAGGGTCTGGATACATTTCTAGATGTAATAATATAACAAGTTCTAGTGATCAGGATTCTGGAGAAGGGTCTGGATGCATTTCTAGATGTAATAATATAACAAGTTATAGTGACCAGGATTCTGGAGAAGGGTCTGGGTACATTTCTAGATGTAATAATAGAACAAGTTATAGTGACCGGGATTCTGGAGAAGGGTCTGGATACATTTCTAGATGTAATATAACAAGTTATAGTGACCGGGATTCTGGAGAAGGGTCTGGATACATTTCTAGAGGTAATAATATAACAAGTTATAGTGACCAGGATTCTGGAGAAGGGTCTGGATACATTTCTAGAGGTAATAATTGAACAGGTTATGGTGACCGGGATTCTGGAGAAGGGTCTGGAGACATTTCTAGATGTAATAATAGAACAAGTTAATAGTGATCAGGATTCTGTAGAAGGGTCTGGATACATTTCTAGATGTAATAATATAATAAGTTATAGTGACCAGGATTCTGGAGAAGGGTCTGGATACATTTCTAGATGTAATAATAGAACAAGTTATAGTGATTAGGATTCTGGAAAAGGATCTGGATACATTTCTAGATGTAATAATATAACAGGTTATAGTTTCCAGGATTCTGGAGAAGGGTCTGGATACATTTCTAGATGTAATAGAACAAGTTCTAGTGATCAGGATTCTGGAGAAGGGTCTAGATACATTTCTAGATGTAATAATAGAACAAGTTATAGTGACCAGGATTCTGGAGAAGGGTCTGGATACATTTCTAGATGTAATAATATAACAAGTTATAGTGACCAGGATTCTGGAGAAGGGTCTGGATACATTTCTAGATGTAATAATATAACAAGTTATAGTGACCAGGATTCTGGAGAAGGGCCGTTGATCCAGGGATTTTTCTAATTGCCAGACTGGAGTCAGGGAGGAATTTTTCCCCTCAAATGAGGACAATTGGCTTCTACCTCATTGGGGTTTTTTGCCTTCCTCTGGATAAACACTTTAGCAAAATAGGCTGAACTGGATGGACGTATGGTCTATTTTCGACCCTACAAACTATGTAACTATGTAGCAAGGGATATGTGTGCAGACGGCCTATCACACACCTTACATAGCCAGCAAGCCAGCTGACGTGATTTCCTTCCTGAGATACACTCTGCTGGCATCAAAAGCAGGAAGTGGTCTGCGTAGTTGGCAATAGCACTCTATATAACTAGACTGGGTGTATCTACGCAATTCTAACTCACAATTGTCTTTAAAAAAGGACATTCCCTTGTTGATCACGAGGACCCACAACGATCAGCTACAATCTGTGAACAAAGGGTAAAATATAGAATACTGCACAAAAATGGTAGACCGGGCGCTCGTTTCTAGGAATAAATCCTCGTGGTCGGCGGCGTTGAATAAAAGGATATTTTATTCCATAAAAATGCACAAGGTGTTAACCTTAGCATAGAACTGTAACACACATATTGCCACCCATATTCATACGAGTGTTGTGCCTCTACAATAATCTGCACAACTCTTCTAGGTGAGCACCCTAGCAATTATATACAAGTTTTTAACGGCTGCTGACGTACTTTCACAAAGAGCGCCATCTCTCTCTTTTTTAATTTCTTTTAAAAGAGTAAAATATATGAACAGAGCCATAAAACCTGTTGTAGCCCTGTTCTATAGATGTATGAACAGTCATATGCCCAAACTTGGCGCATTCTGCACCAGACACAACACTTTTGAATGTGCCAATGATGCGGGGCCGTGTTACACCAGATTTGTAGGATTAGACACATTTCTGAATGTGTAACGCCAAAAGAAGGTGCACAACTGTTGTCACATTTTCTAATGCAGATGGTTTGAAACACCAGGTATAGTGAATCCTTTGGGCCACCACGAGCATAGATGGTAATACTCGTGGTGGTAGCCGAAGTGCGAGACAGGGACACTGGACAGTGGTAACGGGGTCAGGTCGCAGCAGAGTATACAGTGGGTACGGAAAGTATTTAGACCCCTTTAATTTTTTCACTCTTTGTTTCATTGCAGCCATTTGGTAAGATCCAAAAAAGTTAATTTTTTTGCTCATTAATGTACACTCTGCTCTCCACCCCACCCCCATCTTGAAAGAAAAAAAAAACAGAAATGTAGATTTTTTTTGTAAATTTATTAAAAAAGAAAAACTGACATATAACATGGTCATAAGTTTTCCCAGCCCCTTTTTGCTTTTTAAATTGGGGGATGTAAAGGGCCCGTTTTAAGGTTTTAGAAAGGGGCCCTTGATTTATTTTTGGGAATAGGTGCCACACGCTTAAAAAGGGGGGTTTCAACCGGGGGATTTGGGGGAATCCGTCGGGGCCCATTTTTCCCCAGAAAGATCCTCTCCAGCCCCCCCTGCCCCTGCACCCTAAAAACCCCCCCATAGAAAGGACCCGGGCCACCCCCAATTGTAAACTTTTTGGTTTGTTTTGGGGAAAGGGTTGTTTGGGGCACGGGGCCCCCAAACAGAAATTTCGGGCCCCCATACGATGAAACTTCGGGGCCCCCCCTCCCCCCCCCAAAAAACCCCCCCCCTTTAAGAAAACCCAACCCCCCTCCCCAAAACCCCCAGGGGGCCCCCTCCCCCCACCCCCAAAAATCACTTGCCCTCCCCCAGACGGGTGGGCAGCTGGGAAGGTGGGCCGGGGCGGGCGGCTGGCTAGGTAGGTAGGTGGCCGGGCGGGGGCTACTAGGTAGGAAAAGGTGGCAGGGGGGTTTTGGCTGGGTGGGGTAGGGGTAGGTAGGTGGGTGGCCTTTTGGGGGGGGGGGGGCCGGGCGGCTAGGTAGGTAGGAAAACCCAGAAAGGTAGGTAGGGCCGGGAGGGGGGAAGTCCGGGGCTAGGTGGGTTTTTGGGTGGGGTGGGTGGGGCTTATTTTGGGGTTTTAGGGTTTTAAGGGGGGGGCGGCTGGGGCTAGGTGGGGGAAAAAAAGGAAAGGTGGGCCGGGGCGGGCGGAGGTTGGGGTTAGTGGTCCGGGTTGGGGGGAAAGGGAGGGTAGGGGGCCGGGCGGGGCCCCCGGGGTTAGTTTAATTGGGTTCCGGGGAGGGTTTGGCTGGGTTTTTAAGGTTTTGGGTTTTTGGGGGCGGTGGCAGGCCATTTATTGGGTTGGTTTCCCGGGGGTGGGCTTTAGGGGGTGGGGCCGGGGCCTCTTTTTATTAGGGGCCGGGCGGGGGCGGCGGCAAGGTAGGTTTTGGGCCGGGGTTTGGGCGGCGGCTATTTAGTGGGAGGCCGGGCTGGGCCCCCTTGGTTTAAGTTTTGGTGGGTGGCCGCGGACGGCTGTGGTGGGGTTGGTGGGCTGGGGGGCCCTGGTTTGGGAAGGGTTGGGGTAGGTGGGTGGCCGGGGGCCCGGGCTGGGCAGGTAGGTAGGTGGGGGGCCGGGCTATTTTGGGGTTAGGTTCCCCGGGCGGGCGGGCTGGCTGGGGTGGGTAGGTTTTTCACACTTAAAAATATTAAAAAAATAAAGAAGATTTAAATAAAAATTTTTTTTAAATATTATATAAATATTGTTTTTTGAATGTCCTTTCACCCTTTTTTTTATATTTTTAGTGTGACACTTAATATATTCACTTTTTTAGACACCTTGTATATATATTTTTTTCAAAATGATTTTTTAAACACATTTAAATGTTTTAAAAAACACTATTTAATTAATATTTTTAAAAATAATTTTTTCCAAAACCAACCCCTTTTTGGGTTTTTTTTCACATTTAAGTATAAAAAAAATTTCTCCCCTTGTTTTATTCCCCTTAGTAAACGAATTTTTATTATTGAAAACACTTTTATTCCCTGGGTTTTTTCTTCTGTTTTTTTTTTTTACTTTATTATGTTTATTTAATTTTTAAAAAGGGTTTTCCCGGCTTTTTCCCTTGGGTAACATCTGGGAATTTTTTTTAACTTTTTTCTCCTCTGTTAATTGTTGCACCCTACAGGTTTGTGCCTTTATCTTGCCCTTAGTCCAGGAGGGGTAAAGCTTTCATTTTGCTCCACTTGTGTATGTGCACACGGATAATCACTTTCCTGTTACTGAGTCCTGTGAGGGTTTTTTTCGCTTCACTTCGCTCCCCCCGATTTTTTTCCCCCATGGAGACGCGTCTATATGCCTTTCGCCTGGGGGACGTACCCATGACGCGTCTGGATCATTGCGTGGCGCGCTGGGTTACGCCTTTCCTTGGCGCCCGAAAGACTCCAGCGGGCCCCAAAGCGAGAGAAGCCCGTAAAAAAAACCAAATTTCAGGGGGGGAAGTGTTATCCTTTAGTGGAGGGCTGAAATATAGGTGGCCTTTTTTAGCTAATGGTTTTTTTCTCCCCTTAAGAAGCCCGGTCACCCGGCGAAACGCGCTAGGGAGACCCCTCTTTGGGCACATACCATTGGGGTTTATAACATATCAAATTTTTGATTATTTTTATCATTTTACCTTATCCCATGATCTTTTTTTATAAACTATAAAACCCTTAAATTGGGGACCCTTTGGTCCATTGTATAAAAATTAATTTTATTTTAACTATTGGGATAAATTTGGGGATATAATTATCAACTTTTAAATTTTTTTATTTATATATATGGAAAAGATTTATTTATTTTTTCCTTTGAGTGACAAAATTTTTCACTTTAAACAAATTTTTTATCCCCCTTAGATACCAATGGTTTAAATATTAAAGGGCTTTTAATTACATCTGTTTTTGGGATATTTTTGGGGTCTTGGGATTTTTTTTTAAGTATTTAAATTAAATTGATTTTAAACCCCCTTTTGGCTTGTTTTAACCCCCCATTATCGTATTTTTTTTTGGTAAATTTTTGTATGGTATTTTTAAATTTTGGATTAATCAATAAATTAATTATTTTTTTTTAATTAAAAGGATTTTTTCCCCGACTATTTTGTGATATAATTGTTTGAAATAAGCGGGCCGCTTGAAGGGACCCTTATTTTCTCGGGGCCCCCGTACAGGGAGGGTTGTACCCCCCTGTACGCCGGGCCCCCATAGCAGTCCTGGTTTTCTCCACACATCCACATGATCTTGGGGTTCTTCTTAAATTCCCTCACCAAAGCTTTCATCACAATTGCTCTAGGAAAATGTGGGTTTGAAAGTTGGGAAAAGTAAATAACTTTACTGTCAACTACTTAAGAACTATAAACATTTGTATTCTAAAATGTTTCTTCTCTTTCCAATAGAAACTTGTGCAATTCATTGAGTTGATTTTCTAATGAAAAATTAATAATGTTAATAAGATTTTGTTCTGATTTTTATATTTTTCATTTTTTATCATTTCAAAATATTCATGTTAGACTGTTATATTGTCCATGAATTTTCGTTAATCAAAATGCAGGTCACTGAGTCAGTGGGTCAGATTTTGCTGCTGTAAAAACTTTAATTTTTTAATTTGTAAAATTTTTTTGATATTTAACATAAGTTAGCATGGTCCAAGCTGTCAGATTTTGTACAGCCTTTTCTAGTGCATCAACCATTGCGCATATAATGCAGCACATTTAGGCTTTGTGCCAACATTACCTTGCAATCCACCTACAATGTGCAAATTAAAAACCGAATAAACCTTTATACATACTGGCACTTTCAACATCCCCAAAAAGCTATTTGAAAAAAGGTACAGTGCCAAATTCAACATTTTTCCCAAATATTCAGTTTCCACAGTGCCACCTCAGGATAAATCGAGTATTACACCATTCCTATTGTAATCATGGTCTGTATGGGGGCTCTCTCTGTATTAACTCTGATCCCAGCCATTTAACCACTTAGATGCTGCAGCCAAAGGAATCAAAGTTTAGGAAGGGGATGCACCACCTTTTGTTGCCCCATTTTCTCCTTTGGGGTTTTCATGACAACCAAAAACCTAATGAAACCCTCTGCCCTTTTCTAGGTGTCTTTTGCTTCCTTATTCATCTATCATAAGATCCACTTTTTGAGGGGGAAACTTTCCCGTTGTGGGAGGTCCGGGAGTTCCCGGGGGAAAGTCTTTCCCACAATCCCAAATGTCTGAAATCTAGGATTTTCCCCCAAGATTTACTGCAGGGGGTTTTATCTTCTGACATTAGTGGTAATCCCCTCAGCTCGTACTTTCTGTCTGAGTCAATGTAAAAGGACACAGTGCAACCCCCCCCCCACTCTGAACTACTGTCCTCTTCTCCCATTACTAAGTTTGGCCAGGTGATAATCAAACACTTCCCGTCCCCTGTAATTATTGTAATGTAATAACTTATATTCACTTTCAAACTAAAGGCTTGCATAAGTGAGATTGTTGCAAGATAGTTCTCTGTTGAGATCATTCCCACTACAGGGGAGTGTTCCTGAGTGTGGCTTCAAAGCACACCCACTGATTGATGACAAAAAGTTCATTGAGGCCATGTGATCAATGAACATAACATGGTTTGCAGGAAGTGGAGGGGAGGGAGAACAGGGCTCTTTGCCTATTTCTGCACAGCAGGGCAGATAGATAATTTTTAATAAGTATGAATGACAAAGTTTAATATAATACAGTTGTGAGCCCTATAACATATAAGAAGTTCTGGAGAACCACTTTAAATAAAAGAATATAATTTTTAACAAAAAATTAAAATAACCCTTTCTCATTTCTAAAAAATCCAAACAATTAACATAATTGGTATTACTAAAAAAGTATCATGTTATTTTTCCCATGTGATACATGCAATTGTTCCAGAAAAAAATTGAATAAAAAGTGATGTTGCAAAATATTGCAAACTGGTACCAATAAAAACTACACTTCACTCCTCCAAAAATCGAACCATCATTCAGCTCCCACAGTGGAAAAATAAAAAGTTGTGCAGTACTTCATTTTTTCTTTGGGGGCACTGCTGGGGATTATAAGACTTGCTGAAAGACTACACATTGGAACTCCTAGCAGCAGGACACCCTGTAAAAATCTTCTTATCCAAGATCCTGCCTCAGAAAAAGGAGTTGTTCAAATCAGGCAACCCCATTATAATTTTGGCTGCAGACTGACCTCAAAAGGGTTGACCATTTCAGTAAAATTATAGTCAAATGGGGATAGGGTGGGGAAAATCAGAAAAAAGTGATACTTGCTCTCCATTCACTCACTATAAAGCTTCTTCTGTGTGTCGGGAGACCTATAAGTGAAGAGGAGCAGATCTCAGGGACCTTTGGAGCTGCAGTGGTGGAGGTATTACTTTTTCATCTACTTTAACCTGGTCCCATTTAACTGCAATTTTGCTAAACTGGAGTACCCCTTTAATAATTATTGTGAACCCATTATCTCTCAAATACAAGTTAACCATCAATGTAAAGGTCTTGCCCAAAATAAGCTCTCCTCAATGTTATCTTTGGGCATACTTGTGTGCTCCCTCTCTGGTGGTGCATTTTTCTGAAGATGACATTCTGGTTTTATATGGTCATGGAACGCCTAATCTGATATACCTATCAATTACAACGGAGGTAGCGTGCCATCTATTATTCTTATATTGTAATGCATCCCTCACGACCCGAGAAATTCTGCATGAAGTTCTGTCTGGATGGTGCAGACTAGTAATTACATTCCATGGGCTTCCCATCTGGTGACTGGATCATTAAATACACGACTTGGATTACTTACATTGTTGCTTAGCAATTGCACTCAACAGGCTTCCGTTCTGGTTGCCAAATCCTTTAACATATGTTGTGTCTGTTCATTTAAACTTAAGTCATCATGGAATTTTATGATCTGTAGTATTCATGGAGCTGATTTATAACCCTGTCTATAGTTGTATATTATATAATGACATTTCTGAAGAGTTGTTGTACACACAACGGTTTAGTTATTAAGCTGCTCTGTAATTACACATGTGAACAGACTACAAAATTTGATCGCCATGTCAGAATGAGATTTTTGGAGCCCACCTATAAAATAAATTAAAGGGGTTATCCAAGAGTTTAAAGATTTCATAGAGCACTACAAACAGCATTTATATGAAAAAGTAAAGATATTCCACTACCTTCATGTGTTTTTTTTCTTTTTGTCTCCTTATTCATTTAACATAAGATCCACTTTTTGCAGTGAAACTTCCTGCTTTTGGGAGTGTCAGTAGTTCTCCAGCATCACTTTCCTACAACTCCCAGACTGCAATGTGTTCTAGGACTTCCCTCACCTGTCAATCATACTTAAAGGGGTTTTGCTAGGACGTGCCTTATCTGCTAAGAAGCAATTGTAAACAAGCCACGCTGAGCTGAGAGAGCGAGAGACACAGCCAGAGCACAGAGCCGTGCATAAGGGATCGTGTGAAATGTAAACTCAAATAATCAAACTACAACTTGTGGATTCTGTATACAAAAGACAACACCTTTTCTCCACAGAAGCTTGAAAGGCTTCTTCATGTTTTCTGTCATCAGATAAAGTCAGGGATTCTACTCAGATAATCACACTACAACTAGTGGATTCTGTATACAAAAGACAACATATTTCTAACCCGGTGCCTTGAAAGCTTCTTCAGCTCCCTTTCATCAGATAAGAAGCTCTCTCTGCGCAAGCCCGGCCAGCAGCTCTTGTCAGGACGTATCTAATAGAAGCTTTTAAGTAACGAAGGGCAGGTAAGGCTGCAATTTTTGTAATCACATCTCTTTAGAAAAGTGATTAAATACCCATTTTGGAGGATCCCACATCAACAGTACATCGTGGCAAAACCCCTTTAAGAACTGTAATATTTGTATTCTAACTGTTACTTCTCTTCTCTGTAGACACTTGTGCAATTCACTGAATTGATTTTCTTATGAAAAATTAATTATGTTAATAATAAGATTTCTTTCTGATTTTTATATTTTTCATTTTTTTATCATTGCAAAATATTTATTTTAGACTGTTCTATTGTTTCATTAATTTTTGCTAATCAAAATGTAGGTCACTGAGTCAGTAGGACAGGATTTTGCATGCTGTATAAACTTTTAATTTATTTAATTGTATATATTTTGATATTTAACATACGTTAGCATGGTCCGAGCTGTAGGGTCTATGTGCTGACATTAGTGTTTAATCCCCCCAGCTCTGTACTTGATGTCATGATAATAAATTTGTACAGCACTGATTCTTTACATTTTTTACATGACTGGCAACCACCTTCTTTAGCAGAGTGTCAAACTCATTTTTACTGAGGGCCACATCAGCATTATGGTTGCACTCAGAGGGCTATGGTGCACTAGTTGGTCAGTTAAAGGCCAATATGTCCTTTAAAGGGGTTTTCCCATCAGTCTGTTTCACAGAGTCTGCTCTTCACAACCATCTTCAGGCTTCTACAACCTCAGGTTCCAACTTCTTTATTAAGCTGTGGACATTTCAGCTCTGCTATTTCTATCTGAACCTGTTAGAGGGGCCTCGGTGATAGTGGGGTTTTAAAAGCAGGACAGAAGACTACAGAGCTCCAAAGGGTTAAAGTTTGTCATTAAGAAGCATAAATAAGCTCATATGCTGCTAATAAGACATAGCAGGAAGTAAAGTCCCTATCCAGACCATCTCGACCAGGACTGCTACAGTCCAGATGCACAGAGAGGTGGTTGGTAGTCTAGAGAAGCTTGTGTATTAAAACAGAAGATAAAAACTACTCTAACTCAGAAATGAAGCAAAATCAGGGCAGCAATGTATTTGGTAATAAGCTTTATTTAGCTTTGCCTACATGTTTAAAGCTAATCAATGTAGCGAGAGTACCCCTTTAAAGTTATATAATCGCAATGCCCCTTGTACCTTTTCAGTATCCAGTCTCCTGCCTTGACGAATGTGTAGGTGGCTTGGCTAGAGCTGTCAGAGCTGTGCTGCCACTTGTTAGTTGCTGTACAGAGGTTCGTGCATCCTGGCAAAATGGTGGCCGCTCACTATATTGGCACCGCTATCTCTGCCAAGTGCTGGCTGCATCCTCAGAGGAAATTGGACAGCTAGTCGTTTTGCATCTGGATCTTGTCCATCTTTGCTATGTCTTAGCTTTCAATGGAAATACAGCTGTATAAAGCAGTCACTTAGTATCTGAGCCAAAATGGATATAAAGTGCAAATTTGTGCAACTCTTTCCATACCGAGGCTCAGAAATACAAGTAATAGCTGCAGGTAATTTGCAGTGTTTTTCTAGAAAAACAATATCTATTTCATCTTCTTTTTGCTTCCTTGTGTCCCTTTAGGTGGTACCAATCTCTGCTGTTAAATAGAATCAGTCTCCTTCCCCCTTTGGCAGCAAGCAATATTTGCCCTTCTTACTTTCTATGCACATAGGTAACATGCAAAGTGCTGCAAATACAGATTGTATGACATCCATAGTATACACATCCTTAGAAACCAAGGAAAACACAATGAAACTGTAAAGACTGAGGGCCACATGTCTGAAAACTGTCTAGGTCTAAAACTCTCTTTGTTTGGCAACACAGTGAATTTTAGACCTAGACAGTTTTCTTTTTTTTTCGTATTCAAAAAAGAAATTTTTTATTGATATTTTAACATGCAAACATGCAATAGGCAACTTGTAGCGATGACAATCAAAGTAAATTACAGCAGTGTTATATAATCATAGCAAAAGTCCAATGAGATCAGCAGTGTTCGCAATACAATAAGTAGGACAGTATGTGTCATAGCAATTCTGATGATCTTAATTGAAAGCACCAGAGGCGAGGCCAATGGGGAGGGTAGCGGGGTTTGAGAGAAAGGGGAATGGGAGAGGAAAGGGGGAGGGAGGGGAGCGGGAAGGGGAAGGGGAAGAGTATTTGCCTCAATTCTGGTGCATATGTTCGAGGCAGGTGTGCCTTCTTATTATACATCAAAAGGTTACAAGAAATGCACAGTACAATATTATTTTTCATGGGTCAATAATAAAAGAAAAATGGTGGGGAATAAAGGATGGAGAACAAAAGAGGTTCCCCACTAACTTAACTTCGTGTAGTGAGTATCAAAAACAACATCTAACCAAGGGAGAGTTGGTCGGCGATGGCCTAGAGCCCAGAGCGCATCAACATCAGGATTGTAGAGAGTTGTAGGGAATTGGTCGGATTGGGGAGCTAAGGGGGTCGCCTCCTCTACTGCTTTTAGTGAAAGGAGCGATATAAATCTGTTTGACAAAAGTCAATCCAGTCACTCCAGATTATCCAAAATTGTCTCTCTTGAAGGGGTGAGTCATTCCTAAACTCCTCCAGTCGTTGGAGCCTGTGAATCTCCTGAAACCATGAAGTGATAGAAGGACACGTCGGTGTTTGCCAGAGTCGGGGGATTACTGCCTTAGCTGCCAGGAGCAGGAACGAGAGTAAGTGGGACCTGAGCGAGGGTGCAGACTGCGGTAAGTCAAAGAGGAGTATGGGCGCCGGATCGTTTCGGATCCTCAGGCCAGTGATGTGCTGCATCAAATCTAGTACTTTCGTCCAGAAGGGTTGGAGGGTCGGGCAGCTCCACCAGATGTGGGACATAGACCCTACTTCTTGCTGACATCTCCAGCAAATGAAGGGACTCTGTACCATCTTGTGATGATTTTGTAATTAAGTTCTTGTGCCCAAGATGAGACTGTGGACTTATGTATTAAGTAAAAGGCTTTTTCCCAAACTTCGTCTGGGATTTCTCTATCCAATTCTCTCTCCCAGTTACGTTGGAACGGTAGTTTGTCTGCGCCTGGGGTGTTTAGCAGCTTGTATACCCTGGAGAGGGTGTGTCCCCCCGAGGAGTCCAGTAGGCACCATGACTCAAAGGGTGAACAGGGTCTATGTAGTTCCAGGCTGTCTTTGCACTTATTATATAGGCTTAACAGCTGGTAATAATTGAACCTGGAAAATGGGGTGTCAGGTGAGTCACCTGTTAAGTCACAGTAAGACCTTAAAGAGTTCGGGGTTAGAACTGTCCCAAAGGTAGTCGAGGATGGGCGCTTTCCCTGTAGGCGAGCCAGCGCAAGGGATAGTGGACCAGGGGTAACTGGGTTTGCAATTAATGGTGTGAGGCGTCCTCCTGGATGGAATAAGGTCATTTTAGAAGGGAAGGCCCTACAGGTCAGAACTGAGATTTGCGCTATTAGGGGGGCGTTTCGGAGAAGTTTTTTGGGGAAGAGTTGAACCGCTAACCAAGGCAGAGCTGCAGTAGAAGTCCCAAACATTTGCGTCTCCATCTCTACCCAGAGCATGGAGTCGTAGTTATGGAAGGTGTCAAGTGTACGGACCATCGTGGCAGCTATATAGTATGCTTGAAAGTCAGGTAGCGCTAGTCCCCCTTCTGCCTTTGGTCTAGTGAGAGTTGAGTTTGCTAATCTAGGTTGTCTATGTGCCCACACGAACTCGGCCACCCTCTTTCGTAGTGCTCTGAAGAACGTCTTTGGCAACAAGATCGGAACCGCCTGGAACAAATATGATAATCTGGGTAATATGTTCATTTTGAGTATGTTAATGCGTCCTATCCAACCGAAATCTTTCCTGTCCCACCTCGATAGGTCCCGCACAATTGTAGTTAATAGTGGGGAGAAGTTGAGGTCAAAAGTCCTCTCCAGGTTCGAGGGTATGTGAACTCTCAGATACTTGAAGGAGGTCGAAGCCCATGTGAGTGGGAAGGACGACTTCAGTGTGCGCAGGCTATGTTCTGGGACGTTGAGGTTTAATGCTACACTTTTTGTCATATTCACTTTGTGTTTACTTAGGGAGCTGTATTGTTGTAGAGCCTTGATTACCGCTGGTATGGTAGTCAGGGGGCTTGATAAGTAGAGTAGTAAGTCATCCGCAAATGCGGAGCATTTAAAGTGGTGTTTAGCTATTTGAATACCTAGGATATTCGGGTCCGATTTTATCGCCTGTAGAAGATGTTCCATTGCCAGCACATAGAGGAGTGGGGATAAGGGACATCCCTGTCTGGTACCATTGTGGATGGTGAAGGGGTGTGACAAGGCGCCGTTTACCCTAATCTGAGCCTGAGGAGAGTTGTATAACGCCGCTATTCTGTCCATCATGACCGGCCCAAGTCCCAGATGCCCCAACACTCCCCGTAGAAAGGACCAGCTCACCCGGTCGAAAGCCTTCTCCGCGTCCAGTGATAAAAGGACACAGGGAAGACGTGAGGCCTGTATGTAATGGACAAGTGAGAATGTCTTTAGGGTATTGTCCCTCGCCTCCCTGGAGGGGACAAACCCCACTTGATCCGGATGGATCAGGGTGTTCATCAAAGGGCTGAGTCGCATGGCAATCAGTTTGACAAACAGTTTCGCATCTGTATTGATGAGCGATATGGGTCTATATCTAGAGCAGAGATTGGGGTCTTTTCCTTCTTTCGGGATTACTGTAATGTAAGCTCTTAGGAAACTTTGTGGAAATGTGGAACTAGTCGAAGCCCCATTAAATGCTGCAAGAAGAGGGTGGGTTAATTCCTCAGCCAGTACCTTGAAGAAGGCTGCCGTGTATCCATCCGGGCCTGGGCTTTTGCCAGATGGGAGGGCCTTGATAGCTGCCCAGAGAATGGTTCCTCCAGAGAGGCGAGGGTCTGATGACTCAGAGTGGGCAGGGCAGTTCTCGACAGGTAATCACGAAGGGACTCTCTATACTCGTCCGGGCCGCCAAGGGCCTCGGGGTCTGGTAAGCTGTAAAGGTCAGCGTAGAATGAATGGAAGGCCCCCAAGATGTCCTCGGTGACATGTATCAATCTACCCTCAGCGTTTTTGATGGAGGGGATAAATAGGGAGGCTCTTTTCTCCCGAAGTGCATGGGCCAAGTATCTTCCCGGTTTGTCACTCCAGACATAGAAGGAACTAGAGCAAACCTGCCGATATCTTTTGTGCTTATGGTCTATGAGTTGAAGGACTTCATGACGGATCCGCATCAGCTCGCTAAAGTCCGAGTCCAAACCAGAAGATTTATGTGTCAGTTCTAACGACTGCAGCCGTGACAGGAGAGATTGTAACTTCTGTGCTCTTTCTCTCTTTAATCTTGCGCCATGTTTAATAAGAGTCCCTCTAAGGACACACTTAAGGGCCTCCCATTTGACCTGTGAAGTGGAAGGGTCCGAGAGATGGGTGGAACTAAAGGTATTGATAGCAGTTTTTAAGTCCGCAATGCACAGGGGGTCCGTCAGGAGTGTCTCATTTAGTTTCCAAGAGAAAACCGGGCGAGTGAATCGTGGAAGGGTAAGGTCGCAGTGTATGGGCGCGTGGTCAGAGTGTAATATTGATCCAATGGAGGCATTGGAGATTGACGCTAAAAGTGAGTGCTGGACCATTATGTAATCAATGCGGCTATATGAGCCATGTGGATGTGAAAAGAAAGTGTAGTCTCGCTCCCTTGAGTGGAGGAGTCTCCAGATGTCTATAAGTTGCATATTGTGCAGGGACCTTTTGAGCTTGTTGAGCACATTTCTGGCGATAAAGGAATGGCCGGTGGATGTGTCCAGCCTCGGATTTAGCGTCAAATTGAAATCGCCACAGAAGATAATGCGTCCCTTGGCGAATGTAGTGAGGGCATCTAGACATTTAGTGAAAAAAGAGAGCTGACCCGTGTTAGGGGCGTAAATGTTGGCAATTGTGAGCAGGTGGCCCTGAATATTACAGTTGAGGAAGAGGTATCTCGCCTCTCCATCTGCATGGACATCCAGGACCTGGACCGGCAACGACTTATGCAGAAAGATGGCTACCCCCTTTGTTTTGGCTTCGGGATTGCTGCTGTGGTACCAGACAGGGAAGTATTTGTTTCGGAGACCCTGGAGGTGTGTCCCCAAAAGATGTGTCTCCTGTAGACAAACAATTCGTGACCCTAATTTATGGAGATGATAAAGGATCTTTGAGCGCTTCTCAGGAATGTTGAAGCCTTTGACATTAAGAGAGGAGATCCGCACACTAGACATTGATTGACAATAACAGGCTCTTAGTCAAAAGGGTCCTGAGGGCGAGGAGCCGAACTCCCGACCAAAGCCGACCGATAGGGGGAGAGCGAGGAGAGAAGATGAAACTTAACTAAGGACTGTCTCCTCTCTCCCCTCTCTCCTTTTCAGAACACAGTAACTTAAAACAAGGCCCTAGTCTAGTAGGGTCAATCCAAAAGTCGCAAATGGCAGCCAAAAAGCTGCAATGGCCTGTCAAAATATCCTGTAGGCCACAAGTGCTTCGGGGGCAGCACTGAGACAGGTTGGTAGTATCAAAGAAAAAACAGGAGCGGGTGGAATCGCTCAGGGGAAGCAGCAAGGAAAACGACTTCAAATCAAAGTTAGAGACGTCACAGGGTGATTAATAAGCAGCGCATCAGCATGTCAGGTGTCGAGGTGGTCGACTCCCAAAAGTGGGGATCGAGCATCTCGCCAGTCGAATGCAATATAAGTTACAATGGTGTAATGGTATGCTTGTGCTTAAATGAGTTTCGCCATTCCATGTTTAAGCGTAGTCAAAGGGAAGAAACATGGGGGGGACAAGTAAAGGTGGGAAACAGTGGTAAATTCGCAAAGATGGCAAGTGGTAAGCCAGGGGGCCAGTTCCTAACCTCCTTCCACGGTGCGGGTCACTCCCAAAGACACAATGTATAAGAGAAATTAACTGGATATTAGACAGACCTTCAGTAGTCCTTCCAGTAGAATAATTCTTGTCACCAGTCCTGGTTTTGAGATCAACGGTGGGGTTGTGCCCTTGGGGAGGAGATGTCTGGGCTTCGCAGGCGTCTTCTTTGTCCCTGAGCTCTCGGCATAGATGGGAGATGGGAACGGGTAGGTGTTTTCGAAGGAGGATCCTGGAAGAGAGGTGTTTCCGCCAGCATCACCATCTGCCAGTCTGGAAGTGAGACCTCCGGAATGTCCAGTGCGGAACAAAACATTGGGAGATCTGATGGAGTGCGGAAGGATAGTAGCTTATCTTTGTGACGTACTTGCAGAGCAAATGGGTATCCCCACCGGTATGGGATATCTCTTGTTTGCAGGATTTTCAGCAGTGGCTTAACCGCGGCACGCATGCGGAGGGTCTGTCTCGAAAGGTCAGGGTATAGGCTAAGTTCCAATCCCTAAAATGATACATTGCGCATGAGCCTGGCTTTTCTCATGATTTAATCTTTGAGAAGAAAGTGATGAACTCTGCATATAATGTCCCTGGGGTATTTCGGGTCAGGGTTTTGCGGGCGAAGAGCACGATGGGCACGATCTAGTTCGACTGTCGTTCCTTCGGGTCTTCCCAGAATATAGTTGAATAATTTTGTTAGAGTTGGCATAATCTCTGCGGGCTTTACAGACTCTGGCATACCTCTAATCCGGATGTTATTCCGCCTGCTGCGGTTTTCTAAATCGTCTATGTGGGAGGTCAGTTGAAGCGCCCGATCTTTCTGGTCAGAGATGGAAGATTGTAGGCTGGAAATCATGAGACTAGTAGATTGCTGGGCAGCTTCCAATTGTTGTACTCTGTCTTGGAGAGCAGATACATCAGACTGGACCGGTTTCAAATCTTGCCGCCATGCTTTTTGCAAATCTCTAGCCATCTGTTGCATATCGAGCTTTGATGGAAGTAAGGATAGAAGGGCTCGTAACTCAGGATGATCTGCAAGCGAATTAAGGGCATCCTCGGGGGGTGGAAGGATAGAGGCCCAAGAAGCGGCTTGGGTGACATCCACGGGGTCGAGTAGTGTCGCTCTGCGCGGGTTCAGCAACGGTCCCGGGGGGCTGTTACCCCAAATCGAGGCGGCTGAGCTGGAGTGCCAGGCTGGGCTCCCCTGCGGTTCTGGTGCTGGGGTGGAAAAGACCCTTTGGGGGTCATTCTGTCGCGCCGGATGCAGCTTGGTGGCAGCTGTCTCCTGGGCCTCAGAGGTCAAGGTGATTGTGGCTAATGCCTCTGGCGGTGATTTGCGGGCCCGTTGTGGAAGGGGATAAGCCTCCTCTGTCGCTGGAAGCCTATGGTCTCCGGCCCTTAGATTAATTGGCGAGTCCTCAGGCGTGCTAATGACTGTAGGGCCTGCTACCCCTTCAGCGCTAGTTGTGGTAACCATATCTCTGGTCTGGGCTGCGGTGGATATATGGTTGAGGGCTGATGGATTGCCCTGATCCAGCTCTCTCTCCCTCCTTGTATAGTCCCGAGACTGGTCAGCTTCTGTGTCTGTGTCTGCCAATTCCTCCGCTTCCCAGTTGGTGGTGGCGTTTGGTGAGGTAAGGCAGTCCCCACTATGCATTTGGGGTGCATAAGGGGTAATGGAGCCCGCTGCCATTTTAGAGGCACAGGCGGGGTTTTTAGTATTGACTGCTGCCGCAACTGACCTGGTGTAGATGCCGCACTCTGGTGCCGGGCAGGCGCTTGGTGAGTCGGAATTCAGTCCGCTACGTGCCGCCTGGGTCACCGCTGTGGAGCGCCTGGGCGCGTTCCCGTTCTCCTCCATCTCCGGTGTCTGCGGTAAAACTGACCCGTCGTAGGTGCCGCGGTGAGGAGGATTCTGTGCTGTACTCACTCGTCGGGGCTCCGGTGATGCGATGTCTCTACCGCGCTGTCCGGTAGGCTGGGGTCTGTTAGTTCCTGGCGCGGTCCCCTCTGATGCCGCAGGGCCGGTCTTCTTCCTGCCTGGTTGCGTATGAGGCCGGCAAGATGGCGCGGGAAGGTAGCGGGTCTTCTGGAGCGCCCGATAGGGGCGAAAAGAAGTTAGAAATAGGAAATTCTCCCACCGGGAGAGGCTTGGGGGTTTTAGGATTCTTCTTATTCTTCCTGATGACCATAATAGCGGGCTTTTCTGGCGAAAATGCGTTATTCCTGGACGGAGCTCTGTAAGGCTGCTGCTTCTCTGTTACATGGCTAGCCACGCCCCCCCCAGACCTAGACAGTTTTCATACATGTGGCCCTGAGTGGGAGCAAGCAAGGTTCATGCTGAGGGGAGAGTGACTGAGCATGTGTGTCCACCAGCACTCTGCTTATTAGACAGGCCTTACTATTGCTATGACATTGAACACCAGATTGAGATATATAGCATAATATTTAAAATGGAAATATTCCTTTAAGTGGAGGACCAGTAGTTTGCTATCATGATCCAACTCAGCTTGAGTGGACCATTATGCAACTAACAGTCATCTTAAATTTTACTGATTAAAGGGACACTACCATCCATTTTTTTCTTCTCACATATTGACAAGTAATATGTGACTGCTGTGTGTTTGTATTTTAAATGACTGTTTTTTTAATATAATTTTTGTTCCCCTATGTACATTACTCTCTCTGACTCCCCTTCTGTGAGCTCTGATAGCACAGCAGTGAGAGGATTGCTTAATGGTCCTTCTTTCTGGTCAGCTCTGGTCTAAGAAGTGTTAATATTATCAGCAATATCCCCCTTTCCTCACTGAAGAAAAAGATTGCCATATTTTCCTTTCATGTATTGCTTGTGGTCTAGTATAATCTTATCTATCCATGTAGAGGGAACAATAGAGCGATCATTATGTCATTCCGTACTATTTGTGATGAAAGTATGTAGAGATAAGGAACAGCTGAAGTAAAGTGAGATTAGTCAGCCCTGTCAAACAAAAGTTTGATCTCACAGCTAGAGAAGGACAATATTTTCTATGTAATTTTTAATTGCAAAAAATTAAACAAAAGACAAATAAAATGAAACATCCAAAGTGCTCCCTAGTGCTGTGCAAAATGAATTCTATGAAAGGTGAGTATACAATGATATATGTTTTGGTGCCGAGATGAAAATCGCTTTCAGCCAAACCGGACGCCGAGAGGTTCTTCTTGGCATAGTTGAAACCAGAAGTTTACAAACACTATATAAAAAGACACATCTGCAGATTTTTCTCACTATCTCACTTGAAATCAGAATAAACGATACCCGTTTTTGGTCAATTAGGATTACCATCATACCACTCAGGAAGGAGACGGGTTCTGCGTCTCAGAGATAAAAGTGCTTTGGTCCGACATGTGCATAACAACCCAAGAACAAAAGCAAAAGACCTTGTGAAGTTGTGAAGATGCTGGTGGAAGCTGGAAAGATTGTGTCATTATCCACAGTGAAACGAGTACTGTATCAACATGAGCTGAAAGGCCTCTCTGTCTGGAAGAAGCCATTACTCCAAAAGAAACATGTAAAAGCCAGATTAATGTTTGCAAATGCACAGGAACAAAGACCTACATTTTTGGAGACATGTCCTGTGGTCTGACGAAACTAAAAATAAACTGTTTGGCCATAATGACCATTGTTACGTTTGGAGGAAAAAGGGAGAAGCTTTGAAGCCTGAGATCACCATCCCAACTGTGAAACACGAGAGTGGAAGCAACATCTCAGAACATCAGCCAGGAAGGTAAAGCTTGGGCGGAAATGGGTCTTCCAAATGGACAATGACCCGAAGCTTCTGCCAAACTGTTTACAAAGTGGCTTAAGGATAACCAAGTCAATGTTTTGCAATGGCCATCACAAAGCCTTGGTCTTAATCCTATAGAAAATTTATGGGCAAAGCTGAAAAGGCAGGTGTGAGTAAGGCGACCTACAAACATGGCTCAGTTACACCAATTCTGTCAGGAGGAATTATCCATCATTTCTACCAACTATTGAGAGAAGCTTGTGGAAGGATCCAAAATGTTTGACCCAAGTCCTACAGGTTAAGGGGAATGCTACCAAATACTAATGAAATGTATGGAAACTTTTGACTTTGCAGAAAGTAATAAAAATGCCTTAAAAATTATCTCTCTTTCTCTCTCTCTCACTATTCTGGTATTTGGCAAATATAAGTAATTTTGGTTCCTAATTGACCTAAATCGGGGAAGGTTTATTCTGATTTCATGTCAGATAGTGAGGAAAACTTGCAGATGGGGCTTTTTATATAGTGTATGGAAACTTCTGGTTTCAACTGTAGGATAAAAACAAAATACTTGGAATATTAGTTTTAGCAAAAATACTCCTTTCTGATGGCAGTATCCCTTTAAAAACTTATTTTGCAGGTCCCTGTCACCCCACCATGAATCTAGTATACACTTCCTAAGGGTTGCAATATACAATCCTCAATATTGAAATTGCAACACCAAAAAGGACAAGCATTACAGGGGTTTTATCATTTCATTGAATGGCCTTCAGAATAAGGTGACAGTGAAAACAAGCAACTTTGCAATTGGATGTCATTAGCAAAGCTGTCTTGTTATCACAGGATCCCTTATCTTCTGTTTCTGTAAACAAACTTCTCCAGTCCTGCATTTCACTCCTTGCATTTCACTGGCTGAGAGCTCATTTACATTCTGTTCAGCCCCTGGTCATATTCACGGAGCTTGCATTCCTGCCTCTCACTCAGAATTAGGGGCCCGTGAACAATTTCACTCTATACAGTTAGCTGGCTCCTCATTGACACTGCAGCTGTCTCTATAATCAGAAAACAGGAGAATTTTGCTTGGTGCCTCAATGCTCCTGCATGTTGGTGCCTTATATAAACATGAAGGGAGAAGGATCTGTGCTAGAATCAACTGTAGCAACCTTCCAGCTGTGAGAGATCAGTGCTGAGATTATGGAAGACTGTTTAGACTGAATGCAGGTATGTAAACAGCTCTTACAAAAAATAAGACTGCATATTTAGATGACAGTGACATGTGGAAGGGGTGGGGTGGAACACTGGAGCAAGCATGAACCGTGAAGGGGGGATGATGTCATCCCTTTTCAGTTAAGAAACACACAGATGGGAGGGGAAGAAACGCACCTGGATTTCAGGAAATTAGAGGATCAAGCTTCAAGAGAACAGCCCAACTGATGAAGCGATACATCCCCTTTAATGTTATGTAAATTGAGGGAGTAGCAGGTGTCACTAGGATCTGCAAATGATGACGTTTTCAAGCACCTAACTCGATTCTGGATCTAAGGCTGATTTCACACGGTGCATTTTTTGATGCGTTTTTTTACGCGTTTTGATGTGTTTTTGATGCGTTTTTTGTGCAGTAATGTACAGCATTAATTGCTGTGCCTTTTTTAAATAAAAAAGCATTAAAAAAGTCAAAAACGCACCAAAAACGCTCCGTATGTAATCACCCTAAAGATGCAAAAGCACAGATAGAAGCACTCTTCAGGTGTAGTATTAATATTGTAAGCAGGAAGCACATGTAGGTAATGCACTAACCCTATTTAACTGTATAAAACAGGTACAACAATGACAGATATGTTGAATAAATATAGACAGCAGCCTTTTCCTAAATTAGCCAATGTTGCATCCACAAGAGCTGGGATAAACAGCAAAACGAGTGGTTGTCATGAAACAACCAAGTAACCTCAAGGAATAAAGGAAAAATGTGGCGCTATATACTTAAACACAATAATAGTGCAAGTAGTAATGTAAGAGGCTTGGAGTGCTATCGAGTAAATTGGGCGGTGGAGTTAATAATAGTATATTATAAAAATAATAAACAATTGCAAGGATAATGGCAGAGGGGAAGGGGACAATGCGTTTCACGCTATGTTTAGTGCTTCTTCAGGTCCAATTAGGAAAAATGCTTGAGAACGTTGTCTTTGAGGCCAAAAAGGTGCACAGAGTGAAACAATCTGCAGGATATAGAGCAATGTTCTGTCCATGTCTAAGCAGTTAAAACTGGTTCTTGCAAGCATTATTATTGCTGGAAGATAGATCTATCTATACTACTAATATCTACCCGTCCTGTGAATTCCATAATTCAAAGGCTATACCTTCTTGGTGTTGCAATTTCATTGTTGAGGAGTGGATTTCGCTACAATAGTTCCTTGATTTTGATACCAGCCTTTACCCACACAATCACACATACTCAAAACATGCTTATTTCCTTTGGTGCACTGTCTTCTTAAAGGGAATGTGTCATCAAAAAATGACTAATTGTTTAAGTTCCGTTTTTATGTTAAACACATTTTTTAGGAATTTTTGGTTGTTTTTTTTTATTTTTCATATCACTTTCAATGTTCTTTTAATAATTCTTAAGTCCAGCAGTTTTCACTTTGGCCACTAGGCCTTGTTTGTACTGCTTTAACATCAGTCAGAGAGATGCTTTACAGTAGCTTCACGCACATAGGAGACTTAAGACTGACTCAGTCCCATTGACTTCTATAGGAGAGTTTTCTAGTCATGCTCTGTGACCTGGGAAGAAATCAGTGTGCAGGGAGGTGAAATGGTGAACTGTGGCTTTCTCCTCTTGTGACTGGTGGATCCTGTGTTATCTAATCACACTGGTGTCACCTTTCAGTTTGACTCTCTTTGTGCTGATAATGAGCAGACAACTGAGAATCTTTCTCTACAGAACAGGAAGTGTCAGACAATTATTAGGCCTAGTGGCCAAAGTGAAAACTGCAGGACTTAAAAATTATTAAAAAATATTGAAAGTGATCGGGAAAATTAAAAAAAAATATAACCAAAAATTCTTAAAAAATGTGTTTAACATAAAAACGTGAGTTAAACAAGAAGTCATTTTTGATGACACATTTCCTTTAAATAACCTGAGTGAGAACTCGTCCATGCAGACTTGGAAGCGCTCCCTTGATGTGAGGTGTCACCGAGCTGTTCACAAGGTGGTGCCATTAACTGGCATTTCACTGGGAAGTTGTTTGCACATTGTGAATGTCATCAGATGTGTGCTTGGAAAGCCAATGTAGGAGAAGATTAAAACTTCAATAACCGACACCTTTATAAAACACTGCTTGCCACTTACTTAGTTGACTTGTTTAATATTTACGAGAAGGACAAATGAATGGTAACTACTTGAAAGTTGTCTTCCATTTTGGGCAACGTTTGCCCTAGTGGTGATGTATTACTGTATGTATGACATTCTGTAATACGTTGTAGCATATAATACTTTTGTTTTGTATTGTCAGTGTCCTTTGATGGTTCTAAGTGAAGTGAGTCAACAGTTAATACCCTCAATATGCCAAAGCATAATGCAATGCATGCTGGGAAATATAGACAGGTACCCAGTGCTAAATGATGGTTGGGGTCATGTCTCTTCTTGTAACTCTTTTTGTTAAAGGGGTTTTGCCACGAAGTAAAATTGATGTGGGAAGCTTGCAAATGAAATAGCAAACATTTTCACCATTCATCATTATTAAAAATTCTGCACCCTTTTTGTTTTAGCTGCTCCTTTAGTGATCAATTGTTTACAGCTCGTCTCGTCTCCAGAGGATACAACCAGGGCTGAGAGCTCCTCAGTCCTGGTCAGACATCATCTCTCCTCTCAGGCAGCTGCTGAGTGTTCAAATCCCAGGTGCTGTCATTCTACTCCTGACCTCTGTATTCCTTAGTAATTAGTCAAACAGTGCAAATACATAAAAAAGAAACCTCAATCAGGTCTGTAAATTGATAAAGTAGAGAAAAAAAAAATCCACAGGTTTGGTACCTGCAGGCATTTGAACCAAGGACCCTTGTGACTGGAGGCAAAAACTTTACCTCTCAGCTACTCACAATGCTTTACATAAACAGACCTTTCTTTGACTACAGAGAGGAAAGGCCTGGTGTTGTCATCCTGCTGGGTCACATGATATGCAATTCAAACAAATCACACACGCCTCCTTCTGAGCCCACAGAACTGAAGAGCTGGATGCAGGAGGTATGAAATGAAATTGTGGCAAAACCCCTTTAAAAGACTGAAGGTGACTGCAATGTATAAGTGGGGCGTTGCCTGACCGCAAGTGGAAGGGTTAAAAGATGTCAGTGGTTGGGCTCAGACTGGTATGGTAGGTCATGTGACCTCTTCCACCCTCTATTAGTACCTGTTTGCTTCCCTGATCTTCCGCTTCTCCTCGGAGCTGTTGGAGGACGAGCTTTTCCCACCCTCCCTCCATTTGTATGTAATGTATGGTTGATGTGTTATGAAGTCACAGCTGGTGGGTATTTGTTCTTGTGAAAGTAGTGGCAGTAGGTGGCACATGCTGCTGGTGTTTTTGATACCGGCGTCTTTCGGCCATTGTCAAACAAAGTTGTATTTTTTATTAAGATTTAATAAAACTGTGGCCGATCCAAATTTTCAGTTGTTTGTGTCAATTATTTAAAGAGAACCTGTCACATAGTTTTTGCCCCCCTGGCTGAGGACAGAACAAGGTAGTGTCAGACCTGCTGTTTCCAGCGCTGTGTCCCTTATTCTGTAAGGTGCTGCAGTTTTGTGTATTTAATGCTCAAATCTGCAGTTTTCAGCCAGAAGAGTCATTCAAAGAGTCCTTCAGAGTGTCAGTTTTTTCAAACCCCGCCCACCTGAGGCTAGCCCCGCCCACCTCAACTGACAAACCTATTACTTTGAATAGGTAGAAATATGTGACTAACTGTCAGTGGGCGGGGCTAGCCTTTGGTGGGCGGGGCTAACACCTGCTCATGAATAAGATTTGAGGGGTAAATGCTCTAAAACTACAGCATCTTAGAGGATAAGGGGCACAGTGCTGGGAACAGCAGGTCTGACACTAGCTTGTGCTGCCCTCAGCAAGGGGGGCATAACCTGTGTGACAGGTTCCCTTTAAGTTCATTTACCTGCTTTTGTCCTCACCTGTAGGTAGAAGAGTTACTTTGGGTCCTACCTGCAGTCTTAGGCTCCTTCTTGAGTATTATAGGGGCTCTCTAAATACAGGGCCACAGCCAATTACTGTGGGTCTGGGACCTGGGTAACTTTATAGGGAAATAATGCGGCAGCTGCTTCTTCTCTCCGCAGTGGTTGCTGTTGGGGAAATATTATACTACATGGTGACCCTTCAGATAGTTGGCTGTCCTTGTGTGGGCTGAAAATGAACCCAGTAAAGAGGCAACACTGGCCCCTATGCTACTTGGGCCTTGTTTCTGGGTTTCTTGAGTAATTAATGTCCTATTTTTTCTGTGTTTTTTCTGTAAATTGTTAGTGTAGGGACTTGCAAGAAATGAGGATCCTTGATGGGGCTCGCAGGCTTGCATATAGTGGCCACGATCTTAACTAATACCTCATATTTGATATTTTTCCAGTATGTAATTTTTTTTGCCCAAAACTACTGGGGAGCAGAGGGTGTCTGTATTTTGTGTTGGACGCCCAAAAAGTGCTGGGCAGCCCACCCAATCGAATAGTAGTGGCGTAATAGGCTGTAAGCCAGCATGGTGCACCACACGTATCTGCATTAATGGAACCCTTTTGTATCACCTTATCTATATGCAATTATAATACCAGCAACCACCCCCCCTTCTATTTTGAAAGTGTGTGAGTGGTTGTCTTATCGGTATTTTTGCATTTGTGCAATCTCCCCATGTATTATACTGTGGCTTTTCTGCAGACTGTGTGAACAGGTATCAATTTAATGTGCAGTCTAATTGCTCCCCTAGTGGTGGGGTGTGTGAGCCCTATGCACCTGTTTATCTTTCCCAAGTAGCATAGGGGCCAGTGTTGCCCCTTTACTGAGTTCAGTTTCAGTCCAGCCTTTGAGCTGTGAGTATGGCCTTGTTCTGTGTTTTTTAAGTAATTAATGTCCCATTTTTTCTGTGTTTTTTCTGTCCTTGTGTGGCTCAAGTCTACCAGCGTGGCAGCCCCTGCTTTTACGAGCAGAGGACACCCATCAATAATGTTCTGATAGGACACCACCTTTGAGTCACTTTCTAATAACACTCGCAATAGAGACACTTCATATGACGCCATTATGAGATCTTCCATCTGCAAAAAAGCTCAGAGCTATCATCTTTATCATGCTGTTATTTATGTTATGTTTTTTTAAAAAAAAAGTAATTGTATTTCACCACTCATCTTTAGTTCATATTTCCACTGGAAACTAAAAGAGTATATCAGAGGGAATACTGCATTAGCTTATCCGAAGTTATGCTCCTTTCAAATATACCTCTATGAAAAGCATGGTCACCTTCCAGTAGTTCTACTACATCTGTTTCCTACCTGGAAGCTTAGTAGTTCTCATGGGCTTGACACACCAAAACAGTTCCACCTCCGTCTTCTCTTCGGGAGGTCAAGTGACCAGAGAAGTTTGGCTATTCCTGTCAATGTTTGTAGCCATCCTGTCTCCTGAGGCATGTTCTCCTCCTCTCCACATCTTTGTTCTGTCCCCAGGATGTGTCACTAAAAGGGGTTTTGCCACAATCTCATTTCATACCTCCTGCACCCAGCTCTTCAGCTCTGTGTGCTCAGAAGGGAGCGTGTGTGATTTGTATGAATTGCATATCATGTGACCCAACAGGATGAGATCACCAGGCCTTTCCTCTCTCTAGTCAAAGAAAGGTCTGTTAATGTAAAGCATTGTAAGTAGCGGGGAGGTGAAGTTTTTGCCTCCAGGCACAAGGGTCCGAGGTTCAAATCTCTGCAGGAACCAAACCTGTGGTTTTTTTCTCTCTTTATCAATGCACAGACCTGATTGAGGTTTCTTTTTTTTTTAATTTGCACTGTTTGATTTATTACTAACCATTCCAAAGGACAGGAGTAGAATGACAGCACCTGGGGTTTGAACACTCAGTAGCTGCCTGAGATGAGAGGTGATGTCTGAGCATGTGCGACCAGGACTGAGGAGCGCTCATAACTGGTCGTATCCCCTGGAGATGAGCTGTAAACAATAGATCACTAAGGGAGCAGCTAAAACAAAAACAGTGCAGAATTTTTACTAATAATGATGAATGGTGAAAATGTTTGTTATCTAATTTGCAAGCTCCCACGTCAATATTACTTCATGGCAAAACCCCTTTAATTGTAGGAGCAGCTCACCATTCCACTCTGCTTACTAATGGGCTGAAGCTGGTGCATGCGTACTTGTTACTGCAGCCTTTGAAAGGAGAAAATCAACATTACTCTGCGGTAACAAGAGCACAGAGCTGCTCAGCTTCTGGGCAGAGCAAAACTGTGGTAGAACTATGGGATGGCGACCAAACACTAAATAGACGCATATATTACAAGAGTAGATTATGTACATTTTTTTTGCTAGAAAACCCCTTTAATACCTCATGCTTAGAGCCATATGATGGATCCATGAGGTATATATTCCCAATAGAGTTATGTTTTTTCCCTACTGTATCTCTGCGTGCCTCTGATTATATTGGGAGCCACATTGAGGTTTTTGTTTTACATATTTGTTTTATTCAGATTTCCATTAGTATGCATATTTAGAACAAACAACAATGCACCAGGGTTTTGACACATTCTGGGAGAATTTGCAAGAACAAAAATTGTGACATTTTCCATATTGCAGAGGAAAATGGAGGGACACAGAGTGCCATGGCTACATAAAAGAAACCTATAGCCACTGTGTCACTATACAGAGTCCATGTGGTATTGTGGAAGGACAGGGGAGCAACTTAGACAACCCCACCAAAGTTTGATCTTGGAAGAAACACATTAACAATTCACAAGAAAGTTGACCTATTTGACCACAGTGGCCCAGTGGTTAGCTCTACTGTCCTGCCGTACTGAGGTACTGGAATCAAATCTGACCAAAGGCAACATCTGCATAGGAATTGTATGTTCTCCCCATGCTTTTTTGGGTTTACTCATGTTTCCCTGGTTTCCTCCCATGCCCAAAAAATAAACTGATAGATATGTATCTATGAGATAGGTCATATATGTGACATGGACTGATATAAATGGTGGTCATTTTTGGATATTTATGGAATATCTCAGACTTTCATAGCCTATCGATAAGAAATGCCATAAATGTATGAAAGGTGCCGGGACGACAGGTAGGCAAAATTAGGCAGTCGCCACTTCATCCTAGGCAAAGAAGGGGAACAAGGAGGCATGGAGTGGCTGAATTTCCCATTGGGGGGTGTGCTATGTGTCTTATTTGCCTAAGGCACCAGAATACCTTGTCCCAGTCCTGGGTGCGGGTCCCACCTCTGGGTTAATCCATTACTGGTTGTCTTTCATTATTCTCAAAATATGATTGTACTCAATTTCACAATCACATTTTACATCACAATATTGAAAATTGAAGAACCTGGTAGTGCTCTCAGTCCATTCCGTTGATGATTAGGCTGCTTTCACACAGCGCAGTTTTGGTGCAGTTTTAACTCCAATTAAACTGCCTTTATTACTAGCAAGCTTCTTTCAGTTGTCTAAATTATTCGGAAAGGTGTTTCAAGTAAGTAATCAATGACTGTGTTTTGAAGTCTTGTGGATTACAACACACTAATTGATTCCTCACTTTCCAGACAGTTTAAATAACTGAAAGAAGCTTGCAGGTAATAAAGGCAGTTTAATAGGAGCGCAGTTAAAACTGCACCAAAACTGCGCTGTGTGAAAGCAGCCTTACTGCATGCTGAATAGGTTTTGTAGAGCTATAGAGTTGGCTTGTACATCAGCCTGCTGCACCCAGCAGCTGCGAGGTTTTGACTCTGACGCTGCTTTCTTTCTCTATTTCACTTAAAGCACAACCAGGTTTTTCTAGTTTCATATTGTGATGTAAAATGTGATTGTGAAGTTGAGTACAATCATATTTTGAGAATAATGAAAGACAACCAGTAACAGATTAGCCTGTGTGGACTGTTAATTGCAATGGACTATATGAGGTGGAGGAGAGGACACCTTTATCAGGCTTCCTTGAGTGCATATAAAGTGATTTCCCCGGCAATAACAATTATTTGAGGTCTCACCTCTAGGATCTGCATCTATGTTTAAATTCAGCCTCCAAAGTCTCTGTGCAGAATGGAGTGGTGGCTGCGCATGCACAATACCCTCTGTTCACTTTATTCAGAGCTCTGAGTACAGTGAAGCACACTCGATTGCCTATACTTGGAACCTTCATAGAAAAATGAAAGTGCTGCGCATGCGCAGCCGCCTCTCCATTCTGCATGTTCTCAAGATGGGTGCAGATCCAAAAGGTGTGACCCACAACTATCAGACACACATGGTCCAAAATAAGTTCATCCGTGTATATAAATTTTATTGAAGTATTGAAGTACTTATCTCAATCATAGATGATAATGTGGTCCCATTGAGGTTCATTCCTTATGTAACAGAACTTGTAGTGAAAGGGGTTTTCCCATCACAGACATTTATGACATATCAATGGGATATGCTATAAATGTCTGAAACATGTGCACCCCACCTCTGGGACCTGCATCTATGTTGAAACTCATCCTCTAAAAGTCTCTGTGCTGAATGGAGTGGTGGCCGCGCAGGCCCATTCTCTCTTATGTAGGCATAGGTTTTATAAATATTGAAGTACTTCTTTCAATACATGAGCACACTTGCTTAACTATACTTGGAACCTCCATAAAACAAAAATGAATGTGCTGTGCATGTACGACTGCCTCTCCATTCTGCACAGGGCCCATTCTCTCTTATGTAGGCATAGGTTTTATAAATATTGAAGTACTTCTATCAATCTACTTAGAACTTCCATAGAACAGAACTAAGAGTGATGCACATGCGCGGTTGCCTCTCCAATTTGCACAGGGCCCATTCTCTCTTATGTAGGCATAGGTTTTATAAATATTGAAGTACTTCTTTCAATCATACTTAGAACTTCCATAGAAGAGTGATGCGCATGCGCGGCCACCTCCCATTCTGCTTGGGGCCCAATCTTAACCTATGTGGGACCCACACCTACCATGGCATATCCTATTGATATGTCATGAAACCCCTTTAGCTACAATGCTTAGACAGAGTCTGCCGCATAGGGAATAAATTGCAAGGGTCATCCCATGGGTTAGCTACGTTATATATGATTGAGATAAGTACCTCAATACTTATAATAATAATATAATTAATAATAATAATAAAACCTATGGCAAAAGATTAGACTATTTTGGACCGTGTGAATATTGGCCAATACCCAATGTTTGGTCTATCATTGCCTGAAATCAGTAAATGAATGGTTTATCAGACGGGGGCGTCCATTCATCATCTAGGGATTTTGATATTTCAAATGACCTCCTGCTAAGAAAAGGTCGCTGGGGTTAAGCGTCGCTGACAAATAACCCTACAGGAGATGCTCAGTGAACATACGTGCAGACATATTAATCAAACTGGGTTATTTTTCCAAGTCCCCACGAGATGATATCAATCTGTAGTTATTATTCCATGGATTCTATAGTACATCAGGTGGTAAATTATCAGAGACACTATGATGAATTAGTCCCATTCAATAATACAGGGTGTAGTGATATCATCTCTTTAATGCTGCCTGTGAGGACCCCCCGTGGTGTTGTTATAACGAACCTGCATGGAAAACGCTTCAGCTTAATTGTGCACTTTGCTCGCTGCCGTTCTGGAGACCAGAATAGATTGTTTTCTTTGGTTTATTGGCTTGCTTGAGTGTATCATTTGTAAGGTGTAGCGTGCACAAAATATATGCTGTAATGGTTAATGGTGCACAATCAAGGTAAAAAACACAGACATAAAGGGAGACCTAACAACACCTCTTCTGGGAATATATTCTGATAGCACATAAGGCTCTATACAGAAGTAGCTGATGCATTATTTTGGGTTTTGCATAGGACTGCAGGTAAAACTATGGCGATAGTTTTGTGTTTTACAATGTTCTATAATGCGATATTCACACGGCTGATATGGGGAAGGATTTCAGCCGTATTTCGCGCCGTATTTGCGCTGCAATACGGCTGGAATCCGTCCCTATCATTACGGTAATCCACAGTTCTCATAGAGAACTGTGGATTCCGTCTCTCCAGAAAGTGACATGTCAATTATTTACGGCGTGTACGCGCCGTGAATAATGAATGTCTATGGGGCCGGCGAGCTGCACCCCGCCCCGCCCCGCCCCCGCTGCACGGCAGCCGGCGTAATTGTGGGGCAAAATCCGTTCCCGCAATTACGTCGGCAATAAGCCGTGTGAACTAGCCTTAAAGATACCCCTTCTATCATGACATGCTGGGGGTTGTAGTTGTGCAACACCAGGAGAACCGCAGGCCCAGGATCAGGATTGTGGAGAAGTGAAGGATTTGGATAGAAACTATAAAGGCTATTTCCATAGCTGCCACCACTTTCTATAAAAATGGTAGGTTTATTTTGTTTAACCCTTTAATGACTGAGCCATTTTTGGCCTTAAAGGGGTAATCTCAGCATACACCTTGATGGCATATCGATAGGTGCGGGTCCTCTTGCGTGTACTTAAAACTCCTATTCAAATCAATGGGAGAGTTCTGACAACCTTTCCGTTCAAGACGGAGGGGTTTTGGGGCCTGTTCTTTAGAAAAGTGCAGGTCTCATACATTGATGGCATATCCTAGCGGTGTGCAATGGTATGGTGGAAATACCCCTTCAATGACAAGAATTTTTTATTTTCATTTTTTACCTCCTTGAGTTCAGTCGCCATAATATTTTTTTTTAATTTTTGAGATTAGCTAGCTTTTGTTAATTCCTTTTTTTTACACAGCACCAGCCATGTTTTTCTTGTTTTCTCCTTCTCCAGTAACTATATGTAGCATATCATTTATTATATTTTTTATGCCTCAAAAACTATTTTATTTTTCCTTTTTTTTAAGTTCTTAAAATTAATAGTGGATATAAATGTATTGTCAAGTAGAAAATATAATATACATATGGTTCATACATTTTAGTAAGTTTTAATTTAAAAAAAATATTAAAATTTATTAAAAATGTGCTTATTTTTTGCATTGCTGCTTTTATTATTGTTAATTTACTTAATATTTTTAGCATTTTTAGTCTCTGATCCTCTAAAAGAGGTTATCTAGTGAACAAAAAAAAAAATGACATGGATCGCTGGCATCTTCATTTGTCTTGCTGTGATGTTTTCCATGCTACCTTCTGTTTGAAACCTGCTAGCCTTTCCCTGTTGAAATACAAAGCCCATGATCATTTGCTGTGCTTTGTCTACCTTCCTATTTCCCAACCTCAGTCTCAGTGTATGCCCCTATTTCTTCACTCATATTGAAAGGCTTGGGAGGCAGGGCCAAAGGGGTGTGGTGTCAAAGACTGCCCTGAAAAAAACCAAACCCCTTTGGTCACCTGGTCTCCTGGGCTCAACACAGAGCTGTTTTCTGTGTGTGAAGACAGAACAACATTGGGGGAAAATCCTGGTAGGCTCCTGGGCATGGCAAGGGAAAGGCAGAAAGCTAGAGTCATGTGCAGTATGTGGAGTCATGTACAGTAGCTGTAGGATGGATCAAAAATCAACTCCACTGGTGGTTCCCGAGAATCAACTCCACTGGTGGTTCCCGAGAATCAACTCCACTGGTGGTTCCGAGATCACTCCACTGGTGGACCAATAATCAACTCCACTGGTGGTTCGAGAATCAACTCACGGGTCCGAGAATCAACTCCACTGGTGACCGAATCACCACGTGAGCCCAAGAATCAACTCCACTGGGGCCCAAATCAACTCACTGGTGGTTCTAGATCAATCCATGGTTCAAAATCACTCATGGTGGGTGCAAGATCAACTCACGTGGGTGCCAGATCACTCCACTCGTGGTTCCTGAGAATAAATTCCACTGGTAGGCCCCAGGCTCCCTGATCTGACACTGTGTACCATCATGTACATATAGGACAATAAATTACTGCATGTGCATGTTACTAGGTGGCATACCTGAGATATAGCCTATCAAACACTGAAGGTGACATGTATAAAGATCGGCGCGTCGGAGCGCCCATTTTCACGGGATTTTTAGTGAAAGCTGCGCCTCATTTATGTAGGCTCCCGAGGTGCGCTCATACACGCGGTGTAAAGTTCCCTTCGCCTCGCCAGTGTGTGAGGCGCATTTCGTAACTTAGGCGCAGAAAGAATGAGTCTAACATGTATTAAGTTTCTAGACAGGCTGGAAATCAGGGAAAAAACATTAAACATGTTAGTGAAAAGCAAAAAGAGTTGTCTTTATATAGAAAAAGTTGATCATCTATAATGAAAGCAAATATATGTAAGATCTCCAAAGAAAGAAATAATAGCTAGAACAGGTCTTAAAAAAAGGGAGAGAATTGAACTAATTTTACATTAAATAAGCCAATGCAGATGTTGTACAGATGTTAATTTTGGTCTATTTTTTTAATAAAAAATTAAGATGTATTTGTTCTTCTTTCACCTTTTATTCTATATTGTATGTACAGCAAGAGCCAGCACAGCACAGGTCTTGCTGGGACATGTGGTCCTCCAAGCAGGAGTTCTATGTTCCCAGGGCTTAATTCTGGACGTATTTACGGACGTATTTATGTCCGTAAATACGTCCGGATTTCCCATAGCTAACCATTCTAAGCTACTTGTTCATTATTTTAGGCTGAGTTGGTGACGTATTTACGGACGTAAATACGTCCGTAAATACGACCAGAGCTAAGCCCTGGGAACAGAGAAATCCTGCTTGGAGGACCACAGGTCCCAGCAAGACCTGTGCTGTGCTGGCTCTTGCTGTACATACAAAATAGAATAAAAGGTGAAAGAAGAACAAATACATCTTAATTTTTTATTAAAACAATAGACCAAAATTAACATCTGTACAACATCTGCATTGGCTTATTTAATGTAAAATTAGTTCAATTCTCTCCATTTTTTTTAAGACCTTTTCTAGCTATTATTTCTTTCTCTGGAGAGCTTATATATATTTGCTTTCATTTTAAATGATCAACTTTTTCTATACATTGGAATGTATTTTATTCAACTTTGATTTTTCACTTTATTCATTCATTCATTTGAAAGACAACTCTTTTTTATTATTATACTGTTGTAACTGTATTGTATTGCCCCATTACAATCAGTTCTAGCTTCCCTGCGCCTCCTCCGACTCAGGTAGACCACTTTGAAGTAGGTCTGCCTGTCGGAGCTGTAATGCGCCTCACTTTGCCGACCCGCAATCATGCATGCCTCGGATTTTTCGAAAGTGCCGCGTCCTGCCCCAGAACGACCACAGCGCGCCCACTGCACGCCCCTTCATGTTAGGCGCATACGAAAGTGGCGAAGGTTGCGCCTAACAGCGGAGTCGGCAGTGGAGTCGGCACGGGGAGGCGCACTTCCCGATCATACATGTCGCCCTGAGAGTAGAAGGCCTTAGGGACTTTATTAGACCCACTGTTGTCTCGATTATCCAATCCCAAAATTTTAATTTCCCTTTGGGATGAGTTTCTTTTCACTCCTGTTTCTCTGGGCTGGAACATCCATGAGCACAAGTAAGTGCTATTGGTAAAGCATTTATGCTCATATAATACAGGTAATTGACGTGTGTTAGAATATTTGGATAAGCATCCCATTCCGATATCTGAACACAGCAGCACTGAGTGGCTCTACACAGGCGCTGCTTATCTCATCTTGAAGAACCAGACTCAGACATTCATTTTATGGAATTTTTATTCTCATGTATCACTTGCTGATGATCATACATGAATTACTACCTGCAATATCTATTCACCATTTTGTGTTCCAGCAGCTGCAGAACATCAAAATACACACCTCAGCTGCTGCAGAACATCACAATACACCTCAGCTGCTGCAGAACCTCATAATGTACCTCAACTGCTGCAGAACATTATAATACACCTCAGCTGCTGCTTAACCTAATAACGAACCTCAGCTGCAGCAGAACATTATAATACACCTCAGCTGCTGCAGAACCTCATAATACACCTCAGCTGCTGCAGAACATCATAATACACCTCAGCTCCTGCAGAATATTATAATACTTCAGCTGCTGCAGAACCTCATAACGAACTTCAGCTGCTGCAGAACATCACAATACACCTCAGCTGCTGCAGAACCTCATAATGCACCTCAGCTGCTGCAGAACCTCACAATACACCTCAGCTGCTGCAAAAGATTATAATACACCTCAGCTGCTACAGAACCTCATAAAGAACCTCAGCTGCTGCTAACATCATAATAACCTCAGTGCTGCAGAACCTCATAATACACCTCAGCTGCTGCCAAACATCTGTAAATAACAAACACCTCAATGCTGCAGAACCTCATAATACACCTCAGCTGCTGCAGAACATCTTAATACACACCTCAGCTGCTGCAGAACCTCATAATACACCTCAGCTGCTGCAGAACCTCAAATACACCTCACTGCTGCAGAACATCATAATACACCTCATCTGCTGCAGAACATCATAATACACCTCAGCTGCTGCAGAACATTGTAATACACACCTCAGCTGCTGCAGAGCCTCATAATACACCTCAGCTGCTGCAGAACCTCATAATGCATCTCATCTGCTGCTAAACCTCATAATACACCTCAGCTGCTGCAAAACATCATAATACACCTCATCTGCTGCAGAACCTCATGATATACACCTCAGCTGCTGCAGAACATCATAATACAGACCTCAGCTCCTGCAGAACCTCCTAACACACCTCAGATGCTGCAGAACCTCATAACACACTCAGCTGCTGCAGAACCTCATAACACACCTCAGCTGCTGCAGAACATCATAATACACCTCAGCTGCTGCAGAACATTATAATACCTCAGCTGCTGCAGAACCTAATAATACACCTCAGCTGTGCAAAATCTCATACGCACCTCAGCTGCTGCAGAACCTAATAATACACCTCAGCTCCTGCAGAACATTATAATACACACCTCAGCTGATGCAGAACATACATAATACACCTAAGCTCCTGCAGAACATTATATACACCTCAGATCCTACAGAACATTATATACACCTCAGCAGCTGCAGAACATGATAATACACTTCAGCAGCTGCAGAACATTATCATACACCTCAGCTATTGCAGAACATCCTAATATACAATTCAGCTGCTGCAGAACCTCATAACACACCTCAGCTGCTGCAGAACAAATAAACACCTCAACTACTACAGAACCTCATCATACACCAGCTCCCTTCCTGTCGTCTCTGCTTATATTATATTAATACCCCTCAGCTGCTGCAGAACATGATAATACATCTCAGCTGCTGCAGAACCTCCTAACGAACCCCAGCTGCTGCAGAACACCATACTACACCTCAGCTGCTGTCTACCACCCTACCCGGGCTCTCTGCTCTGCTACTGATCTGAGACTACACACCTCACTCCTCGAACCTCCCATGCCCGTCTCCAAGATTTTGCACGTGCTGCACCAGTTCTCTGGAACATGTTACCCCATGTGATCAGGCACACTCACAACCCTCACAGTTTTAAGTGCGCTCTGAAAACTCATCTTCTTAGACAAGCCTATCAAGATCCCTAACTGTCAACCCCCCAAATTCTGTCACAGATTCGTCACTTCCTGCACTTGGGCACTAACAGACCCTTATCTGTATATAGATGTACGGTCAGGATGGCAGGTTCATCCAGTTTTTTTTTTTGTAAACTACCCCATATTTGTGTAACAATGCTGGACCATTGTAAACAAAGCAGTTCTCACCCTTCCTCTCACCCATACACCCTATTAGATTGTAAGCTCTTGGGAGCAGGACCCTCACACCTTGTGTTTGATTTGTAAGGAGCTTTTTTTATAATGTAATGTTTGGTGTTCTTCTGTACTTATACCCTCTATATTGTAAAGTGCTGCAGAATATGTAGGCGCCATATAAATAAAGATTATAATTATTATATTAAGTCACAGAACTTCTGTTTGACTTGTAATATTCTTATAGATTATCATAGGAGATGCATTGTCTATGTTCTAATGACTCTTTTCCATATTATAGGGCGCTCGTTTGTATGCTTGTAATCGATGCTTATTGTCGCCGCCGCTGCGCTGCTTTATTAAAGCAATGTGAATCGGGAGATAGCTGCTATCACAGTGATTAAACGGTCATTTAACAGGAATCTAAACAGTACAATTGGCTGAGGGGGTCTTAAATTATCTAAAAGAAATCAATGACTGAATGGGATGTCACTTAATACTAAGTATTAACAATTGATTGGTTTACAGCCACTTCCTGTTAATAAAACAGACCCTATATTCTTCATGGTTTTATTAATTTCTGTTCCCAGTGACCATAACAATGAAAGACCCTGAAAGTCCCACTGAGTGTGTAGCTCATAACATGGCGATATCTAGAGATATTCTGCATCAAATGTGTATTTCTGTTTCACATGTAGGGCTTGTTCACACGACGTTTTTGTGATCTGTTTTACAGATCTGCAAAACGGATCTACCAATTGTCAGTGTGATTAACATTTCGTTCAATGGCAAAAGAGCATAGCCGTTCCCATGGGAGATCGGTGATGCACTTTTGAGCGCTCTCCGGCGCTGCGCTTTTCTCATCAGCTTTAAGAATTGACATGTCAATTCTTCGTGCGTTCTACGCAAGTGAAAGCCCATAGGAGATAATGGAGTGCGCTTTTGGCATCCCGAAAGCGCCCCACACTACGGGTACGTTTCAGCTGCGCTTTGCATCCTGAAAGCGGATGCGAAAAGCGCAGTGCACAGCTGATGGATCGGAGGTGAGCGTGACTGCAGGGGGCAGGATCGTTGCATTGAGGTGTTGCTGCCGGGCTCGGCACAGCCAAGCAGAGTTTGCTGCCAGCGCTGCCACCGGGCTCGGGACTGTGATGCCGGCGCCGCCGGCTCGGGATGTGATATATGTTTCATATATTTATTTATATATATAATATATTATATATATATATATATATATATACATTATATTATATATGGAGAGGGAGAGACTCTGAAAACGTATCCGTAAAGCGGATCCGCTAAACGCAAGTGAAAAGCATGCAATACGGATCCACATAACGTGTCACCTCTTGCGTTTTTCAGATCCGCTTTACGGATGCAGTTTTCACTCCTCAAAAACGGATCCGTAAAAAGGATCCAAAACGTCATGTGAACAAGCCCTTAGGTGAAGCTGCTCAAAGAACTGCCAACCACCCACGCATCATCCTCAGCAGAAGCTTCTCTGCAGCCCCTCCAGGACATTGCACTCTCCGCTGCCACAGGTTGGTAGCTCTAGTGTGTGTCACAAATAAATAACAATATGACTAGCAAAGAGCTGTGAGAGGGTTAATAGGTAAATCACATTCACCATGGTAAAGTGGTCTGACTTTCTCAAGCAGGGAACCAAGAAAGCCCTTCTTTAAAAATCCTCAACACAGACTTTAGAAGGCAAGAGAAGCCGAGAAAGGAAAGGATGAGGTATAAATAGAAGGAATTCCCACAACTAATGCACAGGAGGATTAAGCAGTACAGGAAGTCTTCATTTTTGACTGGAGGAGTTGTGTAGTAGATCTTAAAGGGGTTTTGCCACGAAGTAAAATTGACGTGGGAAAATTGCAAATGAAATAACAAACATTTTCACCATTCATTATTATTAAAAATTCTGCACCGTTTTTGTTTTAGCTGCTCCTTTAGTGATCCATTGTTTACAGCTTGTCTCCAGGGGATAGGACCAGGGATGAGATCTCCTCAGTTCTGGTCGCACATGCTCAGACATCACCTCTCCTCTCAGGCAGCTACTGAGTGTTCAAACCCCAGGTGCTGTCATTCTGCTCCTGTCCTCAGTGCTCCTTAGTAATTAGTCAAACAGTGCAAATACATAAAAATGAAACCTCAATCAGGTCTGTGCATTGATAGAGAGAACCCCCTGACACCCCCCCCCCCCCACAGATTTGGTTCCTGCAGGGATTTGAACCTAGGACCCTTGTGCCTGGAGGCAAAAACATTACCTCTCAGCTACTCACAATGCTTAACATGAACAGACCTTTCTTTGACTATAGAGAGCAAAGGCCTGGTGATGTCATCCTGTTGGGTCACATGATAGGCAATTCAAACAAATCACACACGCCCCCTTCTGAGCACAGAGCTGAAGAGCTGGATGCAGGAGGTATGAAATGAGATTGTGGCAAAACCCCTTTTACTTTTCTATCTATCTATCTATCTATCTATCTATCTATCTATCTATTATCTATCTATCTACCTACTTATCTATCTATCTATCTATCTATCTATCTATCTATCTATCTATTGTGTATCTAAATATATCTATCTACCGTATATACTCGAGTATAATCCGAGTTTTTCAGCCCAAAAAATGAGCTAAAAAAACTCTACCTCGGCTTATACTCGAGTCACTGTCGGCACTCGGGCGCTGCATGGCCCGGGCGCCGACAGGGACACTTCAGTTATATGCGGCTCCTCAGGGAGCGCATATAATGAAGGCCGAGTGAGCGCACAGTGTCGGACGCTGCGCTGGCCGGGCACTGTCCGCGATCCCTTCACCTAATTGCGACTCCTCCGGAGCGCTACAGGTGAAGGGATACCACTGGGGGCACAGAGCGAGCGCTCGTGCTCCGCAGTGGACTCTAGGCGTCTGCGGCGCCGCAGTTTCGACAGCAGGTGTGTCATATGCTGCGTGCGCGGCCTGTGAGTCACCGCCTGTCCGGAAGATGCAGGACAGCGCGCGGGGGCCGGACAGCAAAGAGGCGGAGCGGCGAGGGAGACGGAGCAGCGGGGACCAGGTAAGTGATGTTTTGATTTTTTTAAACTGCCTATGCCCTGACTACAGCTGCCATATGCCTAACCTGCCTACAGCAGGCCCTATCAGCTGCCTATACCTGCCAACAGCTGCCTACAGCCAGCCCTATACCTGCCCTACAGCTGCCTACAGCATGCCCTATACCTGCCTACAGCTGCCTATACCTGCCCTTACCTGCCTACAGTGCCTATACCTGCCCTATGCTGACTGCGGCCCTATACCTGCCTACAGCGGCCCTATAACTGCCACAGATGCCTATACCTGCCTACAGCCAGCCTATACCTGCCCTACAGCTGCCTATACCTGCCTACAGCCGGCCCACAGCCTGCCCTATACCTGCCTACAGCCTGCCCTATACCTGCCTATGGGGCCATATACCTGCCTATTACCTGTCTATGGGGCCATATACCTGCCTATTACCTGCGTATGGGGCCAAATACCTGCCTATAATCTGCTTATGGGGGACATATACCTGCCTATTACATGCCTATGGGCCATATACCTGCCTATACCTGCATATAGGGCCATATATCCGCCTATAATTGCCTAGGGGGACATTAAAAACCCCCTATGTAATTTTATTGGTATCCATTTTTATTTTTTAAAATTTACCAGTAGCCGCTGCATTTTCTACCCTAGGCTTATACTCGAGTCAATAAGTTTTCCCGTTTTTTGGGGCAAAAGTAGGTGCCTCGGCTTATACTCGGGTCGGCTTATACTCGGGTATATACGGTATCTATCTATTGTGTATCTGAATATATTATCTATCTATCTTAATGTACTTGTCTTCTATCTACTATTTATCTAATTCATATCTAGATGACTATATCATATGTATCTATCTCATATCTATTTATGTATCTTATATTTATCAATCGGATTGTTATATACCGTTAGATCCATATATATTTGGACACTGACACAAATTTTGTTTTTTGTACCTTTTTACTGAAACATATTCAAGTTATAGTTCTATAATGGACATGGACATAAAGTCCAGACTTTCCGCTTTCATTTAAAGGGAACAACATTAAAATTAATTCAAGGCTTTAGGAGTTTCAGCTCCTTAACATGGGCCACCCTGTTTTTAAAGGGATCAAAAGTAATTGGACAAATTAAATAATTGTAAATAAAATGTTAATTTCTAATACTTGGTTGAAAACCCTTTGTTGGCAATGACGGCCTGAAGTCTTGAACTCATGGACATCACCAGACGCTGGGTTTCCTCCTTTTTAATGCTCTTTCAGGCCTTTACTGCAGCGGTCTTCAGTTGCCGCTTGTTTGTAGCCTTTCAGTCTGAAGTTTAGTCCTTAACAAGTGAAATGCTGCTACCACCATACAGTGACCATATAGTGGTAGATACCAGTGTGCACAGGCTCTACAGACTGCATATTACTACCACACAATGACCCTAGTGGTAGATACCAGTTTACACAGGATCTGCAGACTGTATATTTCACCTAATAAAGTGGCCATATTGTGATAGATATTAGTGTGCATAGGCTCTGCAGACATACAAGTGATTACAGTGCAGTTACATCTAGGGACTCTCTGATGAGTCGTTCACTTTCCGTTTTCTTCTCCATTCAGTTCGGACCGCCATGACAACTTCTCTAAGCCATCTTTCTTCCTTCAGCACCTCCCTCACTGCCCCCACCTCTGTACAAACTCCCCATAGGTGAGAGAACAACTACAGGCCAGTGTTGGTTCCACTTTAATAAAATTGTCAGTGAGGTCTGGTGTCAGGAGAGTTTATTTTAATAAAGTGTTTTTTGCATTGTGTCCATTGTGTTTCTTTTACCATTTTATTATGTGTTACTAATAGAGGTGTCTGACATATGTCTCTTTACTACTAGCACTGGGACTTGGTGTCAACCTTGGGGTGACAAAAAATCCACTGCTGGCTGACAATGAGTTCCAGCGCTAGTAATAGAGAGATGTATGTCAGAGACCTCTTTTATGAGCACTAGAGAAGAAATGGTAAAAAAAAATGCAGCGAAACACAGAAACACTTTATTAAATTAACACTCCTCAACAACATTCCTTGCTGACCATTTTATTAAAAGAAATAGATTTAACACTGGTCCGACATAGTCCAACAAGTTTGACATAGTACAGAGGGAAAACCTGCAGAATACAAAAACACTAATCTGCATTTGTCTGACAGCTATCTAAAGTACCCATTGTAACATGAATACTAAATATGACCCTATAGATAGGTAAACCACCCTTTTAGATAGTCAGCCTTAATTAAGTAGGTAGCCCCTCCAAATTGGTTAGCCAAACCCATGCTATTAGATAGGTAGATTAGATACCCCCACTCGGCATCTATGTGGATAGGCCACCCATTATGTGGTAAGACCCCAGTAGGTAGAGCACACAGTAGGTAAGGTGCCAGCTAGGCAAGGCACCAGGTACATACATTGAAAAGTCTCCAAATGTGTAGGTATGTAGGCAGACAAGTTAGGTAGGTATTTAGGCGCCAGGTAGGTAGGTAGGCCCCAGGTAGGTAGATAGACAGGCTCCAGTTAGGTAGATAGATAGGCTCCAGGTAGGTAGATATTCCCCAGGTAATTAGGTAAATAGGCCCAAGTTAGGTGGGTAGGCCCTAGTTAGGTAAGTAGATAGGTCCTAGTTATGTAGATAAATGGCCCTCAGGAAGGTAGATACATAGACCCCAGGTAGGTCAGTATGGCAGGATACCATCAGAGAAAAAACAATGAACTCACCTGTCCCCGTTAACCCAACTCCACTAAGTGCTTGGGACAGAGGGCCCAGATGTCCTGAGTCAGGCTGTGCTGGCCAAAATGGGCACCCTGTGGCAGTGGGCCCTGTAGAAGCCACTAGATCTGCTATATCTGTAGTTAAAGTACTGTAACTATTTACAGTAGTCAGTGTACAACTCGTATAACAGTGTAAATTTGGTGTGCCCTCAAAATAACTCAACACACAGCCATCAATGTCTAAGCCGCTAGCAACAAAAGTGAGTACACCCATATCTGTTGCTGCTATAAGCCTGTGGTTTAGTCCTCATTGTGTGGTTTTCAAATTAATAGAATAATCAACTTATGTGCATATGTCAGGGAAGAAAGACGCATGACATCAAGTTGATTCAGAGGGAAAATCCTTTATTTTGGTTAACACATACAAGTTTTTATATAGTTGGTTTAGAGGTGTGGTATATTAACATCATCATTACTTCACATTTTGATCACAATTTGCAATACCATTTGTTAGTTTAATCATAAAACAATACAATTGGTTACTTCTTAATAAACATACTTTCAAAACTTAAGCAGTAACCTTTACATTATCTTTGTTTTGCATTAATTTATTTGCAGCATATCACCTGGTAAATCAGACAGTCATTATTAAAGTATTTAATTAAAGTGAGAAAAACAGGTTATCTAACCATTGTTTTAATTATTAAATAGTAGGAAAAAAGGTTATTGTCAGGGTGGCTAAAGAATCTGGGGGACTTTTTAATGTACCTATAAGATTCAGAGAATTAAGTAATGGAATGTTACAGCAATCATCTCAGTTGCAATACATATATAAACCAGTGTGTACTATCAGTGATTAGACATTGGAGGGCCAAAAGCCAACCAATAAGGGAATAGCTGGCTTGAATATTTCATATAAGTAGCAATAATTTTTTTAAAAATTTCCCTTTAAAACAAAGAAAAAAATTTTATATCTCTATAACAATTAAGGCCAAGTCTTCTGGAAGCAAAGTCAACAGCAAGGTGACATGTATGAACTTGGGCTAACAGACCAGTTCTAAATTGCTTTAAGGCGTGTAGACCACCAGAAGTATGAAGCTTTCTTCGCAGGTCAAATACACGGGCAGTGTGAGCCCAAAGCCACAAGTCTGGCTCGGCCACCCTTTCCCCCGGCTGTTTTTCTGCAGGTCATACATCAGGCATGTAGAGCAATACCACACAGTCTGGCTAAGTGAACCACCTTAACCCTGTATGGCGTGTTCTTCTGCAGGTCATACATTACAGGGCAGTGTAGAGCCAAACCACAAGTCTGGTCAGTGCACCACCTTACCCTGGTCTGTTCTTCTGCAGGTCATACATACAGGGTAGTGTAGAGCAATACCACAAGTCTGGCTCAGGCACCACCTTTACCCTGGCTGGCTGTTCTTCTGCAGGTCATACATACAGGGTAGTGTAGAGCCAATACCACAAGTCTGGCTCAGGCACCACCTTTACCCTGGTCTGGCTGTTCTTCTGCAGGTCATACATACAGGGCAGTGTAGAGCCAATACCACAAGTCTGACTCAGTCACCACCGTTACCCTGGTCTGGCTGTTTCTTCTGCAGGTCATACATACAGGGCAGTGTAGAGCCAATACCACAAGTCTGCTCAGGCACCACCTTTACCCTGGTCTGGCTGTTCTTCTGCAGGTCATACATACAGGGCAGTGTAGAGCCAATACCACAAGTCTGGCTCAGGCACCACCTTTACCCTGGTCTGGCTGTTATTCTGCAGGTCACACATACAGGACAGTGTAGAGCCAATAAACAAGTCTGGCTCAGGCACCACCTTTACCCTGGTGATGTTCTTCTGCAGGTCCATACATACAGGGCAGTGTAGAGCCAATACCCACAAGTCTGGCTCAGGCCACCTTTACCCTGGTCTGGCTGTTCTTCTGCAGGTCATACATACAGGGCAGTATAGAGCCAATACCACAAGTCTGGCTCAGGCACCACCTTTACCCTGGTCTGGCTGTTCTAACTGTTCTGCGCCTAGATTTAGTGTCAAAGAATCATAAATGTGTCTACTTCTAAGAATGTGGGGCGACGCCCCCAGAACGCCCCTAATCTTTAGCGCATTGTAAAGTGTCTTTGGCGCATTACAAAGGGACTTATTGCCAAAGTTTGGAGCGCGCCTGTTCATAAATTCTTTTTGGCTCAAAGTACACTAGAAAACTGTCGCAGCTTCGTTCATACATGTCACCCCAAATTCCTAAATGCTAGAAATTAAAAACATTTAAAATGTAGAGAATAATAGAGAAGTCTATATTTCCTCTGACAACTCATATCTATCTATCTATCTATCTATCTATCTATCTATCTATCTGTCTTCTGTCTGTCTGTCTGTCTGTCTGTCTGTCTATCTATCTGTCTATCTGTCTGTCTTCTATCTATCTATCTATCTTATCTGCTATCTATCTATCTATCTATCTATCTATCTATCTATCTATCTGTCTATCTGTCTATCTGTCTGTCTGTCTGTTTGTCTATCTACCTGTCAAGACTTTTCACATCCCTGTGTCTATTACTCTTAGAGTTGATTGGGGTCCGTATATTATATGAGCCTCGGTTTTGCAGTAGTTGTTCTTGGTCCTTGCACATGTAACTCTCTTGCTGCATGGAGCATTTTATCACTCTCTAGGTGATTCAGAGGTCTACAGCGTACTGCCATTGGGGGAACACAGACTATGAATACCTAATGATGGCCATAAAGCCGTCCTGTAGAAGAAAACACACACACAAGAACCTGTGCACAGATGGCCCGTCATTACCGATTTTATTAATTACTGGTTCTACAGTGTTTGATTGGCCCATATGGGAGGCTCTTTCAGAGTAAGCAGCGATTTCATCACCGTACAGTGAAAAACCTTCATTAAGCAAAATCCTCTATTCCACACACTTGACTAGTCCGCCTTGTAAAGCATAGAAGTAGATATACACATCCAGCCGACATATTCTCTTAAATGAGGTGTTTTTTTTTCTCAGGCACATTCTTAATCCAGATGTGATTCACGACTTCTCTCTGAATTCAGGTTTTAATTTGCTGACTCCCTGCTGTAATATATTCTCATTAGCCTCTTATTAGTTTTCTGCTCTTAATTTTACCAGAGCAGCAAAACAGAGCTTCAGAGGTATATATATAGAGCTGTGCAAGGGCTCGGGGCAGGATACGAGGCTCCTCTGTAATTGCAGTGGGGATTGCTAGGTTTCAGTAACCCTTTGTAAGCTCCAGGGACAAGGTGTTCTTAAAGGGGTTTTCCCACAAAGTTAAACTAACGTGGAAAGCTTGCAAATAAAATAATAAACATTTTCACCATTCATCATTATTAAAAATTCTATACCTTTATTGTTTTAGCTGCTCCCTTAGTGATCCATAGTATCTAGCTCCTCTCTTTGGGATCCGACCGTGTCCTGGTCGCACACGCTCAAATATCACCTCTCCTCTCAGGCAGCTACTGTCAGGTCAGTCTCTCTACTGCCTGGTAATCACACACACTCACTGCTAAGTGAGTGTTTAACCCCAGGTGCTGTCATTCTACTCCCATCCTCTGTACTCCTAAGTAATTAGTCAAACAGTGGAGATAAGCATTTTTTCATCCACCCTAAAAAAAAAAAATCATCAAACAGGTATGTGCATTAAGAAACAAAAATCCACGTTTGGTTCCTGCAGGGATTTGAATCTAGGACCCCTATATTGAAAGGCAGAAGTGCTAACCACTCAGCTACATTGTAGCTACTCTTGTATTTTAGGCAACGTGTCTTTACATAAACAGACATTTGTTAGAATAGAGACTCAGGAGTGAGCACACTGTGGGGAAAGGCATGGTGATGTCAAGCCTGCTGGGTCACATGATATGCAGTTCATAGAAATCATACACGGCCCTTTTTGAAGACATGAAAAGGGGAAGCAGGACATGAAATGCCTTTGTAGCAAAACCTGGTCCCCAAAAACCTGTAATAGTGCCGCCAAACTGTCACATACAGTTGAAACCAGAGGTTTACATACACTTTATAAAAAGACACATGTATGTTTGTCTCACTATCTGATATGAAATCAGAACAAACCTTTTTTTGACCCATTTTAGGTCAATTAGGAACCAAAATTATATTTTATATTATTTTATATATTTTTTTATACTTATATTTGCCAAATGTCAGAATAATGAGGGAGAATTTTTAAGGCATTTTATTACTTTCTGCAAAGTCAAAAGTTTACATATACTAGGATGACTATGCCTTTAAACAATTTGGGAGAGCCCATATGATGATGTCGTCTGACTTAGAGTCACACCTGTGGATGTATTTTAAATCAGACCAGAAACAAACTGCTTCTGTGTGTAACATCAGGGGAAAGTCTAAAGAAATCAGCCAAGATATCAGGAAGAGAATTGTGGACTTGCACAAGTCTCGTTCATCCTTGGATGCAATTTCCAGATACCTGAATGTGCCTTGTTTATCTGTACAAACAATTATACATAAATACAAACGAGATGTTAATGTCCAGCCATTATACCGCTCAGGAAGGAGACGGGTTCTGGGTCTCAAAGATGAACGTGCTTTGGTCCGACATGTGCATCTCAACCAAGAACAAAAGCAAAAGATCTTGTGAAGATGTTGGCGAAAGCTGGTAAAGTTGTGTCATTTTCCACAGTGAAATGAGTACTGTATCAACATGGGCTGAAAGGTCACTCTGCCAGGAAGAAGCCATTACTCCAAAAGAAACATAGCAAAGCCAGATTAATGTTTGCAAATGCACACAGGAACAAAGACCTACATTTTGGGAACATGTCCTGTGGTCTGATGAAACTAAAGTTGAACTGTTTGGCCATAATGACCATTGTTACATTTAGAGGAAAAAGGGAGAAGCTCGGAAGCCTAAGAACACCATCCCAACTGTGAAACACAGGGGTGGCAGCATCATGCTTGTGGGGTTGTTTTGCTGCAGGAGGGACTGGTGCACTTCACAAAATAGATGGCATCATGAGGAATGAAGATTATGTGGCAATACTGAAGCAAGATCTCAAGACATCAGCCAGGAAGTTAAAGCTTGTGCGGAAATGAGTCTTCGGGACAATGACCCGAAGCTACTACCAAACTGGTTACAAAGTGGCTTAAGGAGAACCAAGTCAATGTTTTGGAGCGGCCATCACAAAGCCCTGATCTCAATCCTATTGAAAATTTATGGACAAAGCTGAAAAGGCAGGTGCGAGCAAGGCGACCTACAAACATGGCTCAGTTACACCAGTTCTGTCAGGAGGAATGGGCCAAAACCTACCAACTATTGTGAGAAGCTTGTGGAAGGATCCAAAACGTTTGACCAAAGTCATACAGTTTAAGGGTAATGCTACCAAATACTAAGGACATGTATGGAAATATAAGTAATTTTGGTTCCTAATTGACCTAAAACGGGGAAGGTTTATTCTGATTTCATGTCAGATAGTAAGAAAAACATGCATATCTGTCATAGTTTACAGTGTATGTAAGCTCCTGGTTTCAACTGTATCACTGATAGTATTGTACAGATGATCGTTCCCCTAAGTGGTCAGGTACCCTAGGGAGACTTAAGACGACATGTCAGAAATTTGTCGGGGCCGCGGCAATTTTAGCCACATTAAATCAGTGTAAAGTGCGCCAGAAAGTCCTGTCCCCTCAAAAATCTGGCGTCAGGTAAATTTAATGAGCCTAAAAAGGTGCATTGTGCAAACGCGCGCAAATTATATTACGGTATACCAATGGTCTCAATGGGGCGCATTGCGTTATGGAGGCGCACGTGATCATTTTTAGGGCATTACAATGTGTCGTGCCCGCGATAATGCGCCTAGCTTGGTGTGAAAGTTCATTTCTTGGGGAAATGGCGTAAAAAGGGGTTTTTCCCGCAAAAAAGACAAAAAAACTGGGTTGGGAAAGGGAAAAATTCGCCCTTAATTTTAAAAAAAAAAAAAAAGAAGAAAGAAAAATAATAAAAAATATTAAAAGTTCAAAGCACCCCCCCTTTTGCGATTTTACAAATAAAAGAATAAAAGTTACACATAATTAGTATCGCTGCATTTGTAAAAGTCCGATCCAATTAAATATGACGTAACTTATTCCATATACTGAACGCCGTAACACAGCAAAATTGCATTTTTTTAGGTAATTTCACATCCCCTAAAAATTGGAATAAAAACTGATCAAAAAGTCGCATCTATCCCAAAATGGAACCAATAAAAAGTAGACTTCAACCCACAAAAAGGCAACCTTATACTGAGTAGATGTATAATCATGCAGTATCTGCAGTATACAGCTGAATAAGAGGATAGTGTAAGAGTAGAAAAGGAAAATTTGAGGCCCCCCCAACAAGTTTCGCCCCATTTAAGTTGGATGATCCCATTCTCTGCAAAACTGTTGGGGGCCCGCTTACAGACAGCCCCTTGTGAATGTTTGTTTCCCTGTGTGGGCTGCAGGGGAAAAAATAATGTTTGCTAGGTTTTTTTTAAAGATTACAACTAATTGCTGGTTGTCCCAGCAAGAGGAAACTATGAGATCAGCTTATTTGTCAAGGGTCCTTTTTAACAACTGGGAATTCTTCAAAGCAGAGAACCCCTTTAATGAAACTAGGAACCTTTCTTCCTAACAGTTTTTTTTTCTATTCTTAATATTGAAACCTCTCAGTATAAAGGGGATATAATAGGGATTGGGACACCTCATTATTTTGCTGTAAATTTGCAGCTGTCCATTTCTGGCTATTCAGTATCATTAATACAAACCTGAAGTGGCTCCTGGGTAAGGTAGATGGAGAATAGACTAATACTGGTCCAACAAAATCAGCAACATTTATTTCATGCCCAGCTAATATACTCCACATCAGCTGCAGTCCACTTGGCATTTATCGAGTTATTGGTAGCAATGGTTTTGGGGACCTCATTATAAATCCATAGGACGGAAGCAGAGCACACAAACAGATGCTTGTAAATGTAATTATTAGCCACTTTTCAGGACAGATATTTACTGCTTTGCTCAGCAGCTTGTATTCCTCTGCATATCTGAACTGGCAAGGTGGCATGGACGTGCCAGTCACGTTTCTTAATTAAGTCTCTTCTCGGGAAGAACATCTGTAGTGCTGTGTACTCCACGGTTGCGTCTGTGTGCCTGTGTACAGATTATTTGTATGCCATCAGCATCTGTTCTTCCTGACCTGGCTGCTTTCTATTCTGTTGTAAAAGTTAGATTTTTTTTAACGCTGAAAATATTCACCCATGAGGCCAACCTATAGACAAGACTGCATTGTGTACTCAGATACCACAAGATCCAATATTTATCCTAGTCATGTTCTGGGAATCATTAATGACCCCAGTCCCTGTCATGCATAGCTAATATTATGCATGAACACAGTTAGGCCGTGTTCACACGGCTTATTCACGGCGGATTTGTGCGCCGTATTGAGTGCACAAATCCGCCGTGAATAAGGGGCGGGACGGGGCGGGACGGGGGCGGGGCCGGAGCGTGGCGGGGGCGCCGCTCCCGGCCCCATAGACAATGCATTGTTTACGGTGCGTCCGCGCCGTAAATAATGTGCATGTCACTTTCTCCCCCCGCGGCGGATTTGCCGAGCGGGGGGAGCGACGGATTCCACTGTTCTCTATGAGAGCAGTGGATTACCGTAATGACTCCGACGGATTGGCGCCGTATTGAAGCGCAAATCCGGCGCGGAATACGGCGCCAATCCATCGGCAAATAAGCCGTGTGAACGGGGCCTTAAAGGGGTTGTTCCACCATTGACTTTGATGGCATGTCAATAGGTCATCAAGGTCTGGCAGGTGCAGGTACCTCATCTGGGACCCAGTCATTTCTTGAGAACGGGCCCCTGAAAGTGTTGACTCAGAATAGTGAGCCGGTTGTGCTTGTGCACTGCTCTCCATTCTGTTCTATGGGAGTTCAGAGTATGGCTGAACAAACCACTCAAACCACTGACCTGTACTGAATTCTCCCATAGAACAGAATTGAGGTTTGTGCGCAAATGCAACTGGCTCTCCATTCTGAGCCGACACTCTGGGGGCTTGTTTCTGAAATAGATGCTAGTCCCTTCCTAATTATATGTGGAACAGTCAAGGACAATCCACAGACCACCTCCAAAGAGCTGCAGCATCATCTTGCTGCAGATGGTGTCACTGTGCATCGGTCAACAATACAGCACACTTTGCACAAGGAGAAGCTGTATGGGAGAGTGATGCGAAAGAAGCCGTTTCTGAAAGCACGCCACAAACAGAGTCGCCTGAGGTATGCAAAAGCACATCTGGACAAGCCAGCTTCATTTTGGAAGAAGGTCCTGTGGACTGATGAAACAAAGATTGAGTTGTTTGGTCATACAAAAAGGCGTTATGCATGGCGTCCCAAAAACACAGCATTCCAAGAAACACTTGCTACCCACTGTAAAATTTGGTGGAGGTTCCATCATGCTTTGGGGCTGTTGTGGCCAATGCCGGAACTGGGAATCTTGTTATAGTTGAGGGTCGCATGGATTCAACTCAGTATCAGCAGATTCTTCAGAATAATGTACAAGAATCAGTGATGAATTTGAAGTTACGCCGGGGATGGATATTTCAGCAAGACAATGATCCCAAACACAGCTCCAAATCTACTCAGGCATTGAAGGGATACTTTGAAGCGGGCTGTCCATGCTAGGCGACCATCAAACTTAACTGAACTTGAATTGTTTTGTAAAGAGGAATGGTCAAAAATACCTTCATCCAGGATCCAGGAACTGATTAAAAGCTGCAGGAAGCGACTAGAGGCTGTTATTTTTACAAAAGGAGGATCTTCTAAATATTAATGTCACTTTTCTGTTGGGGTGCCCATACTTTTGCACCAGTCAAAATGTGGTTTAATGCATATTGCACATTTTGTGTTAGTACAATAAACCTCATTTCAATCCGGAACTATTACTGTGTCCATCAGTTATTAGATATATCAAATTGAAATGGCTGTTGCAAACACCCAAATATTTAGAACTAAAAATGATTAAGATTAATAGGGGTGCCCAAACTTTTTCATATGACTGTATAATAGTAGAAATTAGCTTTCATAAGTTATTACTCTACAGACAAATGGGTTGTTCACTTGTCTATACTTATTATGTATAAAATCACACAATTTTCTAATACAATTGAGACCAGAAGTTTCCATACACTATATAAAAAGCCCCATCTGCAGGTTTTTCTCACTATCTGACATGAAATCAGAATAAACCTTCCCCGTTTTAGGTCAATTAGGAACCAAAATTATTGATATTTGCCAAATGCCAGAATAATGAGAGAAATAATTTGAAAGCATTTTTATGACTTTCTACACAGTTAAAAGTTTACATACATTTCATTAGTATTTGGTAGCATTGCCCTTAAACTGTATGACTTGGGTCAAATGTTTTAGATATCCTTCCACAAGCTTCTCACAATAGTTGATAGGGATTTTGGCCCCTTCCTCCTGACAGAAGTGATGTAACTGAGCCATGTTTGTAGGCCGCCTTGCTTACACCTGCCTTTTCAGGTTTGCCTCTAGATTTTCAATAGGATGGAGATCAGGGCTTTGTGATGACCACTCCCAAACATTGACTTGGTTGTCCTTAAGCCACTTTGTAACCAGTTTGGCAGTAGCTTCCGGTCATTGTCCATTTGGAAGACCCATTTCCACCCAAGCTGTAACTTCCTGACTGATGTTGCTTCAGTATTGCCACATAGTCTTCTTTCCTCATGTCATCTATTTTGTGAAGTACACCAGTCCCTTCTGCAGCAAAAAAACCCCACAACATGATGCTGTCACCTCTGTGTTTCACAGTTGGGATGGTGTTCTTAGGCTTCCAAGCTTCTCCCTTTTTCCTCCAAATGTCATGGTAATTATGGCCAAACAGTTCAATTTTAGTTTCATCAGAACACAGGACATGTCTCCAAAAATGTAGATCTTTGTTCCTATGTGCATTTGCGAACATGAATCTGGCTTTTACATGTTTCTTTTGGAGTAATGGCTTCTTCCTGTCAGAGTAGCCTTTCAGGCCATGTAGATACAGTACTCGTTTCACTGTGGATAATGACACAATCTCACCAGCTTCCACCAGCATCTTCACAAGGTCTTTTGCGTTTGTTCTTGGGTTGATATGTACGTCAGTCCAAAGCCCGTTTATCTCTGAGACACAGAACCCGTCTCCTTCCTGAGCGATATGATGGCTGGACATTCCCATCTTGTTTGTATTTGCGTGTAATTGCTTATATAGATGAATGAGGCTCCTTCAGGTGTCTGGAACTTGCATCTAAGGATGATCCAGACATGTGCAAGTCCACAATTCTCTTTCTGATATCTTGGCTGATTTCTTTAGACTTTCCCATGATGTTATACACAGAAGCAGTGTGTTTCTGGTGTTCGTGTTCCTTAAAATACATCCATAGCTGTATCTCAGATGTTACCAATAAGCCTATCAGAAGCTTCCAAAGACATGACATCATCAGTTGGCATATTGTTTTTCTCATGAAGCATTGCCTGAAATAAGTCTCCAAACACCAATAGGTCTCTACCGTGAGAATGAGTTTCCCTCTCAGAAGAAGGAGCACAAATCTTCTGGGTGTCACTGCTGATCTATCATACTAGTATCTTCTTCCGTGGCCTGTGGACCCTGTAGAGCACAGTTGTGACTGCTACTTAAGTACTCCCTACTGCTATGCCCCTGATTTTCCAGACTTAATTTGTGTGAACCACCTTCCTTCTGTCTTCACTTTTTCAGAAGTGACTCTATATAAGTCTTTGCTATACAACTACTGCAGAACAGTTCTTTGCTTGAGCTACACAAAAAAAGACTTTGGATGACACAACGTGTCAGCAGAATGTACCAAAACGTAATTAATGCATGTGGCATTAATCCAGATCTTTGTGCCAACAGGTCCTTGGAAGACTATCTAATACAAATCCTCATAACATTTTATTGTACCCCAAAATGTTGCATGACATAAAAGGCGAGGATAACATAAGGGTATGTGCACATGGCGTCTTGGGGTGCATACCTGTGCGCATCGCAAGACGCCATGTATTTAGAAGAACGTGCTGATCAGCGTGTTCTTCCAAAGTGCAGGAGGAGGGGGGCCCCTGGCCAGCCCCATTCACTTTCATATCCCTGCCGTGTATACAGTGGAATGAAGTGACGTGTCACTTCTTTTTGCTGCTGTTCAATATGTGACAGGGAAGACGGCAAGTGATCATAGCGCTCTATGAGAGCTATGTTTACCGTAATTACAGGGCGCATTTCGGGGCACATTGCACATATACTATGTGTACACTTCAATAGATCTGACACCAAAGAGGGTCTCTATATACAGAGAGCTTTGCCTCTAGAAGTTGGGTATTCATGGCAAGAATGTAACTATAGGACTTGACAAAGATAGTAAAAAAAGCCATGCAAAAGAATAACGCTCTATCCACACGTCGAGAATCCACGTGGATTCCGACTTAAAATTCTCGTCTAAAACCAAAAGTAAATAATTTCCATTGACCTCAATAGAAAATAAATGTTGTAGTTCATGTAACGCGTGTTATGGGCGGTTGTTTTTTGTTGTAAAAATCTTAGAACATGCTTATTCTTTGGTCGTATTCCATGTGGGGATAACTAACAACCTTGTGTAGAATGCGCCCACAACATTTGTATGTGGTTTTTAACATGGATCCGACTCCAAAACCACATAGAAATGAATGGGAGTTGTTTCTGACTGTAAACCAGAAAGAAAAAAGCAACCCTAAATCCACATATAATAACGTGGTTTTCATTGGCAGAATCTGATGAGTAAATTTTACTCATTGTGTGCATGCAGCCTAAAGCTGGAAAAAACTGTCGAATCGGCGAGATTACCTGGTAAAATTTAGTAGGACTTAGTGGGAGTCACATCAGGACGGGGGTTGGACTGAGTGGTCATATAAGGTACTCATGGAGATGGGAAGGCATAGGCAGTATAAGAAGTCAGGTCACATGGAGTTTGGTGGTCATTTTGTGGAACAGTCTTCAGAATAAGCCGCCGCTCACCAGTCTTGTTTATGTACTGGAATTTTAGTGAGGTTACTCTTTAGGCTATCTCAGTAGTTATGCACCATGTGGTCTTCAAACTTGATGAAGAGAGAAGCTGTTTTGAGGGCAGCAGGGCTCCAAGGTGGGTGCTAGACTTCCAAGTTGGTGGTTCTAAATTAGTACAGCTAATTAACAAATGGTGCCTGTGGATAGTGTACATTATCTGGAGGTAATGAAAAAGTTTGGTTGCTCAGGAACATTGAGGAATAACATTTGGGGCATTTGGTAGTATGTTTATTTTGCTAATAAAATGGCTGCGGTGGCCAAATTAATCCAAATCAAGGCGCTGTGTCTTTATTTTGGAGAGTTCTTGGAAAGGGAAGGGTTTGAACTGACTAGAATGAATGGACAATACCACCGTCATGTATTGGGGGACTTGTTGACTCTTTCTCTAAGACACATGTTGAATGAAAATGGTGTTTGAGCTTGCTGGAGTTTAGCATATCCAGTTATTATCACAAGAACTAATCTGCTTCCAAATGGACCAGGCAGTGGCTTATTTACAGTATGAGTCCCCACTAATATAAATATGCACACTTGACTGAGATGGAGGTCCATATTAAGTACTGGTAGAACTGGGAGAAAAAGTTATAGACTGAACAAGCCTTCTGTGGACAATACCACCATCATGTTTATAGGGACCTCCTGACTCATATATTGAATGGAAAGGGCTTTTGAACATGCTGGATTTCAACATACCCAGTTATTTCCATGGAAGATAAGCTGCTACCAAAAAGGGTCTGGCAGTGGCCCGATCCCGTGTACCTACTGATATAAGTATGCACACTCAGCTGGGGTGAAGGTGCATGTTTATGGTGGAGTCAGGAGAAAAAGCTATTGGCTGAAGAAGCTTTCTGCTGACATTTTTTCATGTGTGTGGCTGATCTTAGAATCTGACTCAAGAGTTTATTTTCTTAATATGAGGTGGTTATGGAAAAACACCTCTATAGTTCTTTTTACTGTCCCAGGGTCCTACATGAACAGGACTATCTAACTCGTTTTAATGACTTCACAAATCGGCAAACCCAAGTAAGGAATACACAGCACACGTGTTATTAGCTGGTTTAGGTCATGCATGGTCTAGTGGTTAATATATGCTCCACTTTAGAGCGGGGCTAAGGGAAGGATCAGCACAGTCATGTATTAAGTTGGCATTGTTGTCAGGAAAATTAAGTAAGTAACTAACCTCGGCAGTCATCACTATTCTGGGAGCATTGCAACATCTGAAGGAGCATGTAAAAAATATGACCCCACAAGGGTTTGTCCCTGCTCTGCTGGTTTGACCACTCTTGAGCTAGAGGGTGACCTGACTTATTATTGGACTGTAACCAATTAAGCTCTATTAATTCCCTATAAATTATTATACACTATAACCTATGTCTGTTCCTGTAACAGCAGGTAAGCAGCTCTGCTAAGATCCTATGTCATACACATTACACTATGTATTTGGTAGAGCTTTTGATTTTTGCTTTTCACTGGCATTGTGACAACTCCTTCGGGAGTATATAAACCTGTCTGCATAGTTATGCTATGAAACATGGAAAATGTGAATGACTGCTCGTTCTGTATTTTTACAAAATAAACAGTATCGTGCTCCCACTACTAATGCAGTTCTATTCCTATTGTAATTTCGAACTCTAGATCGAAATCAGTCAGTCGATAGTTCTTCATAGAGTTATGTAGGTGCCCAGTTACCATCTCTAGTGGAGTATATAAACAGAATTATAATATATAAAAGAAGATGAATATTTTATCACTTGGAATAGATTAAAGGGTGCAAATACCAATGAGAAGCTCTTAGCCTGTTGCCCATGGCAGAACCATTTGTATGGAGTCTTTATGGTGGAGTTTCTCCAGCTTCGTACCATGGAGTTGTATGGACTCCATGTGCCAACTTATTATGGCTCCTCATGGCAACATATTTCAGTGATAATCCTCCCTAGAATCAATATCTAAAACCAATGTTTCTGAGAAGTAATACATATAGTGGAGAAAGCCACATTTTATTTTCTTCAGTACATGTATCATTTGTGGCACTTGGATTTTGCCAATAGAGATGAGAAAAATGGGATACCCTGATGCCAGTATGTTTTATAAGGAAAGACTACTTGACTGGAACTGGCCCCTAGAATGAGGGTCCCAACCCAAGTGTCTCACCTCAGTCACTAATGGGTGTTTAGAACCTGCACAGGACTTCCTTGACCAGATGCACTATAAAGTTAGCAAACACTTGTGTCCATTATCTTTATTAATCCAGTTGCCAGATTGGCCAAGAGAGTTGAGGAAAAAACAAGCACCAGAACCTCCGGTGCCACATTGTATGAATAACATCATTTATATAAAGCCTGTACTCTAGTATGTATACTGCTAGTATTCCCTATTCTCATTTTCTTGGCCTAAACTGGGACTTCTCAAACTTTCTGTTTTAAGGTTTTACATTGTCATTGTCAAAAAAATGTAGACATATAGATGTAGTGTGGATAGAGTAGCATGGCACAAACCACTGTGTCAAAAATATAGGCCCTGCCATTAGTCTCCGACTTGCCCACGGGGGAAGCCATTGATGGGCCTTCGGGTATAGTGGGGCCCTAGACATGGCAGGCCTGAAGTTGGAAGCAGAAAGCAGGAGGTGAATTACAAGAGGCATGTGTACTATGTGCAGTCATACACAGTAGTTGTAGGGTGTGCTCCAAGAATCAACTCCACTGGAGAGTCCTAGACACCCCAGTCCAACACTGCCTGTCATACATTTTGGGAAATTTATTGTAGCTCTACATGGTAGCCATTCAGATAGACAACTCAAGTGTGCCAGAAGTAGAGCTGCTCTTACTTAGTTTTTTTTTATTATGCTTCATAAAAGGGAGTCCTGATTGGAGACTCCATATGCCGTAGTGGGGTATATAAACAGGCGTTATCTTAATCAGCTTTTAAAGGGGTTTTGTCACGATCTAATGTTGACGTGGGTATTTAATCACTTTTCTAAATATATGTCATTAAAAAAAGTGAAGCCTGTGAGATCTACAGCTTTCCTTACATACCTTTAGTTTCCTGACAGTTTACATTAGACACGACCAGGAGCTGACAAGAGCTGATCTGGCTGCGCTTGCCTTGCTTACACTTCTTATCTGATGGCAGGGAACATGAATGAGCTTTGAAGGGACTGGAGAGAAAAGATCCTGTGTCTTTTGTATAGAGAATCCACTGGTTGTAATGTAATTATCTGAGTAAATATGCAGATGCTCCCTGGATCCCTGCTCAGCCCCCCCCCCCGCATCAATTTGTGAACAAATGAAAGAACGCTGCCTGCTCAGAGCTTATCTTCTCTCTTTTGCACAATACAGTTATCCTCTTGGATTAGCCAAACAATGTTTACTCAACTATGGAGACTGAGTATCAGGAACGTGCATGGGAGGTGGAGTGATGACATCACAGAGGAGGCACTTGTTTTTTTAAACACAGAAACACAACGCCCCTTTTTTCAAGCCTCAAGAGGGGAGTATCAGCCTGTTAGGTAAGGAACCTACTTCTTGGCAAAACCCCTTTAAGTCCTAAAATACCCTTCTAAAATGTATCTTTTGAATTCCTAACAAATATATTTCGATGCAACACCTTTGCCTCTGAGGATATTCTAGGGAATTTTGGAAGATGAACAACACGGACAACAAGCAGGACCAATAAACAAATGTTATGCCGTTGAGGAATGTCCTTTAGCCTATCCATGTCTCCTACTAAGATTTTATAATAAGATCAGAGATAAATCTATACGAGACTTGGCTTAATTACAAAACTTTATAAGCAATAAATAATACATGATCACAACACTGAGTGTCTAGCGGCCATACACATCGTTTTAATTTTGTATTTTCTTCTGCTCTCATTTCTCAACTGTGAGAACCATAGTGCACAATAATTTAGAATAAGAAGAAATACTCTAGAACAGGTATTGATATTTCATACAACACAACTACATTTGTTTTAAATTATTCATATGAAGTAAGAAGCCTTGCGTCCCCACGGGACTCTTAAAAGTTAATTGTCTAAAAGTTGAAACAAGTTTATAGAGGAATTTGAAAGAGTATTAAAGCATTTTATTTTAAATGTTGTCCATTAGTGACCAGACACATGGAAGATCGAGAAATATCGGCCTCAGGTGGACCATGAGATCAGAGAATGCCATGGGGCAAGCTTAGGTCGTTTATAGCAAGCACAGCAATACTTCCAATAAATGTCTTATACTGTACCTGTGATAGGTATGGTGGGGGGCTACACGCAATGCTTTTTGAAGAGAGGCACATATGTTTGATGATCACACTATAACAAACAAACAACAGTCTGTTGTACAATGACACTATACACACATGCACACGTTCCAAGAACCTATTCTCCAATGCCGAGGGCTACACCTGGCCTCCCAGTCTTCAGTTCTTGAGGAATCCACCACTTACAGAGCAGAACATAAGATTTTGTAGACACTCAAGGCATAACTTGTGGATCCTACCACACTCATGGTGCCTGTGCGCAGGGATCTAACTGCCTATATTTACAATTTTGCCATAGGCAAGCTTAAACTCTATCAGTTCTCAATCTATAAAGCACTAAAACTTAACTTTTATTATTATATAACACTTAACGTCGATACACACTATTTAAAAACCTGATTTCTAACCTCTCAATTTGTCTCTTTCTAATTGTGAAGGAATAACTCCTTTTCTATTATCAAGTCTGGTGGAACACCACCTATTAGCAGGGAAACTAACTCCAAAAAGGAATCCAAAACATCTCACTTGGACAGTCATCCCCAATCTGATGGGCTTGAAACATATAAGGTTTTCTTGTGAGACCCTCTGCAGCGGGTAACACAGTAGAAAGAGGTAGGAAATCACAAATTAAAATGTCATGCCTGACCTCCCTAAAGGCACCGGCACCATGAGTGTGGTAGGATCCACAAGTTATGCCCTGAGTGTCTACAAAATCTTATGTTCTGCTCTGTAAGTGGTGGATTCCTCAAGAACTGAAGACTTGGAGATAAAACTGAGCTGGCCTAAAAGTCACTCTTTGTTCTCTTGCTAGATTCCCATTTTTTTTTAGACTATTTGACAGGGATCTAACTGTACATAACATCCTTAGGGAAAGAAAACCTCTTCCTCTGAACATCATAAATAGACTAACTCAAGCCTTCAAGTTGGTGGCTTTCCAAGGGGGCTAACTTTGAGTCTTCCTTGCATTCTGCCCAGTTTCTGAGATTTAGCCTTTAAGAGGGACCGAACCAGCTCAGTTATATCTTCCAGTCTACATTTCTTAAAGGAAACCACCACTTACAGAGCAGAACATAAGGTATTTTAGACGCTCAAGGCAGAACTGGTGGGTCCTACCACACTCATGGATGGTGCCTGTGCCTAGGGATCTAACTGTGTTTACTATTCTAAGGAAAGCCATCTCTCTAACTTTAAGGTTTAGAAATGGACTAACTCAAGCCTAATCACTGCTTGGGTTCAAGTTATTCACTCTTCCAGTACTTTCACTTTCAGTCTTCCTGTGCAGTCTGCCCAGTTTCTGGGATTTTGCCTTTTAGAGGGACCTCATATTTGACTTCTGACTTCCTGGAGCCTGACCAATTTTAGAATATACTTAGGTGGGACAAGAGCTATGTGGAACATCCAAGTCTCTGACTCTCTTTCATGCAGTACTTGCCATGGCCTTGCTGCTACCTGCATTAGGCCTAATCCTTTAGCGGGTTTCCCAACTTAAGTTCAAGGGTATTTGAACCTCCCTATTCATACCACATGTCTCCCATTGCTATTGCATTATAATGCTGCCCTGAAATGACACCAAAATGAGGCATCTGTGTATGTAGCTCATCCCAACCTGTGAATGCTAAGGAACCATATTACAACACCAAGACATCCACCATAATATAAACACAGGTCTGTCAGGGCAAATGACTCGAATCCAAAAAAGGGAAACTGAAATGTCAAACAAAATCAATTATTTCAAACTAAGCATGGAAGTTGTACAGCTCACTGTCACAATGTATACCCCCGTCCCAACTGAGGACCGCAGGAGTGGCCTGACTCCCCTGCCGGTGTCTATTCACCTCTCTTCGCTCCTGCTCTGCTCCGGTTTCCTGGCTGTGCCCGGCGTGTGTGCCCACCCTCTCTAGGACACACATGCCTGCTGGCTTTCTGAGATTTATAGGGCCAGTACCTAATTACCTGGCCAATGACCGACCACTACCAGGGACTTAAGGAACTTCCTGCCCGTGCTCAGGGTCAGTTTGTTGATGATATTTACCTCTGCATTACTGTATGGTTTGCTGTTGTCTGGTTTTAGTACCTTCTGCTTTTACCTGCTGCCACGCAGTCTACTACCTATTGTTGTACCTACTGTCATGCCAGCCTACTATCTGCTGTTGTTCCAGTCACCACGTCAGACTACTACCTGCTTGTACACTGCTTTGCTTCTCTGTTGCACCTGCCTGAGACCCACCACCTCTGCCCGCTCCCACACTTTTACACCTGGCACCTCGACTGTCGCCGCGAGTAGCCATGTCAGGGGTAGCAAACTGGGAGTCCCCCACAGCCAAGTCCAACCCGACTTGCGGTGGGCTCTGTTGAATACCATGGGGCTCCATAGACTCTGCTCCCTAGGGTGGTCTGCACCATCTCTCGCAGTGACCCTGAGGATCCACCACCAGCATATCCGCTAACCATTACACTCCTCTTTTCTGGTTATAGAAGTTGAGTTAAATACCAAGTAGTGGTGGATGGAAGGCCCAGCAGACATGGGACAACAAAGTGAATCACAAATAGATGAAGTGTTGGCCAGAAGCCACAAAATGTTAACATCCAAACTTTATTCCATTATTATTTTACAAATGACATGTTAGAAGTTTTCCACATCTGACCCATTGGTGCCTTCAGAGGCTGTGATCTGTTGGTTTTGGGGGTGCTACTGACTGTTAGATGATGGCATATGAACAATCATTCCTGGTTGTCGGTGAAGAATTGTAGGAATCCTTCCTGTTTGTAGCTGAACAGTTCTCCATCTGCTACAAGACATTAAAGTCCAAACTTTATTCCATTATTAGTTAAAAAAAACATATGACACCCAACAACTAAGTACCAAGCCAGGCTCAAAACGCATCAGTTATGTAAGATTTCTAACAGGTCATTTATAACTAATAGTTGAATAAAGTTTTGATTTTAATGTTTTTGGTTATTGGACAAGACAACTCTTCAAACTACAAACATAATGGTTACCCCTAACCTAAAACACAGACCACAGCACCCCCAAACCCAGTGGCCCACAGCCTCTGAGGGCACAAGCTCAACTGTTATATCAGACCCATATCACTAAAAAGATGAAACTTCTCACCTCACATAAAAGAATGCATGAATACCCATAACCCAGAGGGCAAAATACACCACCACAGTGTATAAAACTTGCATACAGACACTGCTGGGTGGAGCCAGTGACCATGTTTGGTTTAAGTCTTTCCTGAAACTCCAACTATTAGACTTATTGACAAATAGGCAAACTTTTTGATCGCTTCGAGTAAGATTTCCTGAAAAATAACTCGACACTTAAAAAGTGAAAGATCTCATTTAAAGGGGTCTTGCCACAATCTCATCTCATACCTCCTGCATCCAGCTCTTCAGCTCTGTGCGCTCAGAAGGAGGCGTATGTGATTTGTTTGAATTGCATATCATGTGACCTTGCAGGATGACATCACCAGGCCTTTCCTTTCTCATCAAAGAAAGGTCTGTTTATGTGTAGAGCTGTGAGTAGCTACACTGTAGCTCAGAGGTAACATTTTTGCTTCACAGCACAAGGGTCCTCGGTTCAAATCCCTGCGGGAACTTAACCTGTGGATTTTATTTCCCTCTTTATCAATGCACAAATCTCATTGAGGTTTCTTTTTTTTATTTATTAGCACTGTTTGACTAATTACTAACGAGTCCAGAGGACGGAAGTAGAATGACAGCATCCGGGGTTTGAACGCTCAGTAGCTGCCTGAGACAAGAGGTGATGTCTGAGCATGTCTGACCAGGACTGAGGAGCTCTCAGCCCAGGTCGTATCCCCTGGAGACGAGCTGTAAACAATGGATCACTAAAGGAGCAACTAAGAGAAAAACGGTCCAGAATTTTTAATAATGATGAATGGTGAAAATGTTTATTATTTAATTTGCAAGCTTCCCACGTCAATTTTACTTCATGGCAAAACCCCTTTATATATTCTCTTATAAAACATATAACCCAGAAATCAGTGACACATGCCCATTAAGGCCTTTAACCCCTTTAAGAACCTGCCTTTTTTTTTCAGCACGTTCATTCTTTCCTTCCCACTTTCCAAGAATCATAGCTTTTTATTTTTCCATCTACTTAGACATATAATGGCTTATTTTTTTTGGTGACAAAATGTCCTTTTTAATGGTGCTATTGATTGTAACATGTAATGTGCAGGGAAACCACCAAAAATTCTTTGTGGGGTGCAATGTGGGTGGGAGGGGGTGATGGCTCATTTTTACAGAGTTCAGTGTTCAATATAAATGGCATTTTACCTGTATCCTGCAGGTCAGTGCAATTCCTGTGATACTAAAAGTTTAGAATTTTTACAATATTTTAGCACTTTAAAAAGAATAAAAACTTTTTTGTTTTACCATTTATCTAAGTGAGGGCTAATTTTTTTTAGTTTTATTTTTTAAAGTTTTTGTTGTTATGGAATTTGGGATACATGCAACTTTTTGGGCGACATGTCCTTTCAGCCCAAAAACTGGCGCAGCCCTGTACCCTAGATTTATAATCAGGCGCACTCCAAAATTAGTTGCATTATCGGGCGCCCACAGCACTTTGTAATGCACCAGAGATGTATGCAGAAATACTTATATGTCGCCCTTTGTTCACTTTTTATTCCAATTTTTCTGGACACGAAATGACCAAAAAACCCCCACAATTTTGCCATTGGGAATTTGCTTTCTTCTATAATGTTCCCCGCATGGAATGAATGATGTTTTATTCTAATAAGAGACTCTTACGGATGTGGAAACACCAATTATGTGTATTTTTTTGTTTTTACTCGGACATGCAGTCCCCCTAGGGTACTTGACCACTAGGGGGCATGATCATGTGTACACTGTTCTGCAACATATCTATCGATCGATCGATCGATCGATATATTTATATCTATATATATGTATATCTATATGTATATATCTCTCTCTCTCTCTATCTATAATATATATATATATATATATATATATATATATATATATATATATATATATATATATATATATATATATATACATAATAAACAGCAAGGCAGCACTCTGTAAGCAAAATTCCTTTTGGAAAAAATGTAAATATAAAGTTGGGTGCCAGCGATTAAACGACCGAAGCCTCCAGTCCCACAAATATCCAAAGAAGGTCGCAGCACTCCATTATGGCAAGAAATGAAAAAACTTTATTCCAACATGCCTTCTTTGCGACCTTCTTTGGATATATATATATATATATATATATATATATATAATGCAGAAGGTTGTACCAAGATGACAGAAAGTAATGGAGCAGTGCCATAGAAGCCTTCATTAGACTACTGGCTGTAATGGTGACCGCTCAACACCCTGCCATCTTGTCGTGGGACATGGCTACGATCCCTGCTGTTAGCAGCAGGGGTCGGCTTAAATTCATAGCCAGCAGCCATTGCGTATGGAGCAGGCTCAGTGAATAAGCCCACTACATACATCCTTCATGACAATATGACATACCCATACATCCATTGTCACTAAGGAGTTAAAGAGGACCTGTGACAGATCTGTTCCCTGTGATATAACAATTCTGGAGCATCTTCTCTTATAACTCTGCGTTGTGCTGTTCCTCTGTTATTCCTTCTAGAAAGTCATTAGCAATAGGTCAGTTGAGTGCTATCTTTGTGGGTGGGGGGGGGGGCCAAGCACAGTCCGACGTTGTCTAATCAGTGCTGACAGAGTCAGTGTGTGCAGGTACACACCCCTTAAAAATCTAAAATGGTAACACCCATCTGATTTGGTAATACATTTCTAGGAGGAATAACAGAGGAAGAGCACAACACAGAGATATAAGAGAAAATGCCCCAGAATTGGTATTTCACAGGGAACACAAGAATTTACTAAACCAGGAGAGGTCACAGTCCTCTTTCAGGAAATAATTTTGATACCTCATCATGCAGCTATACAGAACATGTGCACGTGCACTTTTTAATTTGCAACATAATCTTTCTATTATCATTGCATTCACTGGACATGTCAATAAGATTTAATAGGTTATTTGTAAGTCAACCCATAATAAATAGACCCTAGCGGCAATGATTAGCTTCAAAGTCACCTCCAAATGGTGTTGTCTTCTGTTGAACCTTTGGGGCCTATTATTGTGCTAACGCCTTGGCTCACCGAAGACTTCTTGGAATTCTGTGTCCTGTATAAATAACCGGGGTCTGTGCCCTATTCTGTAATATAGTCCAGGACCTCCTTAGTGACTTCTGATATTCTTATAATTCACCTTGGATGTTACATTATTACATATATTATCATACATTGGTATTTTACATATATTAACATTCCTTGTTTTAGCCCTTAGGGTATAGTCACATGTGGCAAAGCAGACATTTCAGCAACTGTCCCTTTCATTTGAATAGCGTTTGCAGAAATACACGTGTTTTCCATAAAAAAAAACCCTGTTCAGATGGATGGAACAAATTTTCAATGGCAGATTTTTTTGCAACAAATATGGTTTGTAGGACTTTGCCTTTACTGTGTCCATACAGGTATTGGTAGTTCTTTAATAGAGTTTTCTCAATACAATGGTTCACTTTCAACATGTAGGGAACGGTAATGGAAAACTTTTACTAAATACATTGCTCTTTTGATGTCCAAAATAATGTATCTGCTCTGAGTGCACACAAGTGTCTCTAGGCTACCGTCAATATTTCCCTTCCTGATTAGGCAGAGAGCAGGGAGTGATGTCACCATGGTCAGAGGAGCACAGTCTTTATCTCAAAGGGGATCAGACGGCGTATTGCGGCACCTACAGGTATGCAGAGCAATACTCCTTCAGTAGCATTGTTCAAAGTATGCGCTGCCCAGTGCGTAGTTTCAATGCAAGGCAGCTCTCTGCCTTATATACCTTTCTATTTTGCATAAGCACCTGAAAGAAGTGACATGTCACTTCTTTTCACGGGCGTACATTACACGGCGAGAAATACGTTCGTAAAATCATCATCTTCTGAATGATGACCATGATTTTACACAGCATTCATTGAGTGATGTACTTGTTAACTGATTTTGCCCTATTTGCAGGGCATATATGCCATGTGAACTTATCCTCACCAGAATAGATAGTTGACCTTTGTTAAGCACTTGTTTGCACTCCCTGGAGCTCCGTTGCTTTGTTTTCAGTTACATACATGAATGAGATTTAATCTGTAGCATTAAACTAGCTATAGAGAAGCTATATATGCTTTTCATTTCTATAGAACCACCCATAGCCTGATCAGGCAGTGTGAATCTGAAGCTGCCTGTAACTCTAGCTTAAACATATACTTTCACTGTCAACTTCCCTGGTTTAGCAAAATGTTTTGTGGCCATGTGGCTTGTGCAGGTGAATCACAATGAAGCCATGTTGCTTGACCAGAAACCAAATGACAAAATTGTAGCGGCCAAAATGCAGGACACACAGCTACATATACAGGCAGCTTGGAAATACTATCTTCATTGCACTAATTTCAGTGATCATCATATGAATATATTACAGTCTACTGCATCACATTATGGGACAGCCTTCAATTTAACTTTCATGAATTATGGGCAACACAAATTGCCCTTTCTCCTATTTCGTATGACATCAGATTTGTGACAGAGTTATTTTCTTCCCCCTGTTAGTGAATGAAATGGGTAGAGCTGTATCCTTCGTGCATAATTAATTCTTGTAGGAATCACCCACTGCGTCTTGCAGTAGAACACAGATTATGATGTACCACGGCTGAGCACCAATGCTGTCCTTTTCAGTTATGAATAAGTGTCTCCATTTACTTTAATGTAACATTGCCTTTCTTGGATTAGAAGACATCTAGTTGTCATACCTACTGTTCATTCCCTCTACTCTGTCATCAAGGTTAATTTCAATCTGAATCTAGGAGCCTGGAATTTCCATAGCGCAAAGTCCAAACTGCACATTCAATGCAAGTTGAGCAGCATTGTCCAGACCGATGGTTGAGGGTAAACCTTAAAGGAAAACTCTAGGCCAAACTGATACACTATGTTATGGCTAGGTGCATGACTCTCAACATAACACAGTGTTTTACCTGGAGTGTTCTTTCGGTGGGTTTGGTCTTCAAACAACCATTACCATTGTCATCTTTTTCTAATAATTAATTATGACCATCTATGAAAGTAGATGGTCATTAATTCTTATCATCATGTTGGAACTGGTCCATGCATTTAGCTAAGAGTTTTTCTCTTATCAATTTCCTTTTCATGTGGGGTATTGGAAGTGACAATGCTTATGGCTGCCCCCAAAAATTATATGTATAGACATTGTTTCATTTTAGCTCCTTAAAGGGGTTTTCTCACCACAACCATTAGCTTTTCGAAACTAAGCTCTTTGAATGGGGATGTCAGCCAAAGACAAATGACCACTCAAGACTGGAAGAAAACAGAAGACGTACAGCGAGTGAGGATGGTGCAGCACTGGATCCCAGGTCAGAGGAGAGGTGAGGATAACTTTTTTGTTTTAATACGGAAGCAGTAGGCAAAAATAAAGTAAAAATGTAATCAGGCATCCCCTTTAATAGGGTATTGGAAAATATGTTTCCTATACCAGACAACTTATTTAAGTATGCTCATTGCAAGAGGTTTCTCCGTCTTGTCTATATCAACATGTCGCTTTATTGACCTTCTAATGCTTACCATAATTTAGGTTCGCTACTATAAGAATAAGATATTAATAATGTTTGCATTTTGCCGATTGTTTTAATGGCTCCCATACTCTTCCTTGATATCTGAAGGAGTCTGTGTTGCTCCTTGAGAGCAGTGGTGTAGTTACAGGGGTCGCAACTATCGCAATCGCAACAAAGCCCCCCTTACCACACAGCTGCATCACTGGGTCACATTGGAGCTAGCTCCTTCTCCTGCTGCTAACCCCTTGGTTACTACAGCGCAGGTGGCATGATGTGAGATGGCATCACACACTCTTGCTGGTACTAGACCTTAAGACTATGACATCTAGTAAATGCCACTCAACACATACTCAAAGAAGAATGGGGAGAGGTGTGTACTATTTTTTTTATTTATCTACTGGGAGGCCCTATATACCTATCTACTGGGGGCTCTATACCTATCTACTGGTGAGTTTTGTATACTTACCTATTCACAAGGGGGCCTTATATACCTATCTACTGAGGGAAGTGTCTATACCACCTTACTTAATGGCACACTAAATATACCAACCTATCTTCTGGGACTCCCTATATACCTATTGACTGGGGGCCTGTGTACCTGATTACTGGGTGAATGTTATATAGCAACCTATATACTGGGGGACAATATATATCCATCTACTGGGGGGATATGTACTGACTTACCAATTGGGGGGTCTGTATACCAGTCTACCTACCTGCTAAGAGGGCCCTATATACCTACCTACTGGGGGCTCCATATTTCTAGTCGGGGGGACTCTATATACCTACCTGCTGGGGGGTCTTATATGCCTACCTACTGGGGAGACCTATGTAACTATCTACTGAGGGAACCCTATAAACCTAACTACTTAGTGGGCCTATATAGCTACCTATATACCTATATACCTCTCTACCTACTGAGGGACCAATATACCTATCTTCTGAGGTGGTCTATATAGCTAATGAGAGGCTATCTAATGGGGGACTATATACTTCATTACCTACTGCAGAGATCTATACTATTTATCTACCTACTTACCAAGGGAGCATATATTGTTACCCTGCTGAGGGGCTTTTTCACTGTTTGGGGTACAATTACTGTGTGGAACACCAAAGGGGGCATTCTTACCTTTTGAAAGGGGAATTTGTACAAAGGTTAGAAATGGTAGGGAAGTGCTAGAAAAATGAGGCGTCTAACATATTTGTGTGGCACATTCTGCTGGGACAAGTCATGATGGAGGTAAGATGTTGTGATGGTCTGAAGTGGTTGGAGAAGAAAAGGGAAAGTGAGCAACTCCAGTCATGGAAGATGTCACCTGTGAGTCACTGGATTTAACTGCACTGTAATCACTTATATGTCTGCAGAGCACCCGTGTTCAATGGTATCTACCAGTATATAGTCACTGTATGTTGGTAATAGTGGCCTTAGTGTAATGGTTTACATTCAGTAACAGTACAATGGTTTTATTTAGTCTCTTTATGGTGATGATATGTGGTCATGGTGTGGCAGTATTATTTGGTCTTGTATATTGTTGCTATTGATATTATTGGTCTTGACATACTGATTTGGTCAGAATCAGTATAGCGGTATTAGTCAATATATGGTAGTGATATATAGGGTATTATTTGGTCTTTTTATATTGTAATCTGTGATTTTGATCTTGGTATACTGGTTTGGTGAGTAAGATTCTGGTGTTATTAGTTACTATATAGAAGTGAAATGCAGTGATAATGTGGTAGTATTGTTTGACCCACAGAATACAGATAACATGTCAATTAAACTGTTCAGTTTAAACTCCAACAAAAAATAATCATGAAAAACAAAGGCGCAATTACACTTATTTTGCTGGGTGGAGGGCGACGGAGGCAGATGCATTAACTGTATAAGTTGGTTTTCTTTTCTTCCTCATTCTGGCTCCATTTTCAAATTAATTTTCTTCCGTTGGATGATCTCTTTATGTACAAATAGTTTGCCGCTGAACACTACACTGCAACCATCCGTCACGCCAAGTAGGGAACCTGTTGTTACAAGTAGTGGTCCACAGCCATTGTCGTGGAGTAGATGGGGCACAGGCTGAAGTTTTGTACCAGGGCCTATGAGCCTTTAGCTTCGCCCCTGCTTGAGAGGTTCAGCATCACCACACAGTCTCCTCATCTTCCAGTGCTTTGTATACTGCCATTATATTTTAGGACTAACATTTTGTGTAACCTTGCCAACAGGCATCTTGTTTCTTGTGTGCTGATGATATTGATGTAGACACAGGTTGGGATTCAAGGATATTTGTAATACACAGAAAGAACATACCCAGAAGAGCAAAATACATATAACTCAAGCCAAGACTAGCAATTTATAATCTCACTTTACAAAGGAATAATTATTTTATCCTTGCCAATAGTTGTTGACATGAAGCACTTTCCTCATACACGATTGTAAATGTATTCGGATGTTAATGAGATATACATATATTTAAAAATTCCATGTTAGCATCTTATATGCAAAAGCATGCCTCCAGTGGTGCTCTTAGCACCATGTTTGGGATTTTGCACTGCCATAATTGAGAGGAAAATCCATTAAACTTCTCTCTAAGTGCCAAGACGGTTTAGCATCATGCTCAAGACAGGGCCTGCAAAGCTGGAGTCACTCGCTGCACTGCCATATGGTGCTCTGTACAGTGCCATAATACAAGGATGTCTCCAGAATGTGGTGTCCATTGCAGCATACCACAAACTTACACCAGCCTCTTGCTCCATACAATCTTATTTCCATATCTCAGAAACTCATGCAAAACATAATAGTCGATTTCTACAGGGATATGTAATTATTACTGGTTGTGTATTCATTGTCCTATCAATTGCTGGTTACCGTGCAGATAAGTTATATGATCAGTTACGGATAATCAACTAGTTTTGTTGAGTAGGTGTCATGATCCCGCTTACCTCTTTGGGCAGGTAGAGCCCTGTCCATTCTTGTCTTCACTTTTCCATGTGACAAGAGTCTCTTGCCTATTTCACCGCCAACTACAGTATGTCCTCCTAGAACATGTATGAGCTGGCCCTTAGGTATTCAAAGGTCAGTATGCACCATTGTTTGTCTGCCCCCACCAATGCCCAGTCACCTATACTTATTTAAAGGTCCACCCTTGTGCCACTTCTTGGCCGAGCGGTTAGACTCCTTAGTGTTAGGCTATGTTCACACGGCAATGACTGGGATGTATTTCAGTCCGTAATTCGCGCCGTACTACGCTCAAATACGGCTGGAATCCGTCCCAGTCATTACGGTAATCCACAGGTCTCATAGAGAACTATGGATTACGTCTCCTCTCCCTGCTCGCACAATACAACGAGCGGGGAGATAAGTGACATGTCAATTATTCACGGCGTATACGAGCAGTGAATAATGAATGTCTATGGGGCCGGCGAGCTGCCGGCCCCCTGGCCCGCCCCCGCTCCGGAGCATACGGCATAATTGCGGGTGAAATACGTCCCACAATTACGCCGTGAATAAGCCGTGTGAACCCTGCCTTAGACTCCTTAATGAACTGCAAAATATCACTCAGATTTAGATTTTTTGGTTCTGAGCAGACTTGTTTCCTATTTTATGTCTGCCACCCAGACTTTTAGCCTGTTACCTATGACTATTGAACTCAGTCTGCCGCAGCCTCTTGTCTATTAACCATGATGCCCCAACACCACTTACCGTCACCGCCTGCTTGCATGACCATGTCTCTAGTCTACTTCTGCAGTAATGCACCCTTTTTCCAGATTCCAATACATCCCCTTCAAGAACTGTTCACTTGCTGAGTAATATAATATTACAAATCCACAGCACTCGATAATGCTTCAAAAAGTGTATTTATCGTGAGAAAATTATTTACATGTGTATATACAATACAGTATTTGTCCGGAATTGGCACAGTGTATATGGTACAGTATGTTACATTCCATACAAAATAAGATGGTACATAGGGTAATATCTTATCGTTCATGTTTCGGTCAGAAATAGACCTTATTCATAAGGGATCACAATGGTTGGTAGGAAGAAAGATAATATAGAGTAGGGTATGGAAGGTACCAATAGTACATGTACATGTACCAGTGTAGGATGAGGTATGGAGATACTACCTATATATGAATGCAATCGGAGGTCTGTGGGCAAAAGGAATGCTGCAAGACAACGAAGAGATTGAGCCGGCTGATCTCTTAGACACGATTGCATGCATATATATCCATATCCAGTGTCGGACTGGGGTGCCAGGTAGAGTTGATTCTAGGGGCCCACCAGTTGAGCTGTTTCAGGGCCCACCAGTGGAGTTTATTTTAGAGATTCACCCTACAGCTACTATAAGACTGTACCTGCCTTCTATACCTTGCCTCTTGCTTTTTGCCTCTCTTTCTATGCATTTTTGCCTCTTCTGAGGATGTATATGCAGTTCAAAATCAACTCAAGGTCTACCATGCTCAAGGGCCCACCAGGGGTTTCCCCTATTCCCCTGTGGGCCAGTCCGAGTCTAGCCATATCTCTGTAAGTGAGGTTGTCTTATGCTAGACATTTGGGTCCTTGAGATATTAGTTGTATATTTTTGTATCAGAAATTGGGTCTCTAATGACTCAGGCAATCTGGAATTATATCTTCTCCTTTAAGTTACTTGTGTTGAGCTGGGCAAGAAGCAAACTAAGCATCAACCGGCATGAGGCCTGTCCTGGGATGGGTTTTACCTCATGAACTCTGTCTTTGCCATTTGTCTAACTGATAGGTCCATGGTCCTCTCTGGAAGTTCTTTCTTCTATTCAAATCTGATCTCTGTGGTTAGGAGGACGAATAAATCCTCTGATTTCTATGCTGGCCTAGAATTAAAGGGGTTGTATCATTGCATTAAATGGTCTTCAGAATAAGGGGACAGTGAAAACAAGAAACTTTGCAATTGAATGTAATTTGCAAAGCTGTCTTGTATTCACAGCCTCCCTTATCTTCGTTTTCTGTAAACACTGTTCACCAGTGCCGGTCGGATTCCACCTTCTTTCATTTCATTGGCTGACGGCTCTGCTAATTTACATTTTGTCTGGCCCCCGGTCGTATTCACGGGAGCGTGCATTCCTGCCTCTCTCACTCAGAATAAGGGGCCGGCAATATTTCACTCTGCACAGCCAGCAGCTGCACAGTAACCCTGCAGCGGCTTCTACAATCAGAAAACAGCAGAATTGTGCCCGGTGCCTAAATGCTCCTGCGTGTAAACATAGAAAGGAGACAGATCTGTGCTGCTCTGGATGAGTTCATAGAAGACTGGATTCAACTGTAACAAACCTCCAGCTGTGAGAAGAGATCAGTACTCTGAGTTCATGGAAGACTATCTAGACTGAATGCAGGGCTTTGGTATGTAAACAAACAGCTCTTACAAAATAAGACTGCATAGGGAGAGGAACGACACAGTGACATGTGGACTCAGACAGAGAGGGGGGGGAGCAGGGATGTGCTATCCCTTCCCACTGATCTCAAACAAACACACTGACTCGGGAGCGAGCACGAACAGTGAAGGGGGGGATGATGTCATCCCCCTTCAGTTAAAAAACACCCAGCTGGGAGGGGAAGAAACGCCCTGGATTTGAGGAGCTGAGACAATGAAGCTACAAGAAAACAGCTGAACTGATGAAGCGATAAATCAACTTTAAGGTTGCTGCACTTTTTGCAGTAAACTGTAACATGAACTTAAACTTAACTGCTGTACCCTAAAATCTTATTTACCTTTTATAATCTCTGTCTCCCACCCTGGTTTGCTAGGTAACCATTCCTATTTACAGCCATTCAACACATTAACCCTTTACGTAAACAGGTCATTATCATGACTAAACATTTTTTCTTGCTTACTGATGATACACAATACCAATACAGCATACAACAACAGGGTTCACAAATTTAGTAGTGTACACTCCTGTACACTACAGGTCCAGTCCAGTCCACCCCTATCTAAATGGGTAATACAGGAGAGGCAAATTCATGGACTACCAGCATCAATGATCAAATCAACCAATTTGTTCCATATCCCCATAGAAGTCACCAGCGAGCACATAAATGTTTGTTTATCTCACTGTCTGTCTGAGTTTATCCCTTTGTTTGAACGTATGCATCTCATATAGGCATCATTCCTCACAGCCTGTCAGAGAAAGAAGTGAGACTTCTTTGATAAGAAATCGCTAGTAATTACATATGAATAATTTAAGACAAATTTCATAGAACGCCATCCTGCACAATATATTTACTACAATGCCTGTGATCTTGATTCTCTTTTAAGTCTGTTCCATTATAAATATTGTTAACGTTCCTGCTTAATACATGCAAACTGCAATTTCCCTTAAGGGCTTTGTATATGTAATAAAATATTGGTATATATAATTATACACTCTGCGTATGCTTTTATGTGGAAAGCACACTGTAGATCACTTCATTTACTGCACTGTAGTAATAAGCAGAATTATGACAGCTTCTCAAAGACCGCCGAAGATTTAAACTGCAATTTATTGAGTTAATAAAAGCAAAATTCAGTATAAGCAGCGTAGGTTTTAATGCCTTACAGAAGACTCATCTATTACTTTCTGCTTGGGATTTTATTGAAGATTATGTGTTGACACCACAGTCTTACCTGCTAGTCACACTGTTATATAGCCTCCGCCACATTCTAGTTGACAAATGAGCTTGTGATAAGCAATATGACAATCAATAGGCTTCCATCTATTAACTGAGATCTTATTATGTGACTTGCATCAATGAGACGGTGTAAACCCAACAGGGGTCCTGCGTTGGCCGACTATGGAAATACCAACGTTATAGCAAGGAGATTTTTAAAGTGCGAGTCTTGAGGTGCCCACATTTTCAGTGTCAGAATGGGGGGTCTGGGGCCCACCAATGAAGTAGATTTGTGGGGCCCACTAATGAAGTAAATTTGTTGGGCCCACCAGTGGAGTTGATTCTTGTGGCCCACCAGTGGAGTTGTTTCTTGGGGCCCACCGTTGAAGTTGATTTGTGGGGCCCACTAATGAAGTAAATTTGTGGGGCCAACCAGTGGAGTTGATTCTTGTGGCCCAGCGATGCAGTTGATTTGTGGGGCCTACCAGTGGAGTTGATTCTTGGGGCCCACCAGTAGAGATGATTCTTGGGGCCCACCAGTGGAGTTGATTCTTGTGGCCCACCAGTGGAGTTGTTTCTTGGGGCCCAGCGATGAAGTTGATTTGTGGGGCCCACCAGTGGAGTTGATTCTTGGGGCCCACCAGTAGAGATGATTCTTGGGGCCCACCAGTAGAGATGATTCTTGGGGCCCCCCAGTGGAGTTGTTTCTTGTGGCCCGCGATGCAGTGATTTGTGGGCCTACCAGTGAGTTGATTCTGTGGGCGCACCACAGTAGAGATGATTCTTGGGCCCGACCAGTGGAGTTGATTCTTGTGGCATCACCAGTTGGAGTTGTTTCTTGGGGCCCATGCGATGAGTTGATTTGTTGGGGCGCCCACCAGTGGAGTGATTCTTGGGGCCCACCATTAGAGATGATTCTTGGGGCCCACCAGTGGAGTTGATTCTTGTGGCCCACCAGTGGAGTTGTTTCTTGAGGCCCAACAGTTAAGTTGATTTGTGATGCCCACCAGTGGAGTTATTATCATGGCTCATCAGTAGAGGTGATTCTTATGGTCTAGTTGAGTTGATTCTTAGGGCCCACAATGAAGTTGATTTGTGGGGTCCACCAGTTAAGTTGATTCTTGGGGCCCACCAGTGAAGCTCCATACTTAGGAAGCACCAGTAGAGTTGATCCTTCTGAACCAATAGTGGAGTTGATTCTTGGGGCCCACCAGTGGAATTGATTCTTGGGGCTCCCAAGAGTGGAGTTACTTCTTGTGGCCTTCCAGTGGAGTTCATTTTTGAGGTTGTTTTTTACGGCCCACTAACAGATTTGAATTTCTGGCACCACAAGTGAGGTTGATTTTTGGGGCTCACCAGTGAAGTTGATTCTTGGGGCCTGCAAGTAATTTAATTCTTGGGAATCACCAGGAGTGATTCTTGAGGTCCTAACAGTGGTGATTCTTGGGCCCAACAGTGGAGATGATTCTTGGGGCCCACCAGTGAAGTTCATTCTTGGGTCCAAACTTTGGATTTGTTTTTGGGGGCGTGCACAGTCGAGATAATATCCTTGGTACGACCAATTCTTTAATTAGATTTTTGGTGACGGCGCGCACCTCATGTGAGTTTGATTTTTGGTACTCACCAGTTGAGTTGATTTGTGGGGCCCACCTCAGGAAGTTCATTCCTGGAACCACCAATAGATTGATTTCTTGGGTCCTATCGTGGAAAATTGATGTTGGGCACATCAAGTGAAGAGTATTCTTGGTAATGCCAGTAGGAGTTTAAGTTCTTTGGGGCCTCACCAGTAGAGTTAATTCTTGGGGCGGGGCGCCCACTCAGGGGAGGTTGATGCGTTCGGGTGCTCCACTACAGTTTTAGTGTCATATCACTGACTAAAGCATTTGCCTTCGCTCTATGCCTTAGTTTCTCTACTCATGCCAGTTCACAGAGAAGAAAATGCAGGACCTGCCCACGATACCCATTCTAACACTCTTTCTTGCCCCCACCCTTCTCTATATTCATAAACACTTGACGGAGTAATCATGTATTTTTAGTGAAGATAAGGGAGTAGGATACTTTGCTTGGTCTTAGTCTTCAGATGTCTCCGAAGGGGAGGAGTAATTTTGATTATCTAAAGGGATGAATAGATTGGGTGCTCCCTCGCAGTTTACATAAAATAATTATACAGTTCTGCTAAAATGAGAGTAGGACATTTCTTCAAGGTAGGTTGGGTGCGCCGGAGTTTGGGTCAAAGTCGCAAAATCAAACCAGAATATATGATGCAGATATGGTTCGCAGCCGACTTATCTGTGTTGAAAATTTACCCTTATATGTATAGAACTACTAAATTTTTAACCGAGGAAATTGGGCAAACCTATATGGGGAAGCTTCTCTGTCAGGGTTAGGACACTTGCATGATTTTTTTCCTTAGCTAGGATTTTGAATGAATTCTTGAGTTGAAAAGTCCTTAGAAGGCGTAAACTTACACTAGACAGTCATCAAATGTGAGATATTTTATCAGTGTATGTGATAATTTGAGCATACTTTAAACAGATCTAGTCTAAGCCCACAACATTTATTAGTTGACTTAGTTTGTGCCATCACATGCGACAGCATTTTTTTTGCTGTACAGTGTCACACATTAAGCCATGCTCACTTCCCCATAAAACCATGCCCATTTAAAAGAGTCCACAAAACACTGTCTAAACCACACAGTAAATGTATGGTAAGTCATTAGATTGGCGCGCAAGATTGTGGTCATGAGATTCTGGTGCATTTTTCATAATGAATGTGGCCCAATGTCTTAAGAGCCTTATTCAGTTGGCTTCTACAGGATATATAATGAAATGTAGGACGCAGACAGAGAGACAGTGTAAGCACAAGGTGGCTGAAATTGACTGCTGGGCCACCGATGGCTCAATGTACATAGCTATCTTGATCCATTACTGACCTTAGAGTATTTGAGGTTTTGTCTACACATGGTCAGATGAGGTTTTCGTGCCTTGGATAATAGAAATTACATTAGTTACATGATTTGTCAAGACTATGAAGAATGGAAAGAGTCTAACGCCACCATTCAGGTTGAGCTCAGTGTCTGGACTGTCACCAGAGGAAATAGTGGCCCTCATACCATCTCACAGGCTGTGCTGACGTACAGTGCTCGGTACGATGACATGCGCATGCGTTAGCTTACTACCGTTCAGCTCAGGCCTTGGGGGCCCATATCGGGCAAACTGTTAGGGACCCACTGGTGGCACGAGCTCTGTAGGCAAGTAGGCCTCCTGGCCTTACGGATCCTACGGTCTAACCTATAAGCAGCACGGGAGAGTGATGTAAAGTTCACGGCGCCTGTGCTTCTGAGTCCCAGGCTAAAGGGCTAAATCCAAGATAGTCCCTCTCTTGGATTTAGCCCTTTTCTCTCCTTTTTTAGGGCCTTGTGAGTATACATATATCCTCCTAATCTCCACAATGAAGCCTGAGGAGTATAAACCCTTCTTTTTTGGTATATACCCATTGAGGTAATCTCTCTACAGGTTTCTGCAATATGTTTGGTTAACTATCATATCTTACAATTTATTATCTGAATGGTTCTATATCATTGCTCACATACTCCTAGCATACAAGTTGTAGCTTTTTGTCATCCTGGGCCAATAGACATAATAAGATTTCTATATATAATAAAAGAAAAAACAAGATACAGGCGCACAATCGTGAAGCAGATAGAACAAGTGCAGTTCAAATCATGAAATCTGCTCACCTTGAGATTTCTTTAGATAATATGTCCATATGTCTCCATGATAAACCCATAGAACTAGTTGGGGAAACGCGTTGGAGTTTTTAGTTACATATCCATAAAATCTAGGATATTGTATAAGTTAGTCAGTAATGTCTAAATGTTTGGTTTATCTGATGGTATTATATCAACTAGATTGAGAGCCTCGTATAAACCATTGTGCCAGATCACTTTCTTTTTATTCCCCAGTTTGACCCCTTTCTTGTAATTTTTGGATCCAGGGATATGATAGGGTTTTCTTTTTTGGGAACAGGTTTTCCGGGGGCGGGGTTCCCCAATTGGGTGGGGGTGCCCCGTTTGGATAAGCAGGGGTACTTTTTGTTTCTTTATCTTTCCCTATCTATCTATATTTAGGTAGGGATAGGATTTTGCTTGGTCATTTGGGGTGTCTATTATTATGGTTTATATATTATTTGAAATAATAAAAAGTAACTTTTAGCACCTATCTTTGTGAATACTCTGATGTTATTGGTCTGGAGATTTCTGCGCTTTTGGGTTCCCTTTTTATTAAGCAGGTTGGGTTCCCTTTTTATAAACCTGGGTTGTTAAGTCAAGGCTAATATTACCAATAATTCCATTAAGACCAAATACCTCCACATCATGACCACATATCACCACCACATAGTGGAATAATACTGCCACACCATGACCCCCAAAATTTAACACCACATGTGACGAATAATCCCCCATCCAACACATATACCACCACATAGTGAATGAAAAACTCACACCAAAACCACATTCCCCCCCATAGTGACTAAAATAATACCCCATACCACACACATATCCCGCCACATGTGAAGAATAATACTGCAACCCGACCACATTTCCCCACCACATGTGAATAAATAATATGCCACACCATGACACATTCATCACTAAAAAGTGACTGAATAATACCCCAAAATTTCCCACCACATAGTGACGAAAAAACTACAAACCATGACCCTATCCCACCCCATAGGGGTTTAGTAATCCCACAACAATCACCTCACACACGACTGAATAATACCCATACCATTCGACTAAAAAACCTTAACTGCAACAATTTACCATCTACGGGGCCAACCCGGGAAATACCATTGTACAAGTGCTCTGACAATATAAGGATTCCAGTAAAGTAAGGTACTTACAGGAGATGTTTTCATCTTAAATTTTAAAATTTTTACCAAAAAAGCTCAAAACTTTTCACTTTCCAGCACTTCCCGTCCCAATTTTTTCCTCGTCAAACCCCCACTATGCGCCCCAAAGGGTAAAAAATACCCCCTTGAGCCCCTAACAGTAAAAGTGTCCCCCAACAGCTATGGGGCTCCCATTTGTGCATAAAGTTTAAGGGCGACTGCCCCCAAAAAGTGGCGTATCTATGATTTTTAGGACTTTAAAATCGGGAAAAGTGCGCCCTGAAATCTGATACTTTTAAAATTGGCACATATACCTTTCTAGATTTTTAATGCCCTAAAATGGGAAATGAATCCCCCCCCAAAAAGGGCCATTGCATCAAAAAAAGGGGCATTTCACAAAAAAGGGGGGTTTTTTATCAAAAAAAAAGGGGGATCGTATAATAAAAAGGGGTGGGGGATCGCATCAAAAAAAAAAAGGGGGATCATTCAAAAGAGGTGCATGTATCAAAAAGGGGGGATTGCATCAAAAAAGGCGCATCATCAAAAAAAGGCGCATTGCCCAAAAAAAGGCGCATTTTCAACACTCCACATAGCATATCATTGGTAGTATATGGTAGCTCTACGAGGCTCATTGCCTATGGGGGGCGCAAAAACAATGTAGGCACCCAATAGGGGTATTTCGCGACGGGGGGGCCAGGCACCAATTTAGGCCATTACAAAAATGTCGTTCAGTGTATAAGGCCTGATTTGGGTACGACAGTCCATTTACAACAAAAAAGGCGTAAAATGGGGTTTGCCCCAAAAAATAACAAAAAATGGCGTTAGGTGTTGGACATGGGGCTCCTTTTCTTTTTTTTTGTGCCCAAGAGGAGGGAATTAAATCCCCCCAAAATAGTAGTAGGAAAACCCCCCCAAAAAGGGAGGTAGATAGGTAAACCCCCCCTTTAGGTAGGTATCCTCAATTAGGTTAGTGATAGCCCCATTATCATAATTTATAGGTCCCCAATAGGGAGGTATTTTGATCCCCTATTTTAATATAGGTATTTTTATAGCCTCACCAATAGAAGGGGAAATTAGATTCCCTTTTTGTAGCTATTAAAAGGGCCCCTTTTGGGGGGGTAGGGAAAATTAGACCCCCCTTAGAGGTATATATAAAGGCCCCTAGTAGGTTGTAAAATAAGCCCCCTGTAAGTAGATATATATAGGTAACTTGTAGGAAGGTATAGCCCCCAGAAAATAGGTAGATATAGCCTCCTTTTAGTTAGGAATAATCCCCCCGAAAGGGAATTAAGCCCCCCTTTAGGGAGGTAGTATACTTCCCCTTTTGGTAGGTAGATAACCCCGTAGGTGAGATATACTCCCTTTTGGGAGGGAGATAAACCCCCCCTAGTGGGAGATATGTCTTCCTTTTTTTAGGTAAAATAGCCCCCCGTAGGTAGGTAGATTAAAATTCCCCTTTTGGTAGGTAGATAAAGCCCCCTGTAGGTAGGTAGATATAGCTTCCCTTTAGGTAGGTAGATATAGCCCCCTGTAGGTAGGTAGAAATAGTCCCCTGTAGGTAGGTAGAAATTGCCCCTTAGGTAGGTAATGCCCCCCGTGGTAAAAAATCCCCCTTTTTGGAAATATGCCCCGTGTAGGTAGGTAGATATAGCATCCTGTTGGTTGATATAGTTCCCTGAAAGTAAATGAAAGCCCTTGTATGTAGTTAAATATAGCTCCCCTGTAGGTAGATATCGCCCTCCCCTTGGTAAATAAAAATTTCAGTCCCATCCTTAAGGTTTATGCTTTCGCCGGACACTGCTCATGGGATCTTTTGGGAGACCCAGCATCCCAGGGGGCGTGATGAAAGCCTTGCATCACACCACCTGCGAGACTGATGTGTACATACAATGCTCATTGAACGCTGTATGTACAATTTTGATGATAATGAACCATCCCTGCCTTCTTCCTGTAGAAGCAACTGCACAGTATAGCACGGCCGTTTTAAAGAGATCCTGACTGCCGGCCTGTTTTTACCTCGCCTGCCCATAGACATTTCCCTAGTGGCAGACTCATCCTCTGCTCAACACAGGCACCACCATCTTGATCATCATCCTATAGTGTACTACATGCACAGCATAGCCTTTAAGATACACCCATGCTTCCCTTTTGAACATTGTTAGTAAGTTCACCATGACAAGTTCCTCTAGCAGAGAGTTCCACAGTCTCACTGCTCTTACAGTAAAGAATCTTTTTCTATGTTTATGTAGAAACCTTTATTCCTCTAGACACACAGGATGCCTCCTTGATCTAGATACAAAATTGAGGAGTTTAAAAAGTTGCATACCGTTTCGTTAGATGATGATAGAGCTCTCTTTGGCTCTCGGGTTATATCCCCATTACCTTCCATGGGGGTTGGAAGGAAGAGGAGACGGCTCTCATGAACCAGCACGAAGAAAACGCATTGTAAAAGCGGCGATCTGTCAGGTTTCCCAGCTAACAATCCTAGCTCATTACTATAACGTTTCAATTGCTTGCAAGAAGTGTTGTAATTGCCACCTAATAATGAGCTATTATTAAGACAGTGTAAATATTACCGGAAAGGGGACTTTCAAGAGTAAAATGAGATTAGCAAATAAGCACTTTTTTCCTCAACCATAATTCATGCACCATATGTTTGGAGAATTCAAATTTGCCTACAATGCTAAGCAGTCTATTTCCTCCCCGACAGGACCTCTGCACCAGAGAACGTCTCACTCCCAAAAATGCCTGTAGGCCACTTTTTTGTTTCGACACGAACTGACATTTCATCATTTATGTGCAGCACATCATTATCGCCAAGCGTGCATAATGTATTGATCTCGCGCACCTCAGGAATAAAATGCCACCCCTCAGCCCTCTGCCGTGAATGCAAAGCAGTAAACACAAGCTATTCTTAGGACGGCGAATCTCCAGAGCCGCGTCTTATTTAATACTGAAGACGTCCCTGCAGATTTGGGGGTGGGAGATCAAAGCCGTACCCGGTGAGCTTCTAAGACAAGAGAATCTTTTGTTCAGATTAGTCAAGCCACATCTAAACTTCGCTATTCGGGAGGCCCGGTCGCCGTCTGATACTTAAAACCACAATTCTGAATCTTTTAAGTGTCTTTTGTTTCCAAGGGCTACATTTTATGTAAGGAAATTTAAACAATTGTTAAATCCCTGCCTCTTTATTCCCTAAAGAGGTCGGATAATTAATTATTTAACCCTTACAAGGAAGTGTAGACGATAAAATGTTAATGTGTTTTCTTATGGAAATAATGTGGTGTGTTCAAGAGATGGCATTTATAGATAATGCATAGCATTAGCCCTCTCCTCAATAATAATAGATAACTCTATCTCCCACTAGCTTTGAGGCCGATGCATAGCTTAGGCCCTTATCTTCTTAGGACATCTGGGAATCCCAACCTCACGGCTATTTATATTAGTAAATAATTCATATATGCTAACTCACATTGTGATACTTTTTATACTGAAGCTATCGTTTGAAGGGAGTATACCTAGATTTTGGAGAAACTGGAGACCACAACATTGCATACTGTATCGAAGCTAGTCCCCAAACCATGGCCTTGCAACCAGAAGCAGGGGCCAGATGGAAAAATCAAAATGTTAGCTGTTATCTGGTGCAGGTTAAAGGGGTTGTCTCACTACAAGAATTGCTGCTTTTTGAAATATGAAATATCTTGCAAAAACAAGTCACTTTGCAATATGTGTCCATTACCAGTGTCCTACCTATTCCTAGATACCCCTCTTGTATGGGCTGCATCAGCTACTCGGGTCGCTATAGCTACAGACCTGTTCAATCTCTCCTGATAGGCTGCCAGCGCTGGTCACTATAGGTACAAACCTGTCTGATCTCTCCTGATAGGCTGCCAGTGCTGGTTGCTAGAGCTTCAGCCCTTTCTGATCTCTCCTGATAGGCTGCCAGTGCTGGTTGCTATAGCTACAGACCTGTCTGATCTCTCAAGATAGGCTGCCAGAACTCGTTGCTATAGCTACAGCCCTGTGTGATCTCTCCTAATAGGCTGCCAGTGCTGGTTGCTATAGCTACAGACCTGTCTGACTCTCCTGAAGGCGCCAGTGCAGGCGCTATAGCTACAGACCTGTCGATCTCTCCTGATAGGCTGCCAGTGCTGGTCGCCATAGCTACAGACCTGTTCGATCTCTCTTGATAGGCTGCCAGTGCTGGTTGCTATAGCTACAGACCTGTCTGATCTCTCCTGATAGGCTGCCAGTGCTGTAATTACATCTAACACAAATATCAGTGGCACACTAAAGACTAAGTAAAAACCTCAAGGTATATAGGAATATTGGAAATGCATTACTGCTAAGGAAAATATGAAAAACATGTTTAGTGTAGGGACTCACCTCTCTGGAACCCCTTGACGTTTTTGGAGGTGAGCTTAATACAATCTTTATCAAATACTGTAAACTAAGAGTTCCAGTTTTTCAAAATTTTCCTTAGCAGTAATGCATTTCCAATATTCCTATATACCTTGAGGTTTTTTAAATTAGTATTTAGTGTGCCACTGATATTTGTGTTAGATGTATGCTATTTCCTTTCAGTGTGCACCTAAAGCTTACGTTTTTCAAAATATATTTTAGATGTGCACAGCCTTATTACGTTTTTGTAGTCTATTTGAAATGGCAATCTCATTGGCTTGCTGCACTCAGCTGCCTCTTTTAAACCATGCAGATAAACCAATTGCCAAGTTCCTACCAAATCCCTGAGAAGTTGCAATCTGAATTGACACCTAGTGAGGTAACATGTTTAGTGTAGGGGCTCACCTGCTCTGGATCCCCTTGACGTTTTGGGAGGTGAGCTTAATACAATCTTTGATCAAAAAACTGTAAACTAAGAGTCCCAGGTTTTTCATAAATTTTTCCCTTTGCAGTAATGCATTTCCAATATTCCTATATAAACCCTTGAGGATTTTCTTAGTCTTTAGGGGTGCCACCCGTTATTTGTATTAGATGTATGCTATTGCCTTTCAGTGTGCACCTATGCTTACGTTTTTCAAAATATATTTTAGATGTGCACAGCCTTATTACGTTTTGTAGTGCTGTAATTACATCCGCAAATACGTCCCGAAATACGTTTCAAATACGTGTCACAAAGTGTATTTCGCGTCGTAAATACAATCCCCATTCTTTACTATGGGGATTTACGTCGCGAAATACCCCTCAATAAGTGACAGTGGACTAAATTTTATGATCATATTTTCATGGCGAAAATACGTTGCGGAAATACGCCTCGTGTGAACGACGAGGCGTATTTTACATTGGAATCAATGCTAATCTAATTGTTCATTATTTGAAATGTATTTCGTGATGTATTTGCGGACGTAATTACGTCCACAAATACGCCCCGAAGTAAGCCGTGTGAACATAGCCTTAAAGGAGTTGTCTCACTACAGGCTTTCTGCCTACCCCAGTGTGTCCTCCAGCATAGGATTTTTGAATTCAGGGGCGTGATTCTTGTCTGCCTCTTCTCCTCCCCCCCTTCCTCCCTCCCCTCAGCACACAGACAGCTCTCCCCCATCTGACTGCAGTAACTTCTATACAGCAGGGAGAGGGCAAGGGGGTTTGCTGCCAGGGTTAACCCTGTGTATACCTGCCTAGATCTGCTGCTCATTGCTGGATCAGCTGCACTGTGCTGCTGTGGCCGAGCTCTTGCTGCTCCTCTCCACAGAGGGCAGAGACAGCAGGGAGAGGGCTGATCTATGAGTGGCTATGTGTAACGGTCTGGTAGTGGATCCACTGGACCACCGCAAGTGATGGTGAAAGCCCACACCAGGGAGTGGAATCTAAGTAGGTCCCAGTATTCACCAAGCCCGCCGCAAAGCGGGATGGTCTTGCGGGGCGGGAGTCTACCATCCTTCACTGGCGGACTTCTTGCAGGGGCACCAGGGTAGGCGAGGACAAAAACCCCCAATCAGGCTCGTGTCGGGGACAGGCAGGGGGGTCGGGGGCGGGGCGGCAAGATTCGTCCGGTAATGTGAGCGGGCGGGTTCGGTACAGGGAGACAAGACAAACTTTCTGGAATGTTTTCTCGAAGGCATGAGCACTAAGGTCCGGCAAGGCTGCCCAAAAAGGCCGGATTTAAAAAAGGGAACAGTCCCCGGCAATGGCCAATTACCGGTGCACTTCCCTTTAAATTTCACACTCCAGCGCGCGCCCCCGGGGAGGGGGGCCCGCGCTCGCACGCGGGACAGAGGCCAAGAGGAGTGGCCGGTAAGGGGTGCCGGCATTGACGGGGGGGGTGGGGGGGCCCCCGGGACCCGAAGTGGGGGACGGGGCGCCGATGGGGCTCGGGGCAGGGACCCTGCGACCCGGGACAGGGTCGCGGGGGCCCCATGACAGTACCCCCCCCTTGACCCCTCCCTTCCGGGATGGAGGTCTCTGGATGGGCACGGTTCAGAGGTTCTCCTCCGGTTCCCCAAGACCTCTCCTGGGGCCCCAACCCCTTCCAGCACAAAAAAATATCGCTTCCCTCTAGCTCCCATACCCCAAGATCCCTTTGCCTCATAGACATTGGGGCACCAGCCACAGACGGAGGAACAGACTTCAGAAGAAACGGTTAAGGACCGGGGTTTTAGTAATGAGACAGGAAGATTGGGAATTTCGCATGGTAGGGGGGACCCGGTTAAGGAGCCCCGGGTTAATGCGACTAAGGACCTCAAAAGGCCCTAGTTTGCGGGGTCCCAGTTTTGGGGGGGGCATCTAAGGCGACATATTTGGCTGAAAAAGCCACACCTTGTCACCCCCGGGAAAAACAGGAGGGGACTTCTTCTTTTATGGGCTTCCCTTTTGTGCGCTCAAAAACCCACAAGCGAGACTGGTGGGTCTGGCCCAGATGGCTTCATTCCTGGACCAAATCACCCGCCACCGAACCACAGATGGAGATGACGAGAGAGGGGGGGCGAGGATGCAAACCTATACGATATAGAAGGGCGAGCCCCCGCAACCTAATCTGGGGGGAGTTATACGAGAACTCCGCCCATGGCAGCAAGTTAGCCCATCATTTTGGGCGGCAGAGACGGAAGTGGCTAGTAACATCCCAAAAACCTGGTGACCCCTCCACCTCCATTGCTGGGGGTGGTAAGGGAAGAGAAGTCGAGCTTCACTGGAGTTGGGAACACAGAGCCCCCCAAAAATTTGGGAAACAAACTGGACCCCTCGATCCAAAAAATTTTTCCTAGGACCCTTGCAGGCAAAGACGGTAAAGAAACTCTGCCAGGCGGGGGCAGACGCAGGCCAGGCAGCGGGCAAAATGCCCATCGGGAAAAACCGATCTGTGTCACTCAGACAAGGTGTTCCACCGAAGGGGGGAAATCGTTTTACAAAGTCCATCGCTAAATGGTCCAGGTTATAGGGAGGGGTAGGGATGATTGGTCGGGGCCGCCTTGTGACAGGCCTTTTTGCGGGACAGATTAACAAGACTCAACGAAGCCCTTTTACATCCTTAACGAGCTCTGCCAACATAGAAGGGGGAAAAAAGAGGAATTTTTTTCGGGGCCGGGGATGACCGGCCACCAAGGAGCAATGCCCCCCATTTCAAGATATTTTGCGGGGGGCGGGCCTTTACATAGGTCTTCCCCGGGGGAACCTTCCGGGGGTCAACGGAGCACCGGAAAAATTCGGGGGAATTATGTGCCCCGGAGTATCTTTTAAAACCCACCACGTCAAGGCACGGAAGAGCTTTTGGCTTTCACTTTCTTTTCTGGGGGCCGGGAAGTGGATCTGAAGTCGAACGGGGAGAAAAGAGGCCACCTAGCCTGCGGGGGTTAATTCGCGAGCCGTCGGGAGGATTGGAGGTTTTGGGGTCTAAAATAGATGCGGTGGGGTGGGGCCCCCTCCACAAATACGCCACTCCCCAAGGCCAGCTTAACTATCCCCCGGTTGCCAATGGGTTGGTTCCTCCGGGCCGAGGGGGAACATTTTGGAAAAGAACCCACGTTATGGTTTCCCCCAGGGGCCTTTTTTTTGCTAAGAACGCCCACCCCCACAGACGAAGCATCCACCTCCAAGGGAAGGGTTTCGCGGACCCCGCGAAAAATAATCTGGGGTAAATCAGATTTATGTTTAGCAAAAATGCCTCTTCAGCTTCGGGGCCACTGCGGGGGTTAGCTTTTTTTTTGTAAGCGCCACATCGGGCCACTAGCACAGAAAAGGGGGGAAAAAATTTGACGGTAGTATTACAGAACCCCAGGAAGCGCTGAATGGCCGCGGGCCCGACTGGGGGGGGCCCGCAACACGGCACAGTTTTGCTGGTCCATCCTGGGCTTTGGTCAAAAAAACGTATCCCAGAAACGAAGGCTGGTTTGGTGGAAGAGGCACTTCCCTATTTGGGGCAACAGAGGTTCTCTCGGAACACTTCAACACCGAAAACATGACTGCGGGGGGGGTTCTCGAGTCAGGAGAGTACACCAAGATATCATCTAGGTAAACCACTACGCAGGTGTAAAAAGGCCCTCTGAAGATGTCATTTACGAACTCCTTTTAGATGCAGGCGCTTTAACACGTCCAAAAGGGCATCCCCGGGTACCAAAGTGCCCTTCCGGGTGTTAAGGCCGTTTTTCATTCATTGCCCTTGGGATTGGACCAAAATTTTGTGGGCCCCCTTTCAGATCCAGCTTGAAGAAGTTCCGTGCCCCGAAAGGTCAAAACTCTGTGATCAACGGAAAGGGGTACCGGTTTTTTTCACCTGATCTTGTTCGACCCCGTATCAATGGGGGGCCCAAAGGAACCATCCTTCTTTTTTACAAAAACCCCGCCCCCGGGGAAAAAGAGGACTTTCGAATGAACCCCTTCCGGGATTCCCTGGACGTACCCGACCCTGGCTTTCCTCTGGGCAATAAGGGTAGATCTGCCCCGAGGAGGACGGTTGCCAGGCAGTAAGTAATCGGGCAGTCGTAAGGACGATGGGGGAGAAAGACCCGGGGTTTTTTTTTTCGGGGAAAACTCACGTACTCCAATCCGGGTGGCAGACCGGGCAGGCGGGTCACAAGGGGCAGCGGAGCAGGAACGCACTGGGCGAGGCGCCACTAAACAACGCCCCCCCACAGTTTTGGGGACCCCAACGGTTACTTCTCCAGACGTCCATCCCGCGTAGGAGAGTGGGGGCCGCACCTGGGAAGTCCAGGAGAACCGCCGACGAGGAGCAGGCAAAAACAAGAAGGGGGATCTCTTCCTTATGTAGCGCCCCCAAGTGGAGGGACAGTGGCTTGGTGACAAACTGGGTGGTTCGCTAACAGCCCCCGCTGACAGACACGTTTTTTCTCCAGGCGGACCACCCAAACGGTACTGTTTCACCAAGACTGGGATAAAGTTCCCGGGTGAGCCCAAATCCAGAAACGTGGGATTTGGGGAAAAGGATTCCGCTTCAACACGACCCGTAACCGGCATCACAGGCGTGAGAGGAGGAGTTTGCACCTAGAATACCTCTCCCACAGAACCAGGTGCGGATTTTCCCGCCCCTGGGGACCTTTTGGGGCAACTCCTCCGGAAATGCCCCTGCGCCCCATAAGGCACAAGTTCCTTTGCCCACGCGGGGCCCAAATCTTGCTCGAAGACAGCCCGATCAAAACTGCATGGGCTCCTCGGCAGGGTAGGAACTGTGGCGCAGGGGGGCCTCTGGAACACCCGGTCCAGGGGGAGGGAAACGGGGAGGGTTGGCTAGGTGCGCTCTTGCCCAAGTTCCCCCCCCTTCAAAAAACGCACATCAATGCGGGGAGCTAAACCACAAGTCACGAGGGAAGATGGGAGGCTCTACGGCCAAGACGTCCTTTAAACCGCTTGAGAGCCTTTCTTAAAGGGGGCACACAGAGCGGCCTCGTTCCCCTACAGTTCTGAGGCTAAGGTGCGGAATTGCACCGCGTAGTCTCCCCGACAGGCCCCCTGGCGTAGGTTTAGGAGGGCTGTCCGCGGGGGAGCACGGGCTGGTTTTCCCCGAACCACTGCGGAACTCACTGGGAACGACTTAGGGCCTCGTCCCCGAATCGTTCCGTCCCACAGAGGGGGTAGCCCAGCCAGGGCCTTCCCGGAAGCAGGCTGACCACGAAAGCCACTTTCCCCACGTTCGGAAAAGGAACATCGGCCATCCCCACGGCATAAACATTGGGGGATGAACCCACTCAGAGTTTCGGGGCTCCGTCGTCTTTTGGGCGGGACGACAACCGAACTGGGCCCCCCCGACCACAAACCGTTTTAGACAGGAACAACCACAGGAAAGGGGAAGTTGCTTTCTCGGGGGGGGTGACGATTTTCTGCAACAGGGGGACAGCTGGGGATTGCTGCGCCTGTTGACCGGTGTGTACGGCGAGCAACAACGGTCACAGGTCCGCCAGGCTGGTAAAAGGGACCTTGGGGGGATCCCAAGGCCGGATCCTACTTAACGGTCTGGTAGGGATCCACTGGCCACCCAAGCGATGGGAAAGCCCACACCAGGGGGCGGAATCTAAGTAGGTCCCGGGATTCCCAAGCCCGCCGCAAAGCGGGATGGACTTCTGCGGCGGGGAAACTACCAGGGCGCTTCCACGATGGGAAATTTGCTTTCGGGGGCGGGCCCAAGGTAGGGGAGGTACAGAATTGGTAATCAGGCCGTAGTCGGGGAAGGCAGGGGGTCAGGGGAGGCGGAAATTCGTGGTCCTAAACGTGACAGGCGATTCAGTACACGGGAACAAGACAAACTTTCTGGAACCTTTCTCGAAGGCATGAGCACAAGGACCGGCAAAAGGGGCCAGGAAGAGGCCGGGCTTAAATAGGAACATGCCGCAATGGCCAATTACCGTGTAAATGTCCCTTTAAATTTTCCCCTGCCCGGGGGGGCGTCCCCCCCAGGAGTGGGCCGCTGCGCCGCGGGACAGAGGCAGACAGACAGGAGCTGGCCGGGTAATGGATGCCGGGACTGACAGGGGGGTAGCGGACCCCGGACCCGAGGGGCGGGACGGGCGGGGCCCCTGGCGTCGGGGCAGGGTCGCTTGCGACCCGAACAGGTCGCAAGGGGGTCCGTACACATGGGGCCCGAGGTCTGTGAAGCTTTATGCAATACAGAGCAGGGGGGGGGAGAATGTTCCGAACCCCCTGCTTAGCAACAAATCCCACGGACATCCAAGCAACAACAAACAAACCCTGTCAGAACAGAAACAGGGGAGCTGTGAAGTCTGTTATAAAATCACGATGTGTCATAATACACAAAACAGGGAGGGATAGGAACCTTCACAGCCCCCCCTATCTGTCTATTAGTAATCAAAGCTCCACAGACACATGGTGAATATGTAACACATTCCGCTGCCATCCTCTGCCCACAGATCAGCCCACCTCTGCTCTCCCCAATCTGTTGAAGAGGGGGGAGCAGGGACACACGGGTTTTAAACCAGGAAGCACAGCACCAACACAGAACCAGACCCTTCCCCCCCCTACAGAACATCACAAGTGGGCCCCATCTATGCAGGAGGGGCTCTGGCCAGACCGTATTGAGAAGCTATGAAATCACCAGCACTTCAGCCATGAATAAAAACAAAAGGCGTGCTATTTTGATTTGAGGGCGAGTCTCCTACTACCATGGGAAAATCAAAAAACATAGGACATTTTAATGAACATATATTGCAAAAACTGCTTGTTTTTTTAAAAATCTTTTAATTAAAAACCCAATCATTGAGCAACAACCCCTTTTAAGGTCCTCCCGTACTGTCCACAGAGGTACAAGCTTGCTACTAGGTCCAGCACCTCCCACTGTTTATTGCGCTCTTCCCCAAATGATGTCAAGCATTCCTTTGAATAGGTTCTTACCATCCTAACCTTCTGGCATGATGGACCCATCACTTAGTCGTTCCAGGCTCTGCTTGGGGCTAGCATCATTTTCAGGTCTTCTCCAGTGGCTGTTTACAGGAAGATTCCCATTTCTCCATTCAGCTACCTTAATTTGTCTGTGGTGGAGCCCCAGGGCAACATGACCCATTAAACATTTAACCTCAGAACATCTATGCAGTGCGGCACAACATACAGTATGTACATGCATTAATAAAAACCTAACTTTGTTTTAGTTTTAAGCTGTTCATTCAAAGAAATATACAGTATTCTGCAAGAGGCGATGTCCATCTTTAACCCCCTCACATGGTTGCAATGGACATGAGAAAGAATGACACTACAACTTATCTTGTGATTCTGATTCTAGAGGAAGAGGCTAATAGTTTAAACTAATGCAAAGGGTATGATGAGGATAGCTAGAAAAGGGGTCTGTTAGGCATGTGCCCCGTGTGTTGGGGGACACAGAGGGCATTAACAAGGCAATGTATATTGGCTAGAATAAGTTCTTCACGCATAACAATACTTAGGGTGCTTGTGTCTCTGAAAGGCTAGCGCTCAATATTATTACCACAACTCTTATACAACCTAAATGTTACGGAGTAAGGGAAAGAGCCATGGGTGAATTTAGATGTTCTTTTGTCCCAGACATCCAGCTGTCATCTTCAGAGGAATAGTATACACTTATATGAAGCCCCCATAGATGTCAAAAGGACTTGCATGAGAGCACATCGTTGGTGTTCAAGTTCTTCTCTACAGAGTATCTATCATCTACCATTGTAATGTTGGTATTAGAAACTCAAAAGTGCATCAGTCCCCTGGAGGTGGTAATGTAAACTGAAGATTGCATCAACCTCCTAGTGGAGGCATTTGGAACTGAAGATTGTATCAAGATAGCATGAACTCCATAGAGGTTGTAGAATAAATTCAATATCAAATTAACCCTCTATAGGTTGTAGAAGGAATTCAAGATTACTTAAAAGGGGTTTTCACACCATGCAGTTTCACAGTCAAATATTTACTTAGCTAAATGAGAGGCTTTCAAAATCCATTACTAGAGATAAGACTCTGCAGGAGGTGACTCACCATGGTCAGAGTGAATGACTGATGACAGCTTAGAACAATGAGAGATAAGAGAGAGCAGGAAGAGGTGGAGAGAGATGGTCATAACTAGAAACTGGTTGCTCTAAGAGGAGATAAAATCTACTTTACCTCCTGACCAAAGAAAAATCAACAAAGCAAAGCATTTAGAAAAAGTCTTCAATTATCTGTTCCTACATGTTAAAAGCTAAACATTGCAGTGAGAACACCCGTTTAACTTTTAGGAGTGATAGAGGAAACTCAAGATTGCATTAACTCCCTAGTGGTGGAAACTCAAAATGTCATCAATCCCCTGGCGGTGGCAAAGGGAAGTAAAGTTTTTGTCAACCCTTTAGAGGTGGTAGTGTGGACTCAATATTGCATCAATCACCCAGAGGTGGCAGTTGAATCCTGTGGTTACATTAGCCCCTTAAAGCTGGAAGTGAGAGCTCAAGATTGCATCAGCCCCCAAAAGGTGGTAGTGGGATGTCAATATTGCATCAGCCCCCCAATAGTGATAATGGAAACTCAATATTGTATCAAGTCCCTAGAGGTTTTAAAGGGAATTCAAGGTTGCATCAACTTCTTAGAGATGGTAGTTTCAATAGTGCATCAGCCCCCTAGAGGTGGTAGTGGGAACTGAAGATTATATCAACCCTGTAGAAGTGGTAGTGGGATGTCAATGTTGCATCAGCCCCCTAGAGATGGTAATGGAAACTGAAGATTGTATCAAGTCCCTAGAGGTAGCAGTGGGATGTCAATATTGCATCAGCCCCCTAGAGGTAGTAGTGGGATGACAATATTGCTTCAGCCCCCTAGAGGAGGTAGTGAGAACTGAAGATTGCATCATCCCCCTAGAGGTAGTAGTGGAATGTTAATATTGCATCAGCCCCCTAGAGGTGGTAGTGAGAACTGAAGATTGCATCAGCCTCTTAGAGGTGATAGTGAGAACTGAAGATTGCATCAGCCCCCTAGAGGTGGTAGTGAGAAGTGAAGATTGCATCAGCCCCCTAGAGGTGGTAGTGAGAACTGAAGATTGCATCAGCCCCCTAGAGGTGGTAGTGTGAACTGAAGATTGCATCAGCCCCCTAGAGGTGGTAGTGTGATCTGAAGATTGCATCAGCCCCCTAGAGGTGGTAATGAGCATCAGCCCCCTAGAGGTAGTAGTTTGATGTCAATATTTCTGTGCCTTGTACACATGCTTAAAAATAATTGACATTCTGTACTGATAAAAACGCCCCAGTGGCTTTACTAAGTATATTGATAAATATTCAGCATATGGAATAGTGCTTTACTTTAAATACCAAAGTTTACATTTTCCATATTCTAACTTACATCATTGATGTTACATATTATATGAAGTAGAAAATGCTTTACAGGCTCTTGTCTAATGTGACTTTTGTTTTCCAGACAAGTAGCTAGCACCCTGCGGTCTGCCCCCTTTAGCTCCTCTTCTAAGTCCTCCATGTCTGTTTGATCTGCCTCTTTATTTGGTAGAACATTATGTCTTGCACAAGGGATTTTTGAAGTCCTTTAATATATTAACTTCTCGCACCTCTGCTGGGAGAGTTACACTTGATGTTCGTCGTCTCTTCTTTGATCTCACAGTCCTCGAGACTCGGAGTTTGGCCTCTCATTCTGTTCACATGCAATAGCACGCCAGGGCTCTATTGAGCCTCTCAGTGTGGGAATCCACATAGGCACAGACCAGGAATATGTAAAGATTCAATACAGCTGAACAAACCTATTACACGTAAAAATACCTCCGTTTCGCCACAGGGGAAATCAAAAAAGTATAATTTTTTTAAGGCGGCTTTTATGGCAGAAGTAATGTTACAATAAAATTTACAATATATTCCAAAAAATATTGCTGAAATTATTTCCACATTTACTATGATTGTAAACCTGAAAATCTGGACGGAAGGGATTTTGGTGTAGTGGTTAACAGTTGCCCGCCAGACCCTTATCAACAGCACCCAAAAAAACTTGGTGTCCTAATTTCAAGTTTTATATGGTACTTGTGAGGGAAGAAAAATCTGTCCGTGTCATATCTTGCAGGTCTTTCACGTAGAAATTTATATTTGCTTTTTTCTTTTTGGCCCTGGGCTCGGTCCCTTTGAGCTTTGGTCTCACGATCATGTCCATATAACCATACTGCTTCTATTGAGGGGGACGTATACAATGATTGGATAGGTTGGATTTCTCCTTCTTAAAGGGAATATATCATCAAAAAATGACCTGTTTTTTAAATCATGTCTTTATTTTAAACATGTTTTTAAAGAATTTTTGGTTATTTTCTTTTTACAATTTTTCATATCAATATTTTAAAAAAATCCTGAAATCCTGCAGTTTCCACTAGGCCTAATAAAAGTCTATTGATTATCAGCACAGGCAGGATTACATAAAAGGTGACCCCAATGTGAATAATAAAAGGACCATAATCCAGTGAGATAGTTACAGCCTCCCCTCCCCGCACACTGACTTCTTTCCCCGGTCACAGAGCCTTGAAAATCTCCAATAGAAAGTCAATGGGTTTTTCCTTTTTTTTTGCCCCTTGTCCCCTGAAGTGCTGTAAAGCTCTCTCTAATGCTGTGTAAAAACAAATCAGGGGAAGATGGGGAGAGACTAATGGGGTTTATAGCTGGGATTTTTGGGTGTTATTTTTTAAAATCAGTCATTTTAATTCTAATATAGGTACTGGGTTCGACCACACCAGCAGTTTATTATGCAATTTATGTACTCCTGTCTGGAGTGTAATCTTAAAGAAATATATTAATTGTTTGGCCTGTAAATTGTGTGGGAAGAGGTAGATGGTGGCTGCAGGTCTCAAATAGGTAGAAACCAGGGATGGGTAGGGGATCGCCTTGGACGCCTACTTCTGCCTATCAGGGTGGGGGAGGGATGGGGGCTCCGTCTCTGCTCCATAAACTGTGCTTCTGTTATGTTTAACCTGCCTTCTTGCCCCCTGGTATCAGAGGAGGGGGAAGGGGGTGTCGAGAACATTATTGGTGTCAGTGGTGAATGAGGGGCTTGGGGGGGTCAGATTCAGGCCCCCCCAGCACCGCTTCCTTCCTCTTACAGCTTCTGTACTGGATGCTGCCAGAGGATCAATCCCAGTTGATTACTGGGAAAGTGGGCAGAACCACGAAGCTACACTCTCTCTACAGTTAAAGCATGGGACAATGTATGAAGCTCGCCCGTGGAGCGCAAGTTTTCGAGCGCTCGAACGTGAAAGCGCACCTCATGTATGTGGGCCCCGGAGGGCGTATACAGGGGGTGAAAAGTCCCCCGGCCCCTCCCCCAGTGTGTGAGGCGCGTGCGGGGTTAGGGCAGAAGGGACGCGCCTAAAATGTTTCCAAAAACGAGACAGGCGGGAAAAACAGCGAAAAAAATTATTAAACTTTGTCGTGTGGAGTTAAAATCAAAAAATCCCTTTTAGGTGTAAAACATTATCAAAAAAAGAGCTCAAACCTTCAAAAAAACATAAAAAAAAAATCACTTTCCAAAAATCAGAACGGGCAACATCGGGAAATTTTGGATTTTGGAAATTCCCCGGGGAAAAACAGAAATTCAAATTTTAAGCTATTCCATTGGTCGGCCATAAACCACCAATCAGAATAGGAGCGAAGGACCCATTAAAAACCTATGGAGAATTTAGGACCAATCAAATTCAAAGGCGGGCAGTTAAAAATACAGAAAAAAATGCAGAAAAGAGCTGATTGGTTGGCGCGGGGGTTGGCTATCCCGGCCAATCAGAGCTGAGCTAATTTTCCCATTGTAGTTAGGGGGAAACAGATTGGGGCAATGAATCTCGCTCCGTGCCCGGCGTGGGTTTAGTAAAAAAAAAACGTTTTTATTAAGTGTAAAAAACTTTCTGTAAAAGAGTGAAACCCTTCTTTTAAACATACAGAAAATAAAATCACTAAAAACACTTTGTCACTGAGACCCGGCGCAACATCGGGGGAAATTGGATTTTTTGAAAATTTCCGGGAATAAGAATTAAACCCCAAAAGGTTTAGGTCGGCATTTTAAACCAGCCAATAGTAGGGGAAGTGGCCCAATCCCCATGGGGAAAAATTAAATAAATGAAAGGCGGGCAGTTCAAAAAAACAGTAAAAAAGGGAGAAAAGAGCTGATTGGTTTGAGCCCGGCGGGAGATATAATCACCAATCATATTAGTGGGGGTTATTTTGAAATGGAGAAAAAAGGGGCGATAGAAGGGGGGGCCCCCAAAAGTTTTTACTGTCTTGGGAAATCCTTTCTGTGATTGGTTGGGGGGAAGAGGGGCTCGTCCTGCATAGCCAAACAGGGATGGTACCTTTTTCATCGTTTATGGGGAAAAGAAATGAGAGCGAGCTTGTTTCTGATTGGCTAAGTTTTTAAAAAAAAGGGGCGATTATTTGGGCCCAAAGGAGAGCGAGCGATGCTCTTATGGGTTTTCTAATGCAATCTATAAAAAAATTGCACAGGGGCCAAAATCAAATATAAACCACGAAAGTTTTCCCGGGATTTTCTTTTATAAAATAACAATAATATGGGGGTTACGAAAAAAAAAATTAATTCAATAAATTAAATTTTTTTTTCCCTTTTTTTTCGTACACCCAAAATTATTCTTCATTTTAATACACTTGGGTACAAATTTAATGGGGGTTGGTTATTTTTTGTTTTCCCACCCATTTTCAGTTTTTTAAGTTTTTTTTTTGCTTTAAAAACCCCCCAAAAGCGTTGCCGCTTTTTCCCATTGGCCCAAAAATAACCGCGCCTTTTTTTAACTTAGCCAATCACAAAAAAGGGTTGCTCTGCATTTCTTTTTCCCATTGAACTCTATGAGAAGGAAAATCACCCGGGTGATTGGCTAAGCGGGAAGGGGCCCCCCCTTCCCCCCAACCCAAACACAGTACTAGAAAATTTCCCAAAAGACAGCAATAACTTTTTAGGGCGCCCTTATCGCGACCCCTTTTTTCTCCATTTAAAATAGACGCCTAACATATGAAATTTGGGGGATTTAAAATTTTTTTCCGCCTGGGGTCAAAACCCAAACACTCTTTTTTTGGGCCCTTTTTTCTTTTTTTTTGAACTTTTCCCCTTTTCATTTGATTGGTCCCAAAACTTTTCCTTAGGTTATAATGGGTTTACTGTCGCTCCTATTTGATTGGCTTTGGGTTTTTTCCGACCAATGAGAAGACTTTTCGAATTTTTAATTCTGTATTTCCCCGCAATTTTTTTTATCGCAATTCCTGAAGTAGCGCCGGGGGGACGGGGGACAAACGCGTTGTTAGGGATTTGATTGTTTTATGTTTATAGAAGGTTTAAAGCTCTTTTTCAAAAAATTTAAACTCCTAATAAAAACGTTTTTTTAATATACCATGCAACGGCCTGAAAGCCAAAAAGATTTTTAAATTGCCCCATTTTCCGTTTTGGACATGAGCAAATAGCCCCGCGTCTGATTGGCCCAGATACCCAAAAAGCCCCTGCTAGCTCAACAATCAGCTCTTTTTCTGATTTTTATGTATTTTGACTGCCCCCGCCTTTTTTTTGGGGGTCAATACTTCTCCATGGTTTATAATGGCCCCTTCGCTCCTATTCTGAGGTGGTTTCTGCCACCAATGAAAAACGCTTACAGAATTTGAATTTAAAGTACCCAATGCCCAGGGGTCCCCAAGAAAGCCAGAAAACCCCAACGAAGTGGGCCCTCAAATAGAAGGTCTGCTTCGGGGTGGCTATGGGCTGCTAATTTTAGAATGGGAAGAGAAGGTTTTTTCGATAAAACCCCCCAAATTCGATAGACGGGGTTTCACATTCGGGTTTTTTTTGGCTTGTCCGAGAAAAAAGAACCAAGTTGTCCAAAGGGGGGGAAACCCTGTGAAAATAAAAAAAAAAAAAAGTTGACTCCCGCACCCCCTGAAGGTCATGATTTAGGCAGGTGCAGAGGATGAACTTCAGGTACACAATATGATCCTGGTGGGGTACAGACCACAGCCACAGCACAATCTCCGGTGGGGTTGGCCATCAGTCTCCCCCCGGACGATTGTGCATGCAAGCTATGGTCTGTAGCTCCTCTCCTACGCTTGTCCACTACCATTGTTTTATATGACCTAATGGCAACACAAACCTCCCCCCCAAAAAAATGCAATCCCATGGACCCTTACCTCTCCCCATCACCCCATACACCCCTCACTTCCACCTATCATTCTATAACCCTTCACTTCCATCCATAACTCTATAGCCCCTTCACCTTTACCTATCTTTCCATGACCCCTCTCATCTCCAGCTATTACCCCATAGCCCCCTCACCTCCACCTATAACCACATAGTCCCCTCACCTCCACCCGTAACCTCATAGCTCCATCACCTCCACCTATCATTCCATGACTACTCACCTCCACCTATCACCCTATAGTCCCCTCACCTCCATCTATTAACCCCCCACCTTCACCTATCATCCCATGAGGAGTTTTTTACAGAGGGTTTGGGAACACTGGGGGAAAGCTGAAAATTGGCAAGACAATCGTGGCCGGGAGAAGTTGTTATGGCGGTCAGATGGAGAAGAAGAGGGAAAGAGAATGACTCCCATTAGAGAAAATGTGCTCTGTAAGTCCCTGCACTTTAATCACTTATATGTCTGTAGAGCCTATCTACATCTGGTACCTACTACTATATAATAACTGTATACTGGGAATATTGGTAGTAGTGTAATGGTTTATATTCAGGAACAGTATGGTGGCATTTTTCATGTGGTGTTGATATATGATCATAATGTGGCAGTAGTATTCAGCTACTATGTGGTGTTAATATGTGGTCACAGTGTGATGTTATTCAGTCACTGTGGTGGTGATATGTGGTTATGGTGTGGAGGGATTATTCAGTCACTATGTGGTAGTGATATGTGGTAATGGTGTTGAAGTATTATTCAGTCGCTATGTGGTGGTGATATGTGGTTATTTTGTTGTGGTATTATACAGTCATTATTTGGTGGTGATATGTGTTCATGGTGTTGTGGTATTATTCAGTCACTATGAGGTGGTGATACTATATGTGGTCATGGTGTTGTGGTATTATTCAGTCACTATGTGGTGGTGATATGTGGTCATGGTGTGGAGGTATTATTGAGTCACTATGTGGTGGTGATATGTGGTCATGAGGTGGCAGTATTAGTTGGTCTTTGTATAGCAATATCATTAATAATATCGGTTGTTCAGTTACAGTATGGTGATACAATTTGCTGCTTGTATAACTATGTAAATGGCAAATGTATGGCCACTAATAAGAGGTGTCTTCCATAGAAACTAGTTTTTATAGCTATTTATATGTATTTTTGTATATGCAATATATTATTTAATATAAATACATACTAATAGACCCTAGTTACTGTGCTCTTGTGTTAGTGTAATTGTATTTTTTACCCATTCCAAGCACATGCAGGGCGTAGGCAGCATGTGTCAGGGTAGGACCAGGGATTTAATTTTTTTCTAAGTGTGTGTGTGTGGGGGCGCCATTGGTGCTACTTGCCTAAAACGGGGAAGGTTTATTCTGATTTCATGTCAGTGAGAAAAACATGCAGATGTGTCTTTTTATGTAGTGCATGGAAACTTCTGGTTTCAGCTGCACCTCTGACCTGCACCCACCATCTACCTCCTCCCATGCAATTTACAGGCTAAACAAGGAATATAGTTCTAAAAGATTACACACCAGACAGAAGTACATAAATTGCATAGTAAACTGCTGATATGATTGAAGACAGTTCCTTTATTAGCATTGAAAGAACTGATTTGCAAAATAAACCCCAAATAGCCCCAGTTACTAACCCCAGCTTCAGGTATTTTTGTTGTTTCAGATCCTCATTGTCCTGTTGTGAGCAGCTCTGATTTTGCAATCAGACCAAGGGTAAAAATGATTTTATGTCTTGGCCACTTTTATATTTTGAATTTGTATGTATAAAATAAGTCAGTAAAAACCTCTCTTGGTGCAAAAGGTAAGCTTCAACAAAATGGTGGCAACAAATCACTTATTCTTAACCATGGAAGCTAAAATAGAAAGGAAAGGAACCCAAGGAGGATGAAAAGTATGGAAAGACGTTGCCCCCTTTGTGGACACAAGCACTGAAGTAGCTTGCACTTGTTAGTGAATAAGGGGAGTCAACCCACTGTTTTGAATTGAATGGGGACATGGCTGGCATGTCACCTGCTTAAGATGGGGGCAAATAAATGTGCTGATTGGGTGCCATGTGGTGGAGTGGGGGCATGTACCATATGTGAATCGGGAATCCCCCCAGACGGAAGTTAAGTAGCCCACATGAATGTAACAGAGACTCCATAGACTAAAACAGGCTGGCCATAAAGAAAGAAGACAAAGTGCCAGAAGAAAGGGAGTCTTCCTCCCTATGTATCTGCCCGAGTGTTCCAGTTAGGGAATAGTGAGCGATGGTCACTCCAGCTGTGTAGACAAAGTGTTCACTAAGAGAGTGATGGGATAGAGAGTCTCCCACCTAAAGGTCCCCCAGTAAAAAAGTAAAATTCAACAGCATCCCAAACATAGACAAGTGAAAAAATTTACATCTTCATTGATATTCCCGCATAAAAAAAAAAATTTCGACACACACAGGGGTCATTAGCAAGCTTAGACATTCCCAAAGCTCTGCTATTGAACAGAATGGAATATGGGAGAAGAGGGGGTCTTCTTAGTGCTAAAGAGTTGGCAATGACTATGGCCTGCAGCTGAAGCCTTTAAGAGTTGACACCCTGTGCGCCAGGGGTTCATAACACCACCACTCATATTTGAGGAAATAATGGGATAGCATTCCTACATGGCTCTGGTGCCCGAGGGGACCCAGACCTTCCACTGCTGCATGAGAAAACCCCACCATTATCATTAGAACTCGATAGGTAAAGGCCTTGAAGGTTTAACTTGCAAGGATAAAGTGGGGGCTGCCAATACTTGCCATTCAGCATGTGGTGTGAACAGGGATTGACATGTATCCTATTGACAAACAACTAATGTTAAAAGTTATAGCATCTAGACTTGATTTGTTTTGCGGAGGTCACTTGAAGATCGTTGTTAAGCACAAGCATAAAAAACTCAGAATTACAGTCAGTGAGAATGACAATAGACCAGTACTTGTGTAATCAACTCCCGTGCGAATAATGACTGCTTCTGATTTGACAAGTCGTGTACACAGATGTCATAGGAAACGATGGCAGATAATCAAGGAAGAACAATAAACACAAAACTTTTTTTTACCAAGATAGACGAGCAGCTAATTATAGGTGCTGCATAAGACGAGTCTGCAGACACCCGTATGCATTTAAAGGTGCCATGGCCAGGTTGACTTGACAAGAAAAAACACTTTTTTTTCCTTATTTCTTGCATTTGTTTTTATGAAACATTGCCATGAAGCTCAGCTGAGGTGCAGAAAGCATCGGGACCTCTCCTTAGACCTTTGATCACAATACATTTTAATTGACTTAGTTAACATTTGCATTTCCTCTGGAGTGACCTTTAAATTGAGCCACTTGACTTCTGGAGAGTGCTCCAAGATGATAGCCTTTTAACCTAGTTGGATAAATGAAATGCTAACATGTAAATGGTTAATTAGTCATGCATGCATATTATTCAAATTCTTAGTAGATGTCAGAGCCAAACCATCTATGTAAATAGGTTTAGACAAATGTGTTTGTCACCAGGCTATGCTGAGATACTGGGGACTGTTATAAGTGTTCATCTCACAGAACCTTATGGTTTGAAACCAAGAGGCTGGTCAGGATCAAGCCATGTTGTTATAAAAGATACTGGGAGACAATGGTCTCCAGCTTGTGGTTGTTGCATAGTTACAATTTCCAGCATGCCCTAACAGCCTTCAGCTAGAGATTTTGGTATAACTCCTGGCAAAAACTGAAAATTCCACACCGGATGAATGGTCATCCAGTCTTTTTTTTTTCTAACTTTACAGCAATTACACTTATCACAGATATAAGAAAAGACAATGTTTAATAGCTGAACATTCTGCTTCATGACACATCCCTTACACGTGAAAGGAAATCATTCTAATTTAGTGGCAGATGTTTTTCCAGACTGTGTAGAGGAAAAAAAAATCAATAGAATGGCACAAAACACAAGCTCCAGCAACATCTCCTGGGACAATGCAGAATGGTGATTGATCAGTGATATCACTTTCATCCAATTCTCCACTCTTCATCATTGCTTCTCTGTAACCCCCTGTAGCCTTGTTTTCTTCAGGCTGCATGTAAGTGCTGGTTGCTGTTTGACTTTTCTATATGTAAATCTCATTTAATTCAGCAATTTTGTATAGTCGTGTCACATAGATAATTTGTCTTCTTTTTTTGCAATGAGTTTTCTCTCTGGGCTCTCTGACTTCTTCCTTGGTCTACCGGTAGGTTTTCCTTTTACAATCTTAGCATTTTATTTGTACTTGCACCTCATTTTACCCACAGCTGACTGGGAACTGGGAACAACTATCATCTTTTGCCACAGTCTATGTTGAATTTGCATCTTGAAGGAGTTGACATATATTTTTTTTAGGCAATGTGTTCTATTAATTACTCAAGTCCACAGCTCGGTAAGGTCAGTAAGAATTTTCTCTTATACCAGCAGACTGATTGGAATTTTTAGACTTGTGCTGATATTTTCCATAGAAATACAAACTGTAGGATGTTTTTGTATGTGAATTTATCAATAAGTGATCTCACAATTTTTATTTCCCTTTATTTCATGTGGAAAAAACATGTTGTTAATTAAAATGATTTCCTCCCTTGTGTGTGAGGAATGTGTCATAAAGCAGAATATTAGCCTATTAAATTTTGTCTTAACTGGAACTCGTGTTTTGCTACAAAGTACAAAAGCTGCTGGCTGACCATCCTCTAAGTGTGGGCACTTCAGAATTTTTGCCAGGGCATGTATTATTGACCACTTTGTCAGTTTTTCATTGACCCAAATGGGAAACTGCTTATTACAAGCATGCTAATATATGTCTGCATTATCAATAATGTTACTTGAATAGGTCCCTGCTTGGTTCAACACAAGTTTAACCAAGCTTGTAAAAAAAAGTGGCTTCAGGATGTCCCGAACTTACCGAACCCTAAACCTAACCGTAACCCTAACCCTTAGTTCATTTATAAGATGTAGGAGGTTAATTTACCAATCCACAACACTTTCTGTCCGGCAGAATTTTAGGTTTGACTTCACTTCCCATCTGATGTCACTTTCAGTTAATGTAACATTAGGGTTACTGACAACTTTTGCCAAAATTCGATTCAGACCAACCTGAATTTCATTGTTGAGATTTATGATTAACTTGATGTTGGATCCAATGTACAATACCAATGGTCACCATGAGAGTAACTTTGACTTGAACCTCTTATCTTTGGTTAAATTAGAAGCAATGGTGAAATTGATTGATATTTAAGCACCTAGATTTTGTTGTTAAAATTGGCAAAATATTCTACATTTTGGCTCAATTCTCTTTGGCCACAAGCTGTTTTAGATACTTTTTTACTCACTTAACAAGTGAACATTACATAGTTGGAAACTAGTGTGGTTTTATAGGGAGTAGATGCCAAAATTGTACCAAAATTTTGATGCATTCTCTCTATGCAAAGTAATAGTTGACATACAAATTGATTAGTAATTGTACCCCAATATCTTTCCAAGGCACCTCAGTAATATCCCCCATTAAGCTTATAGGGGTCTCCTTAGAGACAACCCATTTATAATGCGGCTATCGAGGTAATCAGCTATCCAATCTTTTTGCCGGAGAAATCTTTGCTTGGCCAGACGTTTGCTCCTGGCTTGAGTCTACAGGAGCAGGAACCACTGTTACAAGGAACATATGGACAGGGATTGTCTTCATAAGTCAACCCCTTTAATACTCTTCATCTAATAGACAGAACCAGATTTACGTGTTCAACTCCTGTGTCATAAGCATTGACTGGGTCAAAGAGACTTTTTACGTATAAGCATCTAAGGTCTCATTAACGTATAATGCAATTGTGCAATGGTCTAAACGGTACGGACATGGGCTGAGATGGAAGGAGCAGCAGAGACTGGGGAAGTCGGCTAAATGTCATTTAACAGCCTGGTAGATCTGCAGATGATTGTTTGTGATATGACACAACTCCTCTGGGGATCACAGAACCCTTTGCACGGCTTGTGGCATTTCCCGGGAAGATGGAGGTGTAAGTATATTGAGCGCGATGTCACTTTGTCAACATGTCATTGACACAGGTGGGGAATCATTATTGTTTTTCATAAAATAAAGATATGAAGCTTGGCAATGGAGTTTGACTGTAGGTATCGCAGGGTCCAGGAGAAGCGCCGCAGTGTCTTGCTTTTAATTACATTGGAATAAAGCGGCAGCTGTTCTTCAGCGTAAAGTACTGGCAAATGCTAAATGACAAACTATAACATAAATTCCCATTTTCTTAACCTGTAGTTTATCTTTTTTCACACTTCCATAGGTTTTTCCCGCATGGAAATACATTAAAGAGGTATTATCACCAAAATAATTCACTTTAAACATGTAGGCAAAGGCAAGGAAATGACTATTACCAAATACATTGCTGTTCTGATTTTGCTTCCCTTCAGAGTTAGAGCAGTTTATTTTTTTATTTATTTTTTATTCCAAATAATATTTATTGTTGGAGATAATAACAGTAAAACTGTAGATACAGTGTATAGAACTATACAAACGCATAGTAAGCAAATAGTAAAATCTGACAGAGAATGCTCGCACATTAATGATGAAGTAATGTGTCCAGGTCCCAAGGACCTACGAAAGGGTATCCACCCTAGAGGCATCAAGCCTGGACAACACATTATAGGGGCGAGGATCTTTCAACAGTGTCCATCAATACAGTATATCTCAACCTTTAGGATAACAGCAGATAATAACTAAACAAGTAAGTACAATAAAGTGTGCTCACTGAGGGCCACTCAGAGTCAGAGGAAGTTTTAAGCAGGGGCAATCCTTACTGATTATCAAGCCCAGGTTTGTGCAAATGTACATTTATACAGTAATGCAATCCAACAACAAATAGTATAAACAGACTGAGAACAAAGGGGAAGGGAGGGAAGGGGGGGAAAGAGAGCCAACCGGTGTCAGGAGCCCGCCGCAACGCACCACCGCGTCAGAGTGGTCACAGTATTGAGCTATATTGGTCCGATTGACAAAAAGCCAGCCAATCGCCCCAGACTCTATGGTAGATCGAAGAGTTGTTGTGAGGATCGCAGCGAATCTCCTCCATTCTACAACTCTGATGGATCTCTCCGAACCATTCTGAGAGGGTGGGACTGGCAGAGGATCTCCAGAGCCTTGGGATGGTTGCCTTGGCCGTGTTTAATAGTGTGAGTATTAAGCGGTTTCTGAGGGAGCGGTGAGACCCTCGAACATTGAGGAAGAGCAGAGTGACCGGGTCATTTTCCAGTCGCTCACCCGTGATCAGATGGATAGTGTGGACCACCTTTTGCCAGAAAGCTTGCAATACCTCACACTCCCACCAGATGTTCCCTCGACCTTTTGGCACCGCCAGCAAGTACTAGACGTTTCGGGGAACAGAGCGTGCAACAATGACAGAACTCTGTACCATCTAGACAGAATTTTGAAATTGAGTTCTTGTGTTTTAATCGAGACAGAGGTCCCCTTGAGGCGCACAAACACCTCTCCCCACTCTTCATCCGAGAAGTGTCTCATGAGGTCTTTCTCCCATGCTTTCTGATAAGCGAAGCATGGTGAACCCTCCTTCTGAATTAGCAAACCATAGATTCTGGAGAGTACATGGGGGGAGTGTTGCATCCGAAGGCACCAATTCTCGAACACTGTAAGTGTTCGTCGAAGTGCGAAAGGGGTTTCGTAAGCCGAGCAAAAACTTCACAGCTGGTAGTAGCACAATCTGTGTCAGAGAGGCAACCAGGTTCTGGTAGGGTCCGACCGTCTCCCCCTCGTAAACATCCATCATTAGTGTGAATCCTCTAACCCCTCCCAGTCCCAGTTTCACCTGTCTTAGCGATTCTGGTACCCCTGGGTTACCCGAAATAGGGGTGAATAGTCCCCCAGGGCAGAAAATATGCATAGCCGTGGGAAAGGATCTGCAAGTGCGTATGGGGGTTTGTAGAATGTATGGGGTCCGAATGAGGAGCTTCCTGGGCAAGAGACTAGGGGAAGCCAAGGTATTGCCGCTATTGGGGAACCAAAGTGTGCAGCTTCTATTTGGACCCATAGTTTAGACTCAGAACCGTAAAATCCATCTGGTATCCGCACTGCTACCGCAGCTAGATAGTACCTCTGGAAGTCAGGGAGCGAAAGTCCCCCCTTCGTCCGGGGCGCTATTAAGGTGGCCCTGGAGATCCTTTGATGCCTCTGTGCCCAGATAAAGCACGTGATTAGGCCATTAATTGATTTAAAAAAAGATTTTGGGAGCACAATGGGAATCGTTTGGAATAGTTAGAGGAAACGTGGTAAAGTATTCATTTTTAGGATGTTAATTCGACCCAGCCAGGAGAAATCTTTTCTATCCCACCTGGTGAGGTCTCATTGGATCGAATTCAATAGGGGGGATACGTTTAAATCAAATGTGTTTTTAAGGTTCGATGGAATGTGAACACCTAAGTACTTAATGGAGGAGGAAGCCCAGGAGAAGGAGTACTGTGTCCTCAATCGAGACACCGTGTCTGCGGATAGTGTGAGATTTAGTGCTTCACTCTTGGCCATATTCACCTTGTGGTTACTGAAGCGACCATAGGTGTCAAGGGTGGTCAAGATAGAGGGCAAAGAACTAAGAGGCTCAGTGACATACAGGAGGAGGTCGTCAGCAAAGGCTGAGCATTTCACGTGTTGCTTACCACACATAATTCCCCTGACAGAGTCATTGGCTCGGATGTCCTGGAGCAACCGTTCCATTGCTAAAGTATACAAGAGGGGGGAGAGCTGGCAACCCTGCCTGGTACCATTGCGTATGGAGAGAGGGAGCCGTTGACCCAGATCTGAGCCTGGGGATCGTTATACAACACCAAGATCCTTGCAAGAGCGATCGGACCCAGTCCAAGATTTGCCAGCGAACCAAACAGGAATGACCAGTCTACCCGGTCAAAGGCTTTCTCGGCGTCTAGAGAGAGCAGCATACAAGGGACCTTGGTCCGGTTCACCAGGTCAATCAGGGAGAAGGTCTTCAGGACATTGTCCCTCACCTCCCTGTAACGAACCCCCCACCTGGTAAGGTAAATGGACCTGTTAACAGGGGGTTTCAGGCGCAGTGAAAATAGTTTGCAAATATTTGGGCGTCGGTGTTGATAAGGGAGATTGGCCTTAGCCTGCAAAGGTAGAGCATTTTTATTCCTGCTTTTGTTATCATCTCTCTCTGATGCCCTGGAAGGGATGGATCGGATGGTTCTGAAGTTTTATTCACAGTCCATTTTTAAACGGGCACCGATAATGATGATATAGCGCTGACAGCATGTTCACTGAATCAAACAGCAGTGGGGATGTTTTGGAAGCCACACACCTCCTTCTTCGTGCAAGACGGGTGGCTTCCGAAACATCCACACTGCTGTTTGATTCAGTGAACATGCTGTCAGCGCTATATCATCATTATCGGTGCCCGTTTAAAAAATGGACTGTGAATAAAACTTCAAACTCATTAGTGGATTACGTACAACAGACGTTAAACTAATGTTGGATAAAGTGTTACAGTTTCAAAAATGGAAATAGATTGTAACTAAAGCTGGATTTTTTTACAATAAAGATACACATGCATTTTCACTGAATGAGCCTGTATTATGTTTGTGGATCAGTACATTGCTTGGGCGAGAGAGAGAGCCCAGTGCACAAAAGCTGTCTGTTGTATTAAAACTTGGTTGGCTGAAGTGTTTCTCATAGATGGTTCAGATGGTGACATCACTTCCTGCTTATCAGCAGCACAGGAGCTTGTTTATCTTTGTTACTGACAAACCTTATTCCTTTAGAGTAGTGTTGAGCGATTGCGTTGGCTATCGAGATCGATCGATAGTCGATAGTCGGCCGCTATCGATAAGGTTTTTCGATGGGGAAATCGATTAGCGCGATGACCATTAAAGCTAGGGGAAAGGCAACAACACCTTCTTTATTACACCCAAACAAGGCGGGAAAAGCTGAAATTAACACCAACAGTAAAATTATAATGCTACATTTGGCAACACACTTGGGTTTAAAAAAGTCAAGCCATTTAAACCCTTTTGACCACAGCCTGCCCTTTTTAAACCTGCATCACCCAAAAATTTAAAAAGTGCCAAAGGCAGTATATTTAACCATCATGTTACTTGAACGGGCTTGAATATCCCTTCCTGGAACGCAGCAGACCCCCAAACCTGCAGCCCCCCCCCCAAATTTAAAAAGTCCGGGGAAAAAAGGAGTCTTTCAACCCCCATTTAGTTCCACTGGCATTGCTATCCCTTCCCGGGGCCAAGCTGAGCCCCAAACCTGCATGACCCCCCACATTTAAAAAGTCCGGACAAAGGAGTCTTTAAACCACCATTTTAGTTTCACTGGACATTGGATATACCTGTCCTGGCCACAGATACCCCCAAAACTGCATACCCCCACATTTAAAAAGTCCCGGGAAAAAAGGAGTCTTTAAACCACCATTTTATTTCCTGGACATTGACTATCCTTTCCCCTGGGCCACAGCATGACCCCCAAACCCTGAAAGACCCCCCACATTTAAAAAGTCCCCGGAAAAAAAGGAGTCTTTAACCACCTTTTTAGTTTCCTGGACATTGATATACACCTGTCCTGGCCCGCATGACCCCCAAAAACCTGCATGACCCCCACATTAAAAAAGTGCCGGAAAAAACCCTTTCAACCCCCCATTTTGTTTAAAATGGACATTGCTATACTGTCCTGGGCCACAGCATGACCCCCAAACCTCTACCCCCCACTTTTAAAAAAAGTGGGGAAAAAAGGGTCTTTTAAAAACCCCCATTTTAGTTTCACTGGCTTGATTTTCCTGCCCTTGGGGGCCACAGAAATGACCCCCCAAACCTGCATGACCCCCACATTTAAAAAGTGCCGGAAAAAGGGAGTCTTTAAACCCCACCTTTTTTTAGTTTCACGGAATTTTGATAACGTCCGGGGCCCAGCATGAGCCCCAAACCGCTGACCCCCACATTTAAAAAGTGCCCAAAAAAGGGATTCTTTCAACCACCATTTTAGTTAAGGGGACATTGCATACCTGTCCTGGGACACAGCATACCCAGGGCCGGGATTACAGGGGGTGGGGTTTAAACCCCGGCTGGCGTCCGTCTCTTTAACACGCGGGTTTTAAAACCCCCTGAACGCAGCAACAAAAAAACTGTCGGCTGAAGCAAGTCGGAAGGGGAAAGTGTGAGAACCCCACCCCCTCAACACATCAAAAAGGGTAGCCTTGCCCCTCCGAAAGAGTGTGGAACCAAATTTGAGTTCATTTGGGAAATAGGTGGTTAAGCTCCTTTAACCCGGGGCCCTTTATCTTGGATTTTTTTCCTTTTTACTCAACGTGCTGGGGAAATGGCCTGTCTTTGTTCTTTTCCGGCTCCTACTCCATGTCCCCCTGAAAACCACATCTGGTAAAGTTTTCCTGTACCCCTTTACAATTCAGGGAATTTTTTTAACGGGCTTTTTTCTGTATAATTTTTTAGTACTTAATTCTGAAAACACATTTTTAAAATAGGTGGAACCCCACCATGTCTTTTTTTCTCTTTTTTTCATTGAAAAAAATGGGTTGTCTCAAACAGGGATTGATAGCTATGTTAAAAGATCTTGCAAAAAAAGTCATTTTGCAATATGTGTCCATTAACATGTCCTACCTATTCCTTTTTTGACAGCACCATCACCCTGACCCCACTCTTACAATTGTAAAACAAATGTCTGTTAGAAAAAACATTTTTTAGATAGGCCTGTATATAGCTGATGTCCAAAAAAAAGCCCCCAAAAATTTAAAAGCATGACCCTTGAGCCATTTTGGGGTAAATTGTGAAAAACAAATGTCTTTTTAAAACAACATTTTTTTTAAAATTTAGGACCTGTATTTATTGCTGCTTTTCAAACACTTTACCCAAAAATTATAAAAATACTTTCTAGCCCCTGTTAAAAATTGTGAGGGAAAAATGCCACTTAGAAGCCACATTTCTTTTACAAAGGACCATGATTATTTTGGTATTCACATAATGCCCCCAAAAAATTATAAATATGACTTTTCTCGCCACAAATTTAAAAATTGTGAGGAGAAATGCCCTTAGAAGCCACATTTCGTTCCAAAGGACCATGTTTAAAATTGTGTTCTCACAGAAACATACCTCAAAACCATTGACAATGGAAAATTTTAAGTAAAGTGAGTAAATGGAAAAGGGTTGTTTCATGAAATTTTTCTGCTTTTAATTTCCCTCACAGAAAAAACCAGCAAAAAAAAATTTTTTGGGAAAAAGAATAAAAATTGCAGAAAGAAATGATCTTTTTAAAAAAAAAATTTTTCAAGAGGACCATTTTGTTGAAAAGGGAAATGTGAAGTAACTGCAATAATCGGTACCTCGGCAATTGGGGCCAAAACCTCATCAGAGTCCATCCCCTATTCATCTTGATGAAAGTCAAAACATCCACTTTTTGGGGGAAAGGATGCGTTGCTGTAATTTGACTCCCCCAGCTTGCTATGGCCGCTAGATTGGCTGGCTGGGGGCGGACAACACCCCTATGGCCCGTGACGACCCAGCTGGGGCCATTCGTCCTTTTTGGATACCCAGAATCTATTGGTCCGGAACAATCAAAAAACACGGTTGAGACCAATAGTTGCCCCCATGACTTAAGCTGATCTTGTGGTTGGTTTGGTGCCCTGCATTGCATCTTTGGTGAGGTGGTAAACAAAGATGCCAGAGGTCACCCATTGGGGGTCTGCCCCTTGCCTGCTGCTCCCGCCGCCTATTGGCACTCTCTCTGTCCGTCGTGATGTTTTCCACCGTGACTTTTGGGGGGAACGTAAAGCAACGCAAAAATTCCCCAGTTATCAATCACAAGGTCCCCTTTTCCTGCATTTTATTTTTCTATTTGGGTGGGTGGAAGGAAATTTTGGATTTTTTTTTTGTCCCGGGGTCCGGAGGGGGCCACCCAGAAAATGTGTTCTTTTGATGGCCTTAATGCGAGGATCTGGGGAGGAAATGACATCCAAGCATCATGTGAGAGTGGAGCCTTGATTTCCAACCCTCTGGCGGGGGGATTTGCAAACTGATTTTCCCTCTTTCCCCCCTCCGCCTAAAATTCGCCCCAACCTCTTTCCAAAGGGCAGGGACTGGGTAACATCGGTGTCTGGGAAAAACCCCCCCTTCCTCCTCCTCCCCTGCCTCCGGCACAGCTTAAAACACACCCCTGACTTGCCTGGATGATGCACCCTGAGAGCTGAGCGCCCCCCTTGCACTACTCGGACCCCAACCCCTGCCAAAATGAACCGAGAAATTGTAAAAACTGTCGGGCCCTTTGGATTTGACGGAGAGAAAGGCCCCTGTCCGCATCTTTTCTCTCCTCCCCGTCCGGCGGGAACCCTTTGTTTCGAGGTCCAACGATCGTTTCCAAAACTAAATCCCCCAAAAATGCCATGCTGAAAAGGGGCTTCCCCCGCACTGACCATTTTGGTGGCTTTTTAAAAATGGCAAGGAGGGGTGCAGAGTCTTTCCCCTCCTCCACCTCGGTGGTTCAACACCCCGAGGTCCGTACCCTGTTTTTTCGGCCAGGTATTTTCACTGCGAATGGCATTGCGCTCTCCACAATCGCGGTGCATGTGGAGGGTGGAATTCCAGCGTGTTGCCCCGTCAACAATAAAACGGTTGAGGGACCGAGCTGACGCTGCAACGCACCCCAGGCGGGACGAAGCAGGGTCGAACGGCGGAATGCGAACTCAGACCTCGAGCCTTCTTAAAGCAGCGCCCCAGACCCGGGTTAGCTCTTTAAATTTTTTCGGGACGAAAAGGGTTCATGAATGTGCCAAGGAAAAGGATGTGCCCCAACCCCTACCATCTTAAAAGGGCGGCCACAATTTTCCCCTTTATCCACCCACCTTTGCCTGGCCAAGGTTTGTCCCCCACCGGGGTCGGCCCGTTGCTTAAGCCCCCCACACCCCTCCTACCGTGTGTGGAGGGTTCCCCCAAGGGCAGATTAATTTCAACACGGCCTGGTGTCCTGGGCAGGGACCCACCAGAGGCTTGGGGAAAGAGCCCTGCCCCATCCCTGCGTTTTTAAAAGACGGCGCCGACCCTGAAGCCACCGTCACCCCCAGAGACTCCCCACTCACCCAGTGAGCTGTCAAGAGTTAGCGGCCTTCCCCTTTTTTACTAGTCCATGTTGGTGGTAGAGGGTTTTTTTCCCCGGACACGAGCAGAAACCCGGCGGTTGAAATTTTAGATGACACGTGGCTGGCCAGGCAGGGCGGTTTTTCTGGCAAAAAATCCTGCCGGCATTGGGTATTGGGGGGGCAACGAGGGGGCCAGACTTTGGCGGAAAACCCATCTTGTCCCCAGAGGGAAAGGAACTTCCCAAGGGCCCAAAGCCTGGCAAGCCGACTTTCGGGGTTTTTGGGGGCTTGGGATGGTTTTGGGGTTAAAGTGTTTCTTCTGCCCCCAAAAAACCTGAAGACAGAAGGGGCTCTAGACGGGCCGCTGAACCTGCATGTCGTAAAAAGGGGCGGAAGGAAAAGGGATTGGGATGGGTCCCTCGGGTTTGGGGCGGGGGTGGTACTACGGGCGACGGTGGGGGGCTGAAGCGGGCTGATCCCTGACATGCTCTGAGAGACATGGGCGCTGAGGAACCCTTTGGGGGGTGGCGGAGGAGGAGGAGGCGGAACAGAGGGTGACAGTGGTTGGGTTCCCCCGCGGGTTTGGCCTTTTTTTTCCCAATGTTCCCTCCATTTCAACTCACATTCGTGCATGTAAAAGACATGTGTGGTGGTTAACCACTTTAAAGGGTTCTTGCCTCATTATTGTTTTTCGGAAAGGCGGGATATACATCGCTGGGGTGAAACAAGGCTTTCTCAAAGAAGGCCCAGGCTTGAGAGGTTGGACCTTTTTGACGGGATAAGCGAGGAGGGGGTTTCGCTGACCGTCTGGGGAATCTTTCACGGGCTTTTCGACCCCCCCTCTCCCTTTTTGTGGGGGAACCCGTATTGACCAAACCCCCTCGTCTTCCTCCCCATCCATGATGAAAAACGCTCGCAAGCAAATTTGCAAAAGACCCCGGATGGATCCGCAAAGTGTCATCATAAACACATCAACAAGGTGACTTGGTCGTCCCCCACTTCTGCATCCAGAAGCTGCGGGTACAAGCAAAAGGGGCAAAATGAAGGGGTTGCCGACCGCCCGGGATTTTTTCCCATTTACCGGGTTCCTTTACCTCCCCCTGTGGGGGATCAGTAACTGGGCGGGCCCGAGCAACCCAAATACCTCTTTAATTTTAAATCCTTCTGACCCCCCCCCGCATTTTGTATCAAAGAGGCTTCAGACAATGGATTATCCACAGTGGGGGTACACAGTTGACCATTTGGGCTGCTTCATTTGGACGGATGCTGAGAAAGCTGATGACGACATTTGTTGCCGTGACTGCGAGGACGAGGGGGAAACTGCTAGAGGAGTTCATTAACCCTAAGGACAGATTGGCGACGATGTCGTTACTTAATTCACGGGCCCTGACCCCTGACAGGCCCCGAGGTCCGCAACTGACATCCCTCATGGGTGTTGTCCCAGCACGGAAGGGCACCTTCTCTCGTAACCTCTACCCCATGTGCTACCCCCCTCTTTGCTCGCTTACCACCTGCATTTCCTCCATGTTCAAAAAAAAAAAATTTGAAAAGGGTATGGAATGTTTTTGGAAAGCTCTTATTAAAAAACGGCAAAATCCAGCTATTCTCAAAACCCTTAAAACAAAACAAAAATTTTCTGGATTCAAATTTAAATGCAAGGGGCTATCAACAAATTGGATGGGCAAAGTCCAAAAAACACGTATTTGTTATCTTTTGGTATTAAAAAACGGTATTTTTTGCCCTTTCAATTTCCCTGTGGTGAAAAAAGAATTGCTGTTTTAAAAATTTCTTGATGCGGTCAATGAAAGTGCTGGGTGCGCAAAACAAAAAACCGTAACTGTTATGTTTTTAATAAATAAACTGTATTTTTTTTGCACCTTTCCAATTCACCTGGGTGAAAATAAAATTTCTGTTTTAAAAATTCGAGTGCTGCGTCAATGAACAGTGCTGATGCCAAAAGTCAAAAAAAAACCCTAACTTTAGTTTTTTGATATAATAAAAATGTATTTTTTGACCTTTCAATTCACCTGTGGTGAATATAAATTGAATTTTTGATTTACGTGAGCTGCGTCCAATGAAAAAGTGCGGGTGCCAAAATCAAAAAAAAACCGTAACTGTTATGTTTTTTTATATAATAAACTGTTTTTTTTTTTTCACCTTTCAATTCACCTGGGTGAATAAGAATTGCTGTTTTAAGATTTACGTAGATGTGCGTCAAAGAAAATGTGAGGCGCAAAAGTCAAAAAAAAACGTAACTGTTATTTTTTTGATATAATAAACTTTTTTTGCACCCTTTTAATTCACCTGTGGTGAATTAAATTGTATTTTTTAAAATTTTCTAGAAGCCCGCGTCAATGAACAGTGCTGGGTTCGCAAAAGTCAAAAAAAAACTAAATGTTATGTTTTGATATAATAAAACTGTATTTTTGCACCTTTCAATTCACCGTGGTGAATATAGAATTTTCTGTTTTAAGATTTACGTAGATGTGTGGCAATGAACAGTGCTAGTGCGCAAAAGTCAAAAAAACACGTAACTGTTATGTTTTTTAAAATAAACTGATTTTTTTGGGGACCTTTTAATTCACCTGTGGGGAATATAGAATTTGCTATTTTAAGATTTAGTAGATGCCGTCAATGAAAAAGTGCTGGGGTGCGCAAAAGTAAAAAAAAAGTACTGTTATGTTTTTTATTAATAAAAAATGTATTTTTTCACCTTTCAATTCCCCTTGGGGGAATATAGAATTGCTATTTTAAAATTTACGTAGATCTGCTTTAATGAACAGTGGGGGTGCGCAAAATCAAAAAACCCTAACTGTTATGTTTTTTATATAATAAACTGTATTTTTTTTGCACCTTTTTAATTACCTGTGGTGAAAATAGAATTGCGTTTTAAGATTTTCGTAATGCTGCGTTTAATTAACAGTGCGGGTGCGCAAAAGTCAAAAAACACGTAACTGTTTATTTTTGATTAAAAAAAACTGTATTTTTGCACCTTTTTAAACACCTGTGGGAATATAGAATTGCTGTTTAAGATTTACGTAATGCTGCGTCAATAACATGCGGGTGCCAAAAGTCAAAAAAAAAGTAAAAAGTTATTTTTGAATAATAAACGGTTTTTTTCACCTTTCCCAAATTTACCGTGGGGAATATAGAATTGCTGTTTTAAGATTTACGTAAATGCGCGCAATGAACAGTGTGGGTGCGCAAAAGTCAAAAAAAAACGTAACTGTTATTTTTGATATAATAAACTTATTTTTTGCACCCTTTTTCACCTGTGGTGAAATTAGAAAATTTCTATTTTTTTAATTTACGTAGATGCTGCGTCAATGAAAAGTGCTGGGTGGCAAAAAAATCAAAAAACACAAAAATTATGTTTTGATATAAATACTGTATTTTTTGCACCTTTCAAATTCACCCGTGGTGAATATAGAATTGCTGTTTAAAGATTTACGAATCTCGTCAATGAAAAAAGTGCGGGTGCCAAAAGTAAAAAAACAGTAATGTTATTTTTTGATATAATAAACGTATTTTTTTTACCTTTCAATTTTTATTGGTGGTTTTTAAATTGCCGTTTTAAGATTTTTTGTGACCCCGCGTCAAGAAACAGTGGGGGGCGCCAAAAATCAAAAAACAAAATAACTGTTATGTTTTTTATTTAAAAAAAACCGTTTTTTTTGCACCTTTCAATTTTACCCGTGGGGGAATATAGAATTGCTGTTTAAAAGATTTACGTAGAGCTGCTCAAAACAGTGCTGAGTGCGCAAAAGTCAAAAAACACCTAATGTTAGTTTTGATTAAAAAAACTGTATTTTTTGACCTTTCATTCACCCGTGGTGAATTTTTGAAATTTCTGTTTTAAAAATTTACGTAGATGCGCGTCAAAGACATGCGAGTGCGCAAAAAGTAAAAAAAAACTAAATGTTATGTTTTTAATAATAAACGGTTTTTTTGCACCTTTAATTTCACCCTTTGGGGTATAGAATTGCTGTTTTAAGATTTACGTAGATGCTGGCAATGAACAGGGGGGGTGCGCAAAAGAAAAAAACAATAATGTGGTTTTTTTGATGATACACGGTATTTTTGGGAACAAAAACCTGTGCTACTACAAAAATTTTGGTTTGTAAAATTTTAAATGCAAGGTTGGGGTTATCACAGTCACGGTGTAATGGGTAAAATTGAACACCTATCTGAAAAGTTTTACTGATAATAAAATTGGTTTTTTTGCAGTAACAAAGAACCCCGCATTTTGAAATATTTTTATCCAATATAATTCAGGCTGCCAATATCCCGGAAATATTTAAAAGCAAACTGTTAATAATAAAGAATTCCATACAATTCTACACTAAATCTTGGGAACTTTATCCATGTTCTTTTTAGATGAGCTTGTCTGTGTTTCCCCCGCGGGGGGCCCCCCCCCCCCTCCACCGCCGTGAATTTACGGGGTAGATTCTGCTTTTAAAAAATTTTCTAGCTAAAAATAAAATGTTCAAATCTTAAACTAATAAATTGGAAGGAACACAGCAATATAGAGGGTTTTTTCCCTTTCAGAATAGACTAATTTTGGAGCTGTTTGGCCACAGGCAGAGGGGAGGGCCTATCCCATGAGACGCAGAGACACTGAGGGTGAAACAGGAACCGCTTTCTATGTAAAAAGAGGTCTGGGGTTTTTCCCAGCCAACGAACCATACACAAAACCCCTCAGACGCGCACACACATTCATCCTGCTCTATTCTGTAATCTGATTTCTGGCCCCCAAAAAATTTCAGGAAGGCCCAAAAAGGCGCGATCTTAATAATATGCACAGATTTTAACCTTAATTATCGCCCAAACTGAAATTTCGATCACCAAAAAAAACCTTCCAATTTTAACTTTTTCGAAAAAAAATCGTCAACACTACTTTGGCTCTGTAGCCTTGTTTCCTGGTTTTTAAACCCTTCTACTCACTAACCAGAATAGAAATAGCGGCTAAAAAGTCAGTCAGCTGTAGAAAAAGTCCTAACTTAAAAAGGGGGTTTTTCCACAACTAATGTGGTAGATCCTCCCAAAAAGGGTATCAATCCTTTTCTAAATAAAAGTCATTAAAAAGTGAAACCTCTGAAAGCTACGTCTGACTAAGATGCCCCCATTTTCCTGACGTTTTACATTAATACGACCAGGAGTGACAGGAGCGACCTGGCAGGCTTGCTTGTTTGCACTTCTTATCTGAGGAGGGGAAATAACGAGCTTTGAAGGGACTGGGGAAAAAAGATCCTGTGTATTTTGCATAGAGAATCCGCTGGTCTTTTTAGGCGCATTGTGCGAAATGTGGCAATAAACATTTCATTGGAGTGATGTAAAAGGGCCATTGATGCCATTTCGCACGGGGGGTGGCACAAAATATTACAGTTTATGAAAAACGCCATCGCCTATAAAAGTAATATATTTATGCCCCCTGTCAAAAAATTGCTGTGTGTTTCATTTGCGCAATGCCCTCGTAGGCCATTAAAATCACTACCGATGATTTTAAAAGCCCCATTTGGGCACGGAGGGGGCATAACTATCATTTAAAATTTTTATGTTAGTTGCATAACATAATTTGTAAAGATATGTAAGTGCCTCCCTGCACAATGCCCTGGTGGAGGCGAAATTTCATATTTACATTTCCAAAGATTGTGTGTTTTTGAGGCCACATTATCATTTTTTAGGCACATTTCAATGTGTCTGAACGGCGATAATCGCCTGGTGTTGGTGACTTTATGTAGTAATTTCAGCTTTCCCCAAACCCCCCCTATGGGGATAAAAAAAAACCCCAACATCTTCTCCCCCTTGACTTTTTAAAGACCGAACTTTGAAAGAATTCCAAAGTTCGACTCAAACTCAAACTTTTTAGGCTTCAATCATCACTACTCTTGTTCAGTAACATGTTAGTGTCAGATATGACTACTTGCTAAAAAAAAAAAGGTTCCTTTTAAAGGATTCATTTAAATGTGCTTTCACTGTTCTTACACCACCCTTTATATTTTAAAAATGTACATTTCCCATATAGAGATGTAGCACAGACAAACCTGACAGATGACACATCATGTTATCAAGGCACAGACGGTTTTTCAATGCTTTTTAAAGGGGTTGTTTGGTTCCTAAAAAACAAAATAATTATTCTAAGCTCTTGGTGCCCCATTAAGAAAAATAAAAGCTATACTCACCTGTCTCCGCTCCTCTGTTCCAGCATTGGCTCTCCCCAGTCTCCTCTTCATCTTGATCTTCTTCTGAACAGGGACGTGCCACACATTGACATTACCCTTTGGAAGTGAACAGTGATGTAAGCAGAGGCGTGTGACCACTATAGTCAATCAGGGGCTGCCGCTGTACCGTCCCAGTTTGGAAGAAGAACAAGGAAACAGAAGAGCAGGGAGCGGAGAAAGGTGAGTATAGGCTGCTTTTTTAATGGGGCACCAAGAGCCTCCCATTCATTTTTTTAGGAATTGGACAACCCCCTGTAATGGCTTTTGTTGTGATTTAAGAACTGATGATTGTGTAACAAATTCAAATTTGTTACTTCCATCAATGTGTGAAGGAGTAACAGATACTTTATTACTTTAATATCTGTGTATAATCAGGACGTTCTAATCTTTTGTATTATGTTTCTTTGACACTTTCTACCGAACACTTTTAGTCATCTACAAAGAGAAATGAGAAGAGGAAACCAATGTATTTACACAGAGATCAGATGGGAGAAATGCAACCGGTTTAATCACCTTTTCATTTTCTTCAGTATTGTATATACAAAATAAGGTACATAACGGCAACAGAGAAGTCAGCTAATTGCTGTTTGTGTAAGGAATGATGTTTCCTCAAAGGATAAGCCAGCAATGCTGTCCTCTGGATCAACACAGCTTTACAAGATGATGTTGAACTATAGTTATTACTGTGTAAGAATATGTAAAAGCAAAGTAAGAAAGTTAAAAAAGTCAACTAAAGTGAAAGTAAAACTTCAATGGAAGGTGTATGATATGTATGTAGTCAGGTGGTGACTGCAGGCAGCCAGAATTTTATCATGTCTTTATCCCCTTAAAGAGAGGCACTACACCAGCAGTATTGCGTATCATGGGTATTGCTGGCATTGCCCACAAGGGGCAGAGCTCAATTAGGGATCTATTCCAGATGGATAAACTGCCTAATGCAATCTGCACCCAATGTAATAATGCCTGTGGATTGTTGTTCCACATGATTTGGGACTTCACTCTGTTTGGCCTTTCTGGTCTGAGATACATGATTTCTTAAATGCAAGATTAGGGTTACCCAGTGTGTGCTTCCCAGGGAAGTTTGTTAGGTCTGGTAGAGGAACTCTTCCCGACTAAATATGAACGGAAACTAATGTTTTATGCTAGAAAATTCCTGTTGCTGAATTAGAAACTGCCGAAGTTGCCGAAGAACCAACTTATTGATGCTGATCTGCCAATGTACAGACATACTTATGAGTCTTGAAGACCTCCGGGGAGATTCTTGAAGGTGTGGAGTCCGGTGGTTGGGGGATGCAGACATTGGAGTAGTGTTGCTGGTTAGTTTGTAGTTCTACCTGGTGTGAATGGTATGAATGGGTACAACTGTGTTCAGGGGATGACTCCTGTAAGAGGTGGTCAAACAGTTGTAGGCTCCAACAATACCTGTATAGCATTACTATGCCAAGTATTGTTGGAGCCTTTTCCTGCCAAATGGTGATGTATACATACTGGAAATTATTGACAGATTGCTATAGAATTGTTACCAATATAATTTAATGCTGGGTTTCAATATAGAGGGATGATTGGGTTTGTTTAATTTTTCTATTTTTGCCATGTTTTTGATACATTTTCAAAATAAATACTTAAAAAATCTGTTCAGTTTGACTAAACTTGTGGCTAACCACAACCATGTCCCTAGTCTAGGGTGTTTTAGGGACTAACTTACTTTTCAGTGATTGACAGCCTTTTTTGTATGAGCATGCACTAAGAGATAGCTGTCAATCACTGATAAGACTGCCCACTGGACTCCTTAACCCAGAATAAGCAAGGATTTCAGTGAATAATATGCAGGTTCTACTGAATCTTTCCCCACAGAACAATATATCAACCTGCTCAGCTCCTTCTGCTCTATAACATGCTGCCTGCAGAACAGAGAGCAAGTTCAATGTGACAGGTTAGTGGAAAGCAGAAGTTATTTCAGATGGGACATCAGATGCTGTATCTCAAGTGCATTTTCACTTTGGTTCCATAAGGGATAATCTAGGAAAACTGAAAGTGATGGTGGTCATTGTACTGGAAGCGGAGCAGCAACAGCAGCAGGAATGGTGTGAGGCCTGGAACTATCCATGCCCCAGACTGACACTGAACGATAAGTTAACCCCTTAAAATCCCTAAGCCTAAAATTAATTTTTGAAAAATATAATTTGGGCCTAAATGAATTGAATTCATGTCAAATTGGTCAGTAGCCTGAAACTGAAGCACAATGCATTTTGGAGGCAATCTATTGGCTGCCTTTTTTTACTGTGGGTATTCTGGCTCTGTTGTTGTAGTTATTCTGATGGTAGTATTGTTTATTGTGCATATTCTATTGGATTTCCTCCATTGCTAGAAGTCTATCTCACTATATAGATTGGTTTCTTTATGAGTAAAGGTAAAGAAATTAAAACGCTATCTCAAAGACTCTGCAAATTCATCACCACAATATATATGGCTTGAAAATATGTGTATCTATGGATGATCCTATATGCATCTTCACTTTCTTCAACTATCCCCCATAAACAATGTTTAAAGTCTGCGTATTTAGCCAGAGGAGCTCACGTCAGAAGCTCAAAAGAATGTAATTCTTGATGGAGTCCATTTTATTCCGACCCATAACTGAAGTAAAAACATATCTCCATACATTTATGGGACTTCTATGGGCACATGGTGTGCTCCTATTCTAGCAAATTTACATATGAGACACTTTGGAGAACAATTTTTTCTAAACAGCTATTATTGGTATGCAAATATTATTGATTATAGGTGGTGGATTGATGATCTCATCCTCTTGGCCAGTCCTATGTCCACAGCGAATGTCTTTATTGCACACATAAAAAAATAACAATTGGGTATTGGCTTTCAGTGGAACCATATCTGAACCTAGGATATAGTCCCTCAACAACACAATGAAAGCAAAAACATCTTTCAAAATTGTGGATAGCAATAGCAATATTAATTCCACTATTAGAAATTAAAACCAAATTTCCCCTTTCAGAAGTTTTAAAAGATTGCAAAAATTGTTGTAAAGCTACTTCTGAAGTCCTAAGAAAAAAGATTTAAAGATGAGGGTTATTCAGTAATTGAGCTCACCCTTGAAAGAGAAAAAAACATTAACACAGTTGTATTGCCTAAAACCTGAGGAAAAGCAAAAATAAAACAACTGTTTGGTTCTTATCACCACCTACAAAAATACAAACCAAACATCGGACTGTCTGTTGACCCTTATCTACTAGAGATTCTCCCTGAACACCTTCCATTACATACCATCAATCTAAAACACTTAAAGGAGTTGTTTCATCTCACTGCTTCATAGAGTCAACAGCATTCTTTCATTCATGCATCCTGTCACTTCCTGGTCAAGCTGTCTGTAATTTGCATATGAGTTCCCTGTATTCAGACTTCTGCTAATTAGTCTAGATTAGATAAACAATCTCCTGCTACCAGGTCCAGAGAAGCTTCAGAGCTAAACAGTAGTAATTAGTGTCTTTTGTCTGACAGATCAGATAACACACAAGCTCTCAGGCTGCCAGCAGTTCTATGCTGTGACCTGTGTGGTGACATCACTTCCTGCTATCAGATAAGACAAACATCAAGGGAGAACAAGCAAACAGGTTGGTAACTAGAGAAACCTGAGAGCCCTCAGAAAGTGCTAAAATCATTTGTAGCTCCTCAACAAAAAAAAAAAGCAATTTATTTGGAAAACGTCTTCATTTACTGTTCCCTACATGTTGAAAGCTAATCTTTGTAGAGACAACCTCTTTAAGGAAATTATAGGACCTAGTAAACCTAACAGAACCTCTGGTACAACTGCAGTTCTCTTGCCTTGTATGAACGGGTTGTCCACTATATATTTCTATTTTTTTATTTTTACTAGACCGATGGACACGACCGCCACAGTCGCTGATTGGCTGTAGCGGTCATGTGCTACTGTGTGATGTCTCCATTTGGAAGTGAACTGTCTGCATGGGGAGGCTGAGCCGTTTCATGGAACAGCTGCTGCAGCAGTGACGTCCTGAATCAGAAGAAACAAGAAGCAAACCGCAGACCGTAGGAGAGTGAGAGCGGCAAGGTGAGAGGAGCAGTGAGTATAACTGTTTTAATCAGAATATGCAGCAGTATGATAAAAGTAAACATATATTATAGTAGGCAGTCTCCTGTGAACCACACCGAGCTACGGCCGGATTTCCTAATGCCAATATATGCTGACACATAGTGCATATTATATTCAAAATGAAGTTCCCTTAGTTCCTACTAAAAGATAGCAACGTTTGAGAAGGGTCAATTAGACTGAAAAAGTTCACCATAGAAAGTCGCTTGTTACTTTATGAATTTTTGAATGAAGAAAATCTAATAAAAATTGTAAAAAATTTCTTTAGTAAAAAGATTTTTTCATGATACACATCACTCATGTGTGGGCAATTGAAATAATTGGATTCAGTACAGACTGAAATATCCTATAAGCCTAGCGCTGGCAAGATCTTGGTTTATGATATAGTGTGCTGAGCAACTGCAGTTAATTAAACCGTATAGTAGACAATCCCTTCAAAGGGCATCTCTAAGTGTAATAAAAAAAATGATCATGGCCTTAATTGGGTTTTCCAACGTGTAAAAATTAAGCAAGAAAATAAAAGCAGCGTTACTCAACAGAAGCTCCGGAGCCACCTTCTTTTTTTTCTCTCTGGTCCATCTGTGTCTACTTGGCTGCAGAAGTCATGTGCTCATACGCCCACAACTAGTGTTGATTGAACTTTTCCAGAAAAGTTAAGTTCTAGTAGAACTTCTCGAATTCTTAAAACTCGAACCGAACATTTTACTGTTCGTTCGAGTAAAGTTCTAGTTCTAGTTCGACACGCCATTTTCAGTTTAGTTTTCAGCGGCCTTCTGCACATTTGGCGGTCATCCAATCACCTTTCTGCACTTTTGGCAGCCATCCAATCAGTGCAGAGCACAGAGAAGTGTCAAAAACGTAATCGCTGAGGTGTAGGGCTCTCATTGGCTGCTAAAATCACATGATTATGTTATATATATTTCACTGTATTGCCTTGTGAACACCATTTTCAGCTCACTCTCTGTACTGTACAGCCTGCTCTTAGTTAGCATTTTCCTCTACATAGACAGCAATAGTTAGGAAGTTTGGTATTGCTGGCTGCATCTTTCCCACACCCAGAAGCTGTTATGTGGCATCATTTGCAGGCTCACATAACGCCTAACTCTCATATACATGGATATATTATACAGAGTGCTTGAATTTGCTAAATCATACTCAGTGCCCAAATGTTCTGTTTTTGCAGTTTTGGGGGTTCAGTGATTGTATAACACACTGTCTCCAAATCTTCTATGTGTCAGTGGGGCTTTTTGGCCCCCTCAGGATGCAGGGCCCCATAGCAGCTGCTACCGCTGCACCTCCTATAGCTACGCCCCTGCTTCCAAGCTCTCCTCATCTTTTCAGTTAGCCATTGAAAGAAGTGAAGTATTTTAGCCCCTCCATTTTTTTCTGTCACTCTTAGAGCCAAATTTTCTTCACTAAGTTGTTCCCCGTATCCAGTTTACTGTTATGGATGCTAATTCCAGCTTCTCCTCACCTGTATAGGTATAAAAATTTATCCGAACATCTTCTCCCATTGACTTTAATGGGGTTCGAAGTTCGAGTTCTAGTTCGAATAGAACCTCAAACCGAACACACTAAAGTTCGAGGTTCTAATCGAACTAGAACTTTTTACTGCTCGCTCATCTCTAATCTTATGGGTATATGGACAACTCACCTCTTCAGCCAAGTAAACCCTGATCAGCAGAGAGGGACTGGAGGGTGGCGCCACATTGGCTGAAGATCTATGAAGGCTTTAATTAGATGAGTAATGTTTTTGAATTATTATTTTTTTACCTTTTCTTAATTTCTCAATTTTATTTTTACTTTTCAGAAAACCTCTTAAATATGAGCAATAAAGCAAAGTCATTTCACAGTAAAAGGGCAGGGGAGACTTTGGAGCTTCTGTTTTTGACTTGTTCAAACACCTATTGGAATGCACCTGCGGACTTTAATACGTTGCCACATGGTTGAAACATTGCCGGCAAACATAGATTTAGTGTCACCACCGGCTACAGTAAACATGTTGGGCGAAATGTCCCAAGACGCCAACGCCAGTTTTATGTTCTATTTTGCAGCAAACCCACTTTTTACGCCATATTCTTGTTGTAAATGGACTGTCACACACCAAAACTAGGCGCATTATACGCCGGGAACAACACTTTGTAATACACCTAAATATAGTGCACTGTGCGCCCCCGTCGCGCAATGTGCCTCGATAGACACAATACATATACCCCCTGTCAGGCTATGTGCCCGATGACACAATACTTACACCATTTTTGATATGCTATTATTGTTGAGCAATGCGCCCTTTTTTGATACAATGCCCTGTTTTTTGATGCAATGCCCCCTTTTTTGATGCAATGCGCCCTTTTTTGATACGATGTGCCATTTTAGGCGCAAAGTATACCTGACGCCAATTCTTAGAAAGTATCGGACTTTCAGGCACACTTTACACTGATTTAATGCTCCTAAAACTGGCATAGATACGCCACTTTTCGGACATGTCGCCCATTGTGTCTCGCTACGCACTACTAGTACAGGAATGTGAATTTTCAAGGGTTCGGGTAGCTCACATTGAGCACATTCCTATTCAACTACCCGACTGATCCCAATGTCTACAAAGACCTGAAAAACATTGGATCTTTAAACTGAATACTCTCCATGGACTCAGGGAGGCTTTAGAATGTAATTTATAGAATTCCAATGGGTCAGTTTCCGAATATGTAATCCTCCCTCTCAGTGGGCCACACGGTTTACTATCGAATTCTTTTTCATCAGCCTATGGCCGTGACTATGAAACATGAGAGTCTTATATTCAAAGGTATTGCTTTTATGTCTGATGTGTGATCAACCCATTTTACCTCCTCCTGCATTGGTGTGACCTGTGATATTATATCATCCTATGTACTATTGTAACAGTATAACATTACACATGTATTATGGCAATTACCAAAATTACTTATCTTTCTCATTATATATCCAGCTTTGATCCATCTTATAACAGCCCTACTAATTATATAGTCTTATATCACAGCCTATATGTTAAAGCAAACCTGTCAGGGGGTTTATGCTACCATATTACAGCACAATTTGACAGAGGGAGAGACACTAAGGGCCACATTTATGAAACTGTTTAGGTCTGAAACTCACTCTTTTGCCCATAGTAACCTGTGGGCAAAAGAGTGAGTTTCAGACCTAAACAGTTTCATAAATGTGGCCCTAAGTATATATCACAGAGCTCAGCTTCTCTCCCTCTTTCATATAACCCTATATATCACAGAGCTCAGCTTCTCTCCCTCTATCATACAACCCTATATATCACAGAACTCAGCTTCTCTCCTCTATCATATAACCCTATATATCACAGAGCTCAGCTTCTCTCCTCTATCATATAACCCTATATATCACAGAGCTCAGCTCTTCTCCTCTATCATATAACCCTATATATCACAGAGCTCAGCTTCTCTCCCTCTATCATATAACCCTATATATCACAGAGCTCAGCTTCTCTCCCTCTATCATATAACCCTATATATCACAGAGCTCAGCTTCTCTCCTCTATCATATAACCCTATATATCACAGAGCTCAGCTTCTCCCCTCTATCATATAACCCTATATATCACAGAGCTCAGATTCTCTCCCTCTATCATATAACCCTATATATCACAGAGCTCAGCTTCTCTCCTCTATCATATAACCCTATATATCACAGAGCTCAGCTTCTCTCCTCTATCATATATCCCTATATATCACAGAGCTCAGCTTCTCTCCTCTATCATATATCCCTATATATCACAGAGCTCAGCTCCTCTCCTCTATCACATAACCCTATATATCACAGACCTCAGCTTCTCTCCCTCTATCATAAAACCCTCTATATATCACAGAGCTCAGCTTCTCCCCTCTATCATATAACCATGTATCACAGAGCTCAGATTCTCTCCTGTCATATAACCCTATATAGCACAGAGCTCAGCTCCTCCTCCTCTATTATATAACCCTATATATCACAGAGCTCAGCTCCTCTCCACTCTATCATATAACCCTATATATCACAGAGCTCAGCTTCTCTCCCTCTATCATATATCCCTGTATATCACAGAGCTCAACTTCTCTACTCTATCACATAACCTATATATAAACAGAGCTCAGCTTCTCTCTCTATCATATAACCCTATATATCACAGAGCGCAGCTTCTCTCCTCTATCATATAACCCCTATATATCACAGAGCTCAGCTTCTCTCCCTTTCATATAACCCTATATATCACAGAGTTCAGTTTCTCTCCTCTATCATATAACCCTATATATCCCCAGAGCTCAGCTTCTCTCTCCTATATACACCTATATGTCACAGAGCTCAGCTTCTCTCCCTCTGTTATATAACCCTATATATCACAGAGCTCACTTCTTCCCTCTATCATATAACCTATATATCACATAGTTCAGCTTCTTTTCCCTCTATCATATAACCCTATATATCACAGAGCGCAGCTCCTCTCCTATATCATATAACCCTATATATCACAGAGCTCAGCTCCTCTATCATATAGCCCTATATATCACAGAGCTCAGCTTCTCCCCCTATCATATAACCCTATATCACAGAGCTCAGCTTCTCTATCTGTATATAACCCTATATATCACAGAGCTCAGCTTCTTCCTCTTACCATATAACCCTATATATCACAGAGCTCAGCTTCTCTCCTCTATCATATAACCCTATATATCACAGAGTTCAGTTTCCCTCCTCTACCATATAACTCTATGTATCACAGAGTTCAGCTTCTCGTCTCGATCATATAATCCTATATATCACAGAGCTCAGCTCCTCTCTTCTATAATATAACCCTATATATCACAGAGCTCAGCTTCTCTCATCATATAACCCTATATATCACAGAGCTCAGCTTCCTCCCTCTATCATATAACCCTATGTATCACAGAGCTCAGCTTCCCTCTACCAATCCTATATATCACAAGGAGTCCACTTTTCCTTCTATATATAATATATATGAATGAGTTCCCAGCTTCATTTCGTCTATCATTTATAACCCTCAATATATTTCAGCCCCTCTCCTCTATCATATAACCCTTAAAAACCACAGAGCCGCTTCCTTCTCTATCATATAACCCTTATATCACAGACTCAGCCCTCCCCTCATCATTACCCTATATATCAGGGAGCTCAGCCCTCTCCTCTATCTAAACCCTTGTATCAAAACTCGCTCCTCAAAATTTTTTCAATCCTTATATCACAAAACTTGGTATTAAGCCCCTTTTTTTCCTCATATATAAAAATTTTTTGAATGACATTACCAGCATTCATTTTGTTATAATTTGTTTTGGAGGTATTGTGTACTGTTCACTTTAAATTCCTGGCCAATATATTTCCTTCGAGTCTTTTTTGTGTTACATATAGTTACATAGTTACATAGTATGGTTGAAAAAAAGACTTATGTCCATCAAGTTCAACCAAGGGTGGGGAAAGATGTGGATCAAGGGAAGGGGATGGCAAATTTTTGGTCTTAGTTTCCCCTACTGATGAAAGCTTCGAATTCATAAGGCGAGGACTAACCTACCCTAAATGAATATTTAATTTCTGCCCCCAAAATTGCCATCAGACTGGATGTAGAATTTTGTATTGCTACATAGGTATTAATCTTCTTTAGTTTCAGGTAGTTCTCTAAGCCTTTCTTGAAACCCTCACCTGTTCCTGCTGTGCCAGCTCCTCAGGCAGCTATTCCACAGATTAACGGTTCTCATGGTGAAGAAGGTTTTTCTCCTCTGGAGATTGAATCCTTTTTTCTCCAGATGTAGGGATTGTCCCCTTGTCTTTTGAGAGGGCTTTACATGAAATAACTTTTCCCCATACTTTTTGTAGAGGCCATTTATATATTTATATAAATATCTCCTCGTAGTCGTCTTTTCTCAAACTTTTCTCAAGACTAAATAAGTTCAATTCTTTTAACCTCTCCTCATAACTAAGATGCTCCATTCCCCTTATTAGTTTAGTTAGCGGACCTACCAAATGTGCAATCTGTGTAGGCTTCCATGAGGGGCCCACTAGAACTTTAATATCAGCCTCTCTTAGATTGAAAGTAAGGAGCTATGTTACAAGTGTAGTGGCTGACAGTACCTGGTGGATTGTTAGAGAGACATGAGTGGATGCTCTATGGTAGCCTATTGGCAGAAGTGTAGCTTGAAGCTTCTGGGCCCTAGTGCAAATAGTGAAATGGGGCCCCTCAGTTACCATGTGCCATTGTGGCAGAAGGGGTTTTGGGGCCCCCTCAGGCTGCAGGGCCCGGTAGTGACTGCTATCCCTGCACCCCCTTTAGCTACTCCCCTACCTATTGGGGAGCAAAGGGTCAATATACTGTTACTGCACAAGGGCACCTTTGCTGTTTGTGTCTGCCTCTGTAGAGACATTTCAGCTGTCATAGTGAACTTATAGAAAAAATACAAAAAATCTTTGTAGGAGAGCCCTTCCTCTTCTACAAAGGGGTTGTATGGTTGCTCTAAAAATAAATAAATAAATAATTGAAAGCTCCTAGTGGGCCAATGAAAAAAAAACCCTCTATACTCACCTTCCCCTGCTTCTCCACTCCCTGAGTCTTTCGCATCTCCTGTTTTCTTCTACTTATGAACAGGGATGCCACCACTGCAGCCGCTGAATGTCTGAAGGGGTCTTACATCCCCCCCCATTTGCAAGTGAACAGCCCTGGTCGGTGATGTAATTAGGGGCACGTGACCGACCAATCAGCAACTGCAGCAGTGACATCCCCATTCGGAAGTAGAATAATGAAAACAGGAGACTGGAGACACTCAGTGCTGGAATGGAGGAGCAGGGGAAGGCGAGTAAAGTTTTTTTTTTTTTTTTTTCATGGGCCAGTAGAAGCTTCCTATTATTTTTTTAAAGAAACTAGACCGCCCTGAATCTAAAAATACTAAAAAGGTATGGAGGCTGCAGCAGACACCAGGTGAAGTGAGATGTATACAGAGGAACTTGTGGTGTCTGAATCAGCAGGTTCTCTACCCTTTAGTCTTAACACTATATATGGTAAGTCATAACTATACCACTATATAAAGACTCTGTCTACCATTGAGGCAGTACATGCCAAGTCCTCTGTCCACACTGGCCGAGCAGCAGGCAGGCTTTCGCCGATGCTTTATAGCCTCTGCAGCCTTGCCGGCTGATTTGCTGCTGCACAGATGGAGTGTGATGCTTGGAGGCGCTCTTAATGTTTTACTCACCCATTATCCCACAGCACCAAATTCCATCAACTTTTTTAAAACAAATGCAGGGAGCTCAGTGAATGTCAAATCAAACAGGTCTCTGTTCTACAAGGTTTTATAAAACGGAAGAAACTACCGGGATCTTTGGGATAAAATTTAAAATGGTAATTAGGGGAAGAGGCCTTTCAGTAGCATCCTTCGAAATTGAATGGAGATTGTTACATGGGTCTCCGCGCTGCCAATGCTGTGACCTCAGGGGGGATCCAGGTTTGATGGACCACAGCATCACTCTCTCCTTCTCCCCAAATTTAAAAGCTGTTGTGTATAAAGGGCCCGGGGTAGCTTGTCCCCTTTACCTATAGCCCAAAGTCATCCAATGCAGGTTAATTAACAATGCACATACACAAAAAAAAGGGGTTTTGGGACTTTCCTTTTTGTTTGCTTGAGAAAATTAAAAGTTCTCAGTTCTCACAATATAAAATATAGCATATGTGTCTGTATAAAATGATGATGATGACTCTGTTCTTTCTTTCTATCTATCTATCTATCTATATATCTATCTATCTATACATTTATCTATCTGTCTATCTGTCCCATATCTATCTATCCATTCATCTATCTATCTCATATCAATCTATCTATCTATCTAACTATCTATCTATCTATCTATCTATCTGTCACATATCTATCTATCATCTATCTATCTATCTATCTATCTATCTATCTATCTATCTATCATCTATCCCATATCTACTATCTACTACTTCCTATCTATCCTATCCCCTCTCTCTATCCTATATCTATCTTCTATCTATCTATCTATCTGTCCCATATCTATCATCCATCATCTACTATACTATCTATCAAACTATCTATCATCTAAACTATCTATCTATCTCCCTTCCCCTCTATCTATCTATCACATATCTATCTATCACTTCTCCCTCATCTACACCCATCACATACAATCTATCTTCTATCTATCTACTATCTATCTTCTATCTGTCTATCTATCTTCTATCTATCTACAGTTAAAACAAAATTTACATATACTACATAAAAAAAACACAATGTTCTTTCTCAAAACCCGTTTCTCACCTGTTTTTTTGGACAATTTTTGATTAAAAAAAATTATTTATGTTTGCCAAATGCCAGAATAATGAGAGAAAAATGCCTAGTAGATGCCAGAAGTGGTGATGACATCACACCGCCTGCTTTTGGGTTCAATAGCTTGTTTTCGGGAGGGGAGAGTGGCTAGATAGTTTAATTTTTATTTTTTAATAGGGGGAGAAAGGGCAGAATACCTTCCCTAAGTGGCCCTAACTATCTATCCTAAGTGGTCCTACCTACCTAACCTAGGTTGACCTAACTACCTACCATAACTGGCCTTAACTACCTGCCTACCTACCATAAAGGTTCTATATACCTGCCTACCTACCACAAGATACCCTATCTATCTGCCTACCTATTGCAAGATGGCCTATCTACCTGCCAACGACCACAAGGGCCCTATTTACCTACCTACTATAAAGGGCTCTATCTACCTGCCTGCCTACAGCAAGGTGCCCTATTTATCTGCCTCCCTACTAGAAGAGGCCCTATCTACCTGCCTACCTACCATAAGGGGACCTATCTTCCTGCCTACCTACCATAAGGGGCCTTATCTACCTGTCTTCCTTCAAGAAGGGGCCCTATTTACCAGTCTACCTGCCATAAGGGGTCGATCTACGTGCATACCTACTATAAAGGGTGCTATCTACTTGCCTCGCTACCAGAAGGGGCCCTATCTACCTGCCTACCTAGCAGAAAGGGCCATATCTACTTGCCTACCTACTAGAAGGGAACTATTTACCTGCCTACCTACTAGAAGGGGTTCGATCTACCTGCCTACCTGCTAGAAGGGGCTCTATCTACTTACCTGTGTTTTAGAAGGGGCCCTGTACTGAAATGGGACTTTACCTACTTAATAGGTAAAGTCTGCCTATTTATATAACTAATTTTAAGGGTCAAACCCTCCCCAAAAAAGAAGCTTTTTTTCCCTATCCCCCCTTCCTAACCCGGGGCATGTCCCCCCAATATGGAGTGGGGTTCCTTCCTACTGGGGCACAAATAAAGGGCCCAAAATTTTTTTGGGGGAATTTTTCACTTGTTTGGAGTCTAACATGTTTATGTTGTAAATTCTGCAGGGGCAAATTGTGGCCGAGAGAAGACGCCAAATAGGGAACCTGTTGTTGAAAAGTATTTGTTGACAGATGGTGTCTGAGATTAGGGGGGCCCCAAGCTGAAGTTTTGCACCCGAGCCCATTAGTCTTTAGCTATGCCCCCGGCACCTGGGGCTACGCGGTTCCAGAGCTGACTGTACAGACTTTCCCCCTTTTGGGCCCCTTTCCCAATGGGTAACCTTTTGAACCACCCAAAAAAAAAGGGAAACCCGGGTTGGAAAAATTTGCCCTTTTGGATTATTTCCCCCAAACGGGTTTAAAAATTTTTACTTTGGGAGGGAAAAACCCCAAAGGGTTTAAAAGGCCCCCCCCTTTTGGGGCCTGAAAAGGAAAACTTCCCCCCACACAAACACAAAAAAATTGATAGTAAAATAAAATTTTTAATAAGATTTTCCCCCTTAAAATTTACATGTTTAATACAATTCAGGGGAATTTCCCCTCATTTTAAATGGGGGAAAGGTTTTATTTTCCCCTTTGTAACCAAAATCTTATCATTCTGTTGGGGGGATCCCAAAACGGTGCAGGGGGGGTTTGGGGCATAGATGTTTTGTACAGGGTAATCTGAGTCCCACAAAAAAACAAAGAACAAACGGGCCAGCACACTGAGAACAATTGTGCCCAGAGTTTACCCTTTTGCTTCAGCCCCCATCCATAGAACACGGCATTTTAAAAAACACTGCTACGGGGAAATTAATTAACTTACAGGTTTCCCCCCCGCAAAAGGGGCCCTCCCCAGCTAAACAGAGTTTTTTGATGAAACCCTTTTCAACAAAGCCCCATACATAAAGGGCCGTAAAAGTGCTGACGGGGCCCGACTTCAGAGTTTTTTAAAAAAACCCACGCTTTTTTTAAAAAAACAGAATTACGGGGAAAAAAGGCCCCTTTAAATTTTCCCTAAAAAAAGAAATTTTGAAAAAGTTTTTTGTATTTTAGCTTTTTTTCCCTTCAAGGGTTTTTTCTTGGAAGGTGATATGTACTTTTTTAAGGTTCTGCATCCATTTGGGGGCCCCTGGGTGCAGTATCGCTTCCAGCCTTTTGGTCCCCTTGGGAGTTAACACAATCATAAATTAAAGTTATAGTTTGGATAGGTAAATGTCAAAACCAAATTTTTTCCCCCCCAAAAAAACTCCGGCCCTTTTTTGGTTTTGGGCCTTGGGTTCCCATACAACCCGAATGAAGGGGAAATCCAACGGAAAACCCCAAAATTAACCCCCCGCTGGAATTTTGCAACATGTGAAAAATTTTCCCACGGTTTTTTCAAAACCGTGCGGGTTTTAAGAACCCCTTTTGTATAACTACAATTTTCCCATTCTGTCTAAAAAGCACAGTGTCCCTTTGGGATTCTCCGCAGTTTTAAAAAAAAAACCCCCCCTGAAAAACCTTAACGGAAAATTTTCTTGCGGGGAGACATAGCCTAAAGTATATTAGGAATGATTGCCAAATGTTGGACCTTTTTTAAATAAAAAATTTTGCCGTTTAAAGGGGGGGCCCTTTTCGCTTTAAGGGATCATCTTGCTTTTTTCCGGGGGGGGGGGAGAGATAAAATTTTATGGAAATTTTTTAAAATTTTAAAACTTGGCTATAAATTTTTTCATTTTAATGCCGCCTTTTCACTGCAAAAAGGATTTTACCTCGTTTGTACATTCATATAGCAATAGCCTATTTCACAGTTTAATAGTAAATACAATAAAGCCTTTAGATCTGGACAATGTGCTCTTAGCCTTTCAGAACTGATGCTTTTAAAAAGAAAGGGTTTTTAAGGGTTTGATAAATTTGGGCAAACCCCAAAAAGGGTTTTTTTATTTCAATCCTTGAAAAAGTTTTGTTAGGGTCCGGCCCCCCATCCAAACCAGCCTTTATCTGCCCCCTTTTCCACCTTATCTTGGGGCCTCTTTTTTTATCAATGGTTCATAAGAGAAAGTTCTCGACTCCTGGAACTAAGGAACAATTTTGAAAATTTTAAAATTCTGACTTCTGAATTTACTATTTTTGCCAAACCCGATAAATCTTTTAAACAGAAAAACACCATATGGGGTTTTAAGAAAAAAATCTAATTTGATATTCGGGGAAACCTTTTTCCCCTCGAGTCTTTTCAGTTTTAACAGTCCAATTTTTTTTCCCCCTTTAAAAAACCCTTTTGGGGGGCATAGACTGTTTAAAAATTTTTTTTTTGGGTTTTTTGGTGGGCCCGGGAAGGGGGGGGCCCCCCAAGGGAATTTAAAAAAAAATTTTTTTCCCCCCAAAAAAACCCTTAAAAAAAAAAAAAAAAGGGGGAAATTTTCCCCCCCGGGGGTTTTTTTTTTCCCCCCCCCTTTTTTTTAAAAAAAATTTTTAAAAAACCCCCCCCCCCCCCCAAAAAAAAAAAACCCCCAAAAAGGGGTTTTTTTAAATTTTTTTTAAATTTTCCCCCCAAAAAACCCCTTTTTAAAAAAACCCCCTTTTAAAAAGGGGGGGTTTTTTTTGGTTTTTTGGGGTTTTTTTTGGTTTTTCCCAAAAAAAATTTTTTTAAAAAAAAAAGGAAAAATAAAAAAAAAATTTTTTTTATAAAAAAAAAAAAAACCCCCGGGGAAAAAAAATTTTTTTTAAAAAAAAAATTTGTTAAAAAATTTTTTTTAAAAAGGGCCCCCCTTTTAAAAAAAAAAAAAATTTTTAAAAAAAAATTTTAAAAATTTTTTAAAAAAATTTTTAAAAAATTTTAAAATTTTAAACCCCCAAAAAAAAAAAATTTTTTTTTTCTGGGGGGGGCCCGGGGCCCCTTTTTTTTTTAATTTAAAAAGGGGGGGGCCTTTTCCCCCCCTTTTTTTTTAAAAAAAAATTTAAAGGTTTTTTTTTGAAAAAAAAAAATTTAAAATTTAAAACCCCTTTTTTTAAAAAAAAAAATTTGAAAAAAAAAAACCCCTTTTTAAAATTAAAAAAAAAAATTTTAAAAAACCCCCCAAATTTTAAAATTTCCCGGGGGGCCCCCCCAAATTTTTTTATTTAAAATTTTTAAAAATTTTTTAAAAAATTAAATTTTAAAAAAATTTTTTTTTTAAAAATTTTTTTTTTTCCAAAAAAAATTTTTTTTTGGGAAAAAAAAAAAAATTTTTTTTTTCCCCTTAATTTGGTTTGGGCCTTTTTTTTATATTAAAACCCCTTTTTTTGGCCCCCCCCCCGGGGGGGGAAAAAAAAAAAAAATTTTTAAAAAAAAAATTTTTTTTTTTTTTTAAAAAAAAATTTTTAAAAAAAAAAATTTTTTTTTCCCCCCCGGGGCCTTTTTTAAAAAAAAAAAAATTTTTCCCCCGGAAAAATTTTTTTTTCCCCCCTTAAAGGGGGTTTTTGGGGGGTTTTAAATTTTTTTTAAAAATTTTAAAAAAAGGCCCCCCCAAAACCCTTTTTCAAGGTTTTGGGGGGAAAAAAAAAAACCCCCTGAAGGAAAAACCCCCCCAAAAAAAAAAAAACCCCCCGGGGCCCTTTGGGGGGGGGGGAAATTCCGGGGGTTTTTTTTTTTTTTTTTAAAAAAAAATTTTAAAAAAAAAAATTTTTTTCCCCCCAAAAAAAAAAAATTTTCCCCAAAAAAAAAGCCCCAAACCCCCTTCCCTTTGGGGTTTTTAAAAATTTTTTTAAAATTTTTCCCAAAGGGAAAAGGGTTTTTTCCCCCTTTTTTTAAAAATTAAAAGGGGGTTTTTTTGGGGGTTTTTTTTTAAACTTTTAAAAAGGGGCCCCCGGGCCCCCAAATTTTTTTTCCCCCCCCCCTTTTTTTAACCCAAACCCCCCCCTTTTTTTTTTTCCCCCCCCCAAAAAAAAGGGGGGGCCTGGCCGGGGGGGTTTTAAAAAGGGGGTTTTCCCCCCCGGGGGGGGGGGAAAAAAAAAAAACCTTTTCCCCGGCCCCCCCCCCAAACCAAATTTTTTTTTGGAAAAAACCCCCCAAAATTTTTTTCCCCAAAAAAAAACCCCCCCCCGGTCCCCAAAAGGCCCCCCAAAAATTAAAAAAAACCTTTCCCCCCATCCCCCTTTTTAAAGGGGAAAAAACCCAAACCCCCCCGGGGGGGCCCCCCCCAAAAAATTTTCCAAAACCCTTTTAAAAAAATTTTTTTTGGGTTTTTTTAAAAAAATTTTTTTTAAAAAAATTTCCCCCCTTTTCCCGGGAAACCCCCAAAAAAAAAAATTTAAAAAATTTAAAAAAATTGGGCCAATAAAAACCCCCCAAAAAAGCCCCCCCCCCAAAAAAAAAAGGAAAAAAAAAAGTTAAAAACCCCCCAAAAAAAAGGGGCCTTTTTCCCCCCCCCCCCCCCCAAAAAAATTTTTAAATTTAAAAATTTTTTAAAAAAAAAAGTTTAAAAAAAAAAATAAAAAAAAAAAACCCCCCCCCCCCAAACCCTCCCCTTTTAAAGGTTTTCCCAAACCCCCTAACCCTTTAAAGGGAAAAAATTTTTTTTAAGGGGGCCCCCAAAAAGGGCCCCCAAAAAAAAAATTTTCAAATTTTTTTAAAAAAAAATTTTTTTTTTTAAAAAAGGCCCCCCCCCCAAAAAAAAAAAAAAACCCCAAAAAAATTTTTTAAAATAAAAAAAGGGGAACCCGGAAATTTTTTTGGAACAAAGGGGGGTTTCCCCCCCCCGGGGTTTTTTTTAAAAAAAAAAAAAATTTTTTTAAAAAAAATTTTTAAAAAAAAAATTTTTAAAACCAAACCCCCCCAACCCAAAAAACCCCCCCAAAAAAAAAAGGGAAAAAAAAAAAAATTTTCCCGGGGGTTTTTTTTTTTCCCCCCCAATGGGCCCCCCAAAAATTTTTTCCCCCCCCTTTTTTTAAATTTTTAAAAAAAAAAATTTTTTTTAAAAAAAAAAAAGGGGTTTGTTTTTTTATTTGGGGTTTTTTTTTGTTTTTGTTTTTCCCCCCCCTTTCCCAATTTTTAAAACCCCCCAAATTTCCCCAAACCCCCCTTTTTTTTAAAAATTTTTAGGGGAAAAAATTTTTTTTTTTTTTAAAAAAAAACCCCCCCCAAAGGGGGGTTTTTTTTTTTAAAAAATAACCCTTAAAAATTTTAAATTTTTTAAAAAAAAATTTTTTTTTTTTCCCAAATTTAAAACCCCCAAAATTCCCCCCCCCCTTAAAAATTTTTTAAAACCCCCAAAAAAAAAACCCCAAAAAAATTTTTTAAAAAAAAAAAATTTTTTTTTAAAAAATTTTACCCAAAAAAAACCCCAACCCTTTTCCCCCCCCCTTTTAATTAAAAAGGTTTGGGGGCCCCCCTTCCCACCCCAAAAAATTTTTTTTAAAAACCCCAAAACCCTTTTTTTAAAAAACAAAACCCCAAAACCCAAAAAAAAAATTTTTTTTTTTTTTTTCATTTTTAAAATTTAAAAACCCAAAAACCCCCCCAAACAAAAAATTTTTTTTTAAAAACCCCCCCCAAAAAAAAAGAAAAAATTTTTTTTTTAAAAATTTTTTTTAAAATTAAAAGGCCCAACCCCCAATTTTAAAAAAATTTTTTAAAAAAAATTTTTTTTTAAAACCCCTTTTTAAAAATTTCCCCCCCCTTTCCCCCCAATCCCCCCCCCCCCAAACCCCCCGGGAATTTTTCCTTTAGAAAAAATTTTTTTTTTTTCCCCCTTTTTTCCCCCCAAAAAAAAAAATTTTTTTTCCCCCCCCCCCCCTTTTTTTGGGGGGGCCCCCCCCCCCCCCAAACCCCCCCTTTTTTAAAAACCCCCCCCCCCCTTTTTTCTTTGGGTTCGGGTTTTTTCCCCCCCCCGGGGTTTTTTTTTTTAAAAAAAACCCCCTTTTTTTCCCCCAAAAAAGGGGGGTTCCCCAAAAAACCCCCCCGCCCGAACCCCCCCCCAAAAACAATCCCCCCCCACAAAAAAAAACCCAAACCCCCCCCAAAAACCCTTTTCCTTTCCCCAAAAAACCCCGGTTTTTCTGGGGTTTTAAAAAAAAATTTTTTTTAAAAAAAAAGGGGCCCCCCAAATTTTTGGCCCCCTTCCCAAAAAAAAATTTTTTTTTTTCCCCCTTTTAAATTTTAAAAAACCCGGGGCCAAAGGGGGTTTTTTTAAAAATTTTTAACCGGGGGGGCCCCCCAAAAAAAAACAATTTGGGCCCTTTTGGGCAAAGGGCCCCCCTTTCCCCCCTTTTTTTTCCCCAAAAAGAAAAACCCCCCTTTTTTTTTTAAAAAAAAAAAAGGGGGGCCCGAAAAAAAATTTTTTTTGAAAAAAAAAAAAACCCCAAAACCCCAAAAATTTTTTTTTGGGGAAAAATTTTGGGGGGGAAAATTTTCCCCTTTCCCCCTTTTTTTTCCCCAAAATCCCCCCCTTTTTCCCCGGAACCCCGGCCCAAAAAGTTTTTTTTGGGGGGGGCCCCCTTTTTTCCCCCCCCGGCCAAACCCGGGAAAAAAAAAACCCCCAAAAAGGGGTTTTTGGTTTTGGGGAAAAGGGGGGAATTTTTTAAAAATTTTTAAAAAAAATTTTAAAAAAATTTTTTTTTTGGTTTTTTTAAAAAAAAAAAATTTTAAAAATGGGTTTTTTTTTTTTAAAGGGGGGTTTTTTTTTTTTCCAAAAAAAAAACCAAAAAAGGTAAAATTTGGGGAAAAGGGAATTTTTTTTTTAAATTTTTCCCCTTTCCCCAAAAACCCAAAAACCCTTTTTCCCTTTCCCTTCCCCTTTCCCCCAAAACCCCTGGCCCCCCCCAAAAAAAAAGGGGGGGGGGGCCCCCCCCCCCTTTTCCCCCCCCCAAAAAGGGGGGGCCCAAAAAGGGGTTTTTCCCGGGTTTCCCTTTTCCCCCGGGGGGCCCCCCTTTTGGGCCCCCGGGGAAAAACCCCCCTTAAAAAAAAAAGGGGGGGCCCCCCAAAAAAGGGTTTTTTTCCCCCCCCGGAAAAAAAACCCCCCCCAAACCCCCGGGGGGAAAAAAACCCAAAAATTTGGGGTTTTTGGGGGCCGGGAAAAAAAAAAACCCCTTTAAAACCCAAAAAGGGGGGGAAATTTCAAAGGGAAAAACAATTTTCCCCCCCCCCCTTAAAAAAAAGGGGAAAAAAAAATTTTCCCCTTTCCAAAAAAAATTAAAAAAATTCCCAAAGGGGGGGAAAAACCCCCAAACGGAAACCCCCCGGGGGGGGGTTTTTTTAAAAAAAGGGGGAGGGGGGAAAATTTTAAAAAAAAACCCCCCGGGGGGGAAAACCCCAAAAAAAATTTTTTTTTTTTGGGGGGGGGAAAAAAAAAATTTTCCCCTAGGAAAAAAAATTTTTTTAAAAAAAAAAAGGAAAAAAAAAAAAAAAAGAAAAAACCCCAAACCCCCAAAGGGGGCCGGGCCCCCAAAAAAAAAAAATTTTTTTTTCCAAAAAAAAAAAGGGGAAAAAACCCCCAAAAAAAATTTAAAAAAATTTTTTCCCCTTTTTTTAAAAAAGGCAAAATTTTTCCCAAAAAAAATTTTTTTTAAAAAAAACCCCCGGGGGGGGGAAAAAAAAAAAATTTAAAGCAACCCGGGGGAAAAAAAATTAAAAATTTTAAAAATTAAAAGGGGCCTTTTCCGCCAAAAAAAAAAAATTAAAATTTTAAAAAGGGGTTTTTTTTAAAAAATTAAAATTTAAAAATCCTATAAAAAGGGGGAAAAAAACCCCCCCCTTACAAAACCAAAAAAAAAAAAAGGGGGGGGGGGGGAATTTGGGGGGTTTTTTTTTTTTTCCCCCCTTTTTTTTTTTTTTAAAAAAAAAAAAAACCCCCCCCCCCCGGGGGGGGAAAAAAAACCAAAAAGGCAAAAAAAAAAAAAAAAAAACCCGGTTAAAAAAAGGAAAACCCTAAACCCCAAAAAAAAAAAAAAAAAACCCTTTTTTTTTTTAAAAACCCCCAAAAATTCCCCCCCCAAAAAAAATTGGCAGATGCCTTAATGGACCATTTCATCAGCTATATCTAGAGCCTCAGTCAAAGATACGTTAGTGGAAACTATGGTCAGTTTGTACTGTAACCTGCTGAGTTGGATCCACTGTGTACTGTAATACACTGCACATTATCCACATGCAAATCTGTTGTGGAAAATCCACACTATATTTGTTCTGTGTGCATTTACCTTAACAGTGTTCAGATCTCAATTTTTCAGCTTCTAAGTTCCAGCTATAGTTACAATGTGAAAAGTTGCTTGAAAACTGAAATCCTTTTAAAGTTTAGGAAAATACAACAAATTGTATTATCAGTATGCAATAAGCTCCTAATCTCCCTCTAGTGGCAGCTGCAGAAAGACAGAATTTTAATATTTAGCTATATGTCTGTGCCGGGGATTTTAAGTTTTGTAGCAGAAGAAAGGAAGACTTTACTATTATAACGACATGCTAAGAAGCAAATTAGTTTCTGCCTTCTGTGCAAATAGAGAGGTCTAGATCTGTGCTCCACTCTCTGTTATATGTCATATGCTCTTGAATGAAATGAGTAGGGCATGATATGGCTAAAATCAGAGGAGGTCCAAGCCTGCAGACTCCATAGTTAGTATAACATGTGAGAAGATCAATTTTGGATTTCTGCTTAAAGGAATCAAGTATAATGAATGAATGAAGAGTAGGAGTTTTTTTTTCATTATAGGGTTAATCAGATTGAACGTTCATGTGTCAAACCCCATACATTCCTAGCAGAAGTCCAATAATGGGGATGAACAATGATGATGGATGATAATGATGATGATTCTTCTGATTATTTTTTTATGATCTTGTATCCTGTTCATTTATGGTTGTTACATATCAAAAACGGCACTGACCTAGTTTAATGCCTTGAACAGAGCACTTGAATCCATCCAGCAACAACATGATTGCAAATTAAAATTTTGCACAAATAAGATCCATGGTTGCTGAAATTAGGCACAATCAAATCCAAAAAAATACAAAAAAAGTCTAATGAATGAGCTACATTGGTGTCACGGGTCAGAGCAGCAGAAGCACCCATGTTTCTGCTCACCTCTCCTCGCTCCCTGCTCCAACGCGGTCACGTGTGGGCTGAGCTGCAGCCGGGGTCAGCAGATGCACTTGTTATTTCACTCTTCCCCTCCGTCAGCTACCTGCTGCTGTATGCTGCTTGGGGCGAGCACACAAATCTGGTCCAATTTAAAGAGCCAGCATGCCCCACCCAGCTTTCCCAGATCTAATGCTCTGAGAGCTTGTTCTACTTAATCACTCCTCCCTCACTCCACCTTGACAGTCGGTTGGTTTTCCTTAATGTAGCTACCTTTCTTTTCCCTGCTATGCCTGTTAGTCTTTTTCAGTTTAACTTTGGCTTGCATTTACCCTTCAACGCTTGTACTCCGCCTATGATCAGACTCTGCTTGTACGTTGCAAGCCCTGAAATATTTGCCTGTGACACGACTATGCTTCTACCTGACCCTATGGTACTAGAAATGATCACCAGCCGTCTCTTCAGTGACCACACCCCCAGTGTAGTGACCTGGGAGTTCCTTTGCAACAGAGCCCAAGCCACCTTGCAGGGGTTAAGGGTGAAAATTAGGGGCTCCTTAGACTCCACTGCTCGGTGAGGCCTTACGCCAAAACTGAGACTGACATAGTGGATCCACTTCCATACATTACAATTGGCTTTGCTCCAAAGTCCACTCTACCGGGCTATTGTGATGTTGTGTGATAATTGTTACCAAAGTTTCAGAAGTGGCTTTCTTCCAAGACTGTAGTGTTTATGTTAAAACTCAATGACTTTATTACCTGCTTGAGTTCTGTCAGAGGGACTCACTCCACCCCTGATATGAGACTGGATGCAAAAGAGAAACATAAATTTTTTGGTTTGAAGTCCAATATACTGTGTTCATTATTTTTATAATAGACGCGGGTTAAAGTGCATTGTTTTCTATGTAGAGCTCCAAATCCAATCCCCTGCCTAGACATATAATTCAATAATACAATTCTGGCTGGCTGTAGCCTCCAATAGGTGGCGCTCAGGAGCTTATTGCATACTGTTTTATTATTTAGTTCAGTGTATTAGCTGTATGTAGTAAGTTCCTACACAGTTTGAGCTCTGATCCCTATAAAGATACACAACGTATCAGCATAGCACTCGAACAGAGCCCAATTTAAGGTGGAAAAAGGTGCAGTTCACAAGGGGAAATGTGCTTTGTAAGAAGAGACAGGTGCTGTAGAGGGAGAACCTGAACTAGGAAAAAGTAAATTAGGTTAATCTATGGGTTTTTCTCCTTCATTGTATACAATAGGGTATGTTGAAGTGGAGTCCTCATGTTTATGGTCTCTTGGGCCAGCATCTGTCATGAAAACGGGCCCCTGAAAGTCTCTGTTCAGAATGGAGTGCAGGTCACGCTTGGCCAGTATTCTCCATTCTTTTGCATGGGAGTTCTGAGTACAGTGAACAGAGTACACGGCTGTATTCAGAACTTCCATAGTACTTAATGGAGAGTTGCGCACAAGTGCGACCTTGTCTCCGTTCTGAATGGTGACTTTTAGGGGCTCGTTCTCATGATAGGCTCGGGTCTCCAAGCTGGAACCCACACCTATTAGATATTTATGGCCTATCCTATCGATATGCCATAAATGTCAGAAATGGGAACTCCCCTTTAATTGCTGTGACGAAGCATTTTACATGTCCCATATTTTCCACCAAAGAAAACTAAGCAACGGATTTTCGTCATCCGAGTTCGCAAAACAATTCTGAGAATTTCAGAATCAAATTTACTAAAATAGGAAATTGACCTGCTATGACAAACCACTCCCTTCCTCCTATCCCTTTTTACAGGATATTGCATTCAACATGCCCCCATTGGGAACAATGATCTATCTTCTACCAGCTCCACCAAGAACATATCCCGAAGCTGAAGTTGACATTGCTAAGAAGGCGTCATTAACCTTGTTGTCCAAGTCCTATGAGCGGAAACAAGGGCACATCCACCAAGAACATATCCTGAAGCCGAAGATGATATATCCAGGAAATCATCATTAGTCTTGTCGTCCAATTCATAGGAGGGGCAGAAAGGGCAGACTTCATACCCATTATAGTTTGGCCTCATGGTCCCCATTCTTGCCTTGCCTTCTGCAGTTTAAGAGGTCTCCCAATTTTCTGAGCCAATTGTCAAGAATTTATTGTTTCAAAAAAAATCCTGAAAAATATTCTCAAATATTGTTCTTTCTTTCATTGTAAAAGTCAAGCCCTCTCTAGACTATTCCTGCTGCACTGGGCACAGTTATCTGGCTGCTATATTTTACCTCTGAAAGCCTCGAAATTCTTTTCCCTCCATTCTCCAGACTTAAGAAAAGGAAAGTTAACCAAAAAGATTCACATTTTGAAAGCAAACCCTTGAACTGTGCATGTTCAATTAAGTAGGAGCAGAAATTCTTCCATGGTATCTTTGGAGGTAATTTATTGGGTGTTTTGCATCAGAAAGTTAGAATTTTTTTTTTCTTTCTTTTTGATTTCAAGCGGACCGCAGAACGCATCTCCAATGTGTTAAGGTTAAAATAAGAGGCTATCTTAATGAGCAATGTGCAGTGATATGTGGCGCTTGCCAATTAATCTTTTAAAATTCACTAGCACCAGCATATACATCCACTTATCCAACCCAGCCTCTATTAATTGGCTTAAAAGCAGTGCTGTGGTGTCCTAGGACTGGACCTGTGACAAGACTGAATGTAACCGGTAGCTGTCATCTCCGCTCCGTCTCCACCTAATCAGATACACTAAGGTATGTTTTATTAAGCAGTTTTCACCTTACTCTGCTTATTATATAAAAATGACTGCCAGTTTAACACTGACAGGAAGAACGAGGGGCGGGAGCGGGGGACGGGGGGGTTAGGTCTCTAATGATTCCTGAGATCGATAGACTTGGCAGCCTGCAATATATACATTAGCCACAATATTGAAATCTCTATAGGGCAATGCATCGCCTATATACATAGGCTACATTGGAGCTGAATACATTCATTGAATTAATTAGGGGATTTTAATATTTTATTGAGCGCACGCCACTGAGACAAAGTGCATGTAAATAAATTATACTTAACAAACGTTGACTGGAATGAGAAGAAAGGGAAAAAATTTCTGATTGCCTGGTTTATTTGATGTTTTCCATAGAATATACCATGCAATGTAAATGTGTCACAGAGGGTAAAAATGTAGTGACCGGATGAGGGTCAGTCATAGGGGAACATTTCTCTTAGGAAAATATTCAAAGTTCTGCTGCCTTATGGCATACTGGATTCACCATAGGCTTGACCCCTTTCATTTTTATTGTGTTCGTTGTTTCCTCTACGCCTTCCAAGACCAATAACTTTTATATTATTTGGTTTACAGACCCACATGAGTGTAATGATTGGGAGTAGTGGATCCACTGGACCACTGCAAGTGCTGGTATAAGCCGTGTCAGAGAGGTCCCAGTATTCACCAGAGCCCACTGCAAAGCAGTTGGACTTGCTGAGGTGAATCCTACCAGGTCGCTACCCCCGACACTTGCTAGCAGTGGCAGCCGAGGTGTAGCGTGGTACAAAATTGTCAGACAGGCTCGTAGTCGGGGACAGGCAGGAAGGTCAGGACAGGCAGCAAAGATTCATGGTCGAGGGACGGAGGCAAACGGTATGGTATACAGAAACACTAGCAAGACGCAGGGAATGCTTTCTTAGTAGGCACAATGCACTAAAGATCCATCAAGGGAATCAGGAAGGAGCAGGGTTAAATAGGGACAGCGTCCGGTGCCGATCATAGGTGCACTGGCCCTTTAAATTTAACAGAGCCGGCACGTGTGCGCCCTTGGTAGCGGGACAAGCATGTTGGAAGGAAAGAGACGTGGGGCGGGAGTGCGGACAGGGTAAAGTAGCCCCCGGGATGTGCAGAAAAAGTGAGCATGGCCGTGGCAGGGAATGAAAGGTCGTTTGGTGCCGCTCACCAAAAAAGGGGGCATGGGGGCCTTTTTGAAACCCTTTGATTGGGGGGTTTTACAGGGAACCCGGGGAAAATGGGGGATTTGGGTTTTTTAAGGACAAGATTTTCCTTTTTTTTGTTTAAAAATTTTTCAATGCCATAAAAAATTACGGGAAAAAAAAAAACAAAATTTTTTTTTGTTTGTATTTACTTTGAAAAAAAGCAATTGCCCCAATTTTTTTTTAGGGGGGGGGGGGGGGGTTGGGGGAAATTTCATGGGGGGTTTAAAATTAAACATGTTTCTTGTGCTGCAAGTTGGTACAGCGATTTTTGGGGGGTTTGTTCGCTTGTCTCAGGGTGACTGTTCTTTTTAAACTTTTTCTAATTTGATTTTGCGGGGGTATTGGATCTGAAGTCCAGTGGGGTGGTCCAGTGAAGCTGCTTTATACTTTGTTAATGCTATCTGCTAAACCAGAAACATTAAAATTTCCAAGGGTTTTTCAAAGGGCCATTTTCCTGTTGTATTTTTTAAAAGAAACAAGTTTTTAAAAATACAAAAACCACTTCTTTTTTTGGCCCTGCCCCAATTCTTTTGCGCTTTTTACTCCGGGGTTTAAATTTTAAGGTTGTTCTGTGTTGTGGTGACTAAAAAAAAAAACCGTTTTTTTTCCCCCGCAAAAAAAATTACTTTTTTTCGGTAGCAAAATTCATTCCAAAGGTTTTATTAACCCTGTTTGGGGCTTTTACATTCATTTAAAAATAACGGGTTTTTTTAAAAACGGCAATATAAAAGAAAATTTTTTCCCGGGCCCTTTTTGGGGAAAGCCCCAATTTATACCCCAAGGGTTCCCAAGTTTGGGTTACGGGGTTTTCTTTTGGGGAGTAAAAAACAGGGTGTGTATTTATCATATCCCGATTTTCTTCATAAAAAGGGTTTGTCCCATTTTAGAAAAAACCCAGTTTGTCAGGAAGAAAAGGCGGCGGCTCTTCACCTGCGGGGGGGCCGGGGCACAAAAAATTCCTAAAAAAGGGGCCCGGGTTTGAGCACAGCCAAGGGGGACGTAGCAGCAGGGGGTCATGGGTTTTGGGGCCCAAAAACTCCCGCTGTCATCTAGGGGGCCGTGGGGTTTTTCAGCAACCAAAGGGTTTTTGATTGGTTGACTAGGTCACCCATTTTCCCCACAGGACATCTGAAAACCCCCACCCAAGGGTCGGGGGGATCGTCAGAAAAAACCCCTTAGTTGGCAGGGCCCCGGGGAGCGGCCCGTCAGCGGCCCTCATTTTGCCCTTCAGCCCGCCTTGTCCCATCCGTTTCCCTCACCCGGGAGATCTACAAATGTGGTTTGGGCTCAGGCCACTATATAGGAGGATGAAAAAATTTGAGGAGGGAAGTCAGCGGGCTATTTGGGGAAAGCAAGAAAAGGGGGCCCTAATACCCCCTGCTTCTTCCCAGTAGGCGGAAAAAGTATAGATTTTGGAGGGGGCCATGGGGGTCATGTTTTTTGGGGGGGGGTATCCTTTTCCCATACTCGGAATACCCAAGACCGAGGGAATGAGGACAGCAGTGACGTTTAAAACCACAAAAAAAGATGATGATGTAGAAACCGCATTTTGGGGAGTCGGGGTGAGGGGGGTTTTTTCATAAACGTCAGGAAAGGGGGGTCGGGTTTTTTGGGGCGCGTCAGGCAGCGGCCACCCAGCAGGTGGGTCGTGTGGGCCTTTTATTCGCGGGAAAATTTAGCAGCGTGCGAAGTGGGGGAACCCAAAAGCGGCCACGGGGTAAAAAACCCGTTCGCGGGCCCAAAGGAAAGTAGGGGCCCACAGGGGCTGCAAAAGGCAGGGCGCGGGGAAAGTAGTCACTCAGTGGGGAGCGGTTGGGGGTTTTTAAAAAATAAGTTACTGGGGCGGTTTTTGGGGTTTTTTTGCTAAGAACGGAGGACCCGAAATATGGGTATATTTTAAAATTTTATTTTTAGCCAGAAAGGGAAGTGGGGCCGGGGGAGCAAACTTTTTGGGCCCAACACGGCCCTGCGCCCAACTGCAGCGTCACCATCCGGGGGGCTGGGGAAAAAAACGGGGGCTAAACCCGGGGGGTGGTCCATCCGGGCCGCCGCAGAACAGCAGCACCCAGCGCCAGTGGCAGCATCCCCAATTTGGGCAGCCGGGTCAAGGCTCCACCCCTTGCAAAAGGGAGTGTTTCTCTTTGACACATCCCCCGGGGGCCGACCCTCCGGGCCCTCGTATAGGGGTCCCTCCCAAGTCTTTTCAGCGGGGGGCGATTGCAAAAAAGACAACAGTATGCGCCCAAACCTTCCTAAGGTTGGCAGCAGTGCCCCTTTGCCCCTGTCCAAGTTGTTGGAAATGAAGTCCCCCCCTTTTCCAAATGGGGGACCCCCGGGCACCTTCAGGGGAAATAATGGTTGTCCCGACCCGAGAGGGGAGAGTTCCCACCCCGAAATTTCTTTTCCAAAAAAGGCCTTTTTTCCAGCACTTCATAAATATTTTTAGAACAAAAGGGGGGCCCAGTCCTTGGTTATGGTTTTTTCCCAAGTCCCGGCGCGGGGACATCTGGAGCTGTAAATTACGTAGGGCCATTTTCATGCCCTTTTTAGGCCCAGGGGAGTGAATTTTGCTTCCTGCCCCGGGAACACCAACAACTTGGACAGGAGACCCCCATTTTCCCTCCACGTTATCAAACTGGGGGCTCCGGCCCCAATATCCTTTCCCCTTCCTCCCCCCACCCCCATTCAGCCTCCAAAAGTATGTCCATCTTACCACATGTGTGGGCAAGCGGTTTTGTCACGCATTCTACATTTTAATTTGCCTCGGCGAAAAAAGTCACACAGGGGGGGAAAAACTGCTGCTGCTTCCCAGAAAAGAAATCGATGTGTGGTTTCTCGCCCCAAACTCCCAAACCCGGAACCCAATGTTGCGGGACTTTGGGGGGAAAAATAGGGTTTGTCCGTGTTTTGCCCCGAGGAGGGATGGCCCTTTGCCCCCTGCATGGCACACGTTTTTAATTTGGTTGTAAAAAAGGGTTTTCCTGAATTTCCCTTCCCCTCCTTTTCTTCAGAAGTTTTGGGAAAAAGGGCCCGGGGAAAACCTGTGCATGAAACTTATCCTTTCCCCTACAAAGCCGGGAAACCCTTCCCCCGAATTGCAGCGGCCAAAAACGGCCCCCCCCAACCATTTCTGTTTATGCGAGGGTTTTCCACCTTTTGGGGAATTTCCCAAGCCTGCACATTTTGGGAAAAAACCCGCCCTTTTATGAACAGAAAAAAGGGCCCATTAACGATTTTTTGTGATCCAGGGGGACAGGAGAAATCCCCTATGTAACTTTGTTGTCCCCAGTGGCGGGCTCAGGCGGGGACCCCTGCCTTTTGGGTTGAGGCCCAAATTCGGGAGGCCACTTTATTTTAATTTTGCCGGGGTTTTAGGTTTGAATAACGTCTTTCCCAAATGTTTCATGTCGGGAAAACAGATGAAAAAAAAAATCTGTTTTGGGCAGGGGACTGGGAGTGGCGACCCCTCTCGGGGCAAAATGAGTGGGGGGGCTGAAATGGGGGAAAGGAGGAGGAGGAAAAAGGACATTGGAGAAGAAGTTTTGGTCTGGTGAAATGAGTGGATTTTCCATAGGTGCCAATGAGAGGAGGACCCGGAGCGCTGGAGGGGGGTTAGAGGGGGATGAGGAAAAAGAGGCGATGCCCCGAAAAGCCCCCGGGGCCCCATTTTAAGGGGAGTTGGGGGGGACCCCCTCGGAGTCCTTGTGCAGTTGGCCCGCGGGCAGCTTATTTGCCTGGCTAGTGCAGTCCGAAAATGGCAGCTTTCCGGGTTGAGGGAGACTTCTGGCTCTCCCTTTTTGGGGACCCTCGCTACCGGCCCAAAAATGGGAGTTTTTTCCCCAGCTTGCTGAGAGGGAGGACAAACTAAAATTTACCATGGGGGAAAATCCCCCGTAGTCATTTGGGCCCGGGCTCCCCTATTTAGGGGAAATCGTCCCCCCTTTAAAACGGGTTCTGCCCGGGGGAGGTTTTCAGCGCTAACGGTACTACGGGCGGGGCCCTGCGGGGGAAAAGGTTTGGGGGGGGTGGGAGCGCCCCGCTCCATCAGCTGCAACCTAAGTTGGAGTACATGATGAGCGTTTCCCCTTCACCCCCCCCTGGAGGCAGGGGGATTTGCCAGCAGCAGCAGGACCGGGGAGCAGTCCCTAAACCAAAAACGGGTTTGGGGTGGCCTATTTGGGACAGCACTTGCCCCCCCATTTGGGAAGACCCGTGGATTTACGGGGGGCACCCAAAAACTGGTTTGTGGGGCCGCAAACTTGCGGGGTTTTGCTTTTGGAGAAGCTGCCCTGCCCGGCCAGTTTTTTGTGGATAAAGGGCGGGTGTTCGTGTGGCGGGGGGGGCCATTTTTACCCCAAGGAAAACCCCCGCTTGTCCAGGGGAAAAATGTGGAAGGATGACCTTTGTCGGCCGGGAAAATTTCCCCAACACCAATGCTTGGGCGTCGCCCTACATCGGGCCTTTAAAGCCTCACCCCAAACTGTGAGTAATGAGTCGGGTTCAAACCCCTGCCTCACCCCACTATTTGTTTTTCCAACCACCCCCCTTGAGGCCCACATCTTTGCATTTTTCTCCATCAGCCTTCCAAACCGCTTTACCAGGGCCCTGGTATTGGCCACCCACTTCCACACTCTTTTCTTTTCCCAAATTTTGGACCTTTACTGCTGTTTGCTGTTTTTTGTTTGCGGGCAGTCACCCCCAAAACCCTGTCATTTTTTGCCACTTTTCGACCTCATGTGCTGGGGGTTTGCCCCCGGCACCCCCCTCTGTTATGATGTTGCCACTGAGTCTCAGCTTTTTTTTTTTCCAGCTGTCGCTGGAAATGACTTTTATCGGGTTTCGTTCCCGTTTCATTTTTTGGGTTTCGTTTTCCCCTCTTAAGTGCCCTGGGAATTTTATGGGAAAGCGATTCTAAGAGCGGCGGCGGGTCATGTGGGGGTTTCTTACTAAAAACACAACATTGTATGAAAAACCAAAAAACCAAGCTCCCTCTGATATTTAAGCAGGCACAACGTTTACGCACCTGCAGGCTTTGGGGGGGCCCCTGGAAAAAGGGGTTTTTTAAACCCGTGTTTCGTCCTGAAGTTTTTTCGGACCGAATTTTTTTGTGAGAAATTCGGGAAAAAAGTGCCCCGAATAAAATTTTGAGAAATTTCCCCATCTCAAAAGTGACCCCCTACTTTGGACGGGGTTAAAGGGGAAGTGCTGGAAATCTTGACAGCGCTGAGGCTTTTTTGGAAATTTAAATTAAAATGAAAAAGGGTTTAAATTTTAAGGGGAAATTTTTGGGAGTTAAAAGGGGACGTCCTTAGAGGGGCGAGCCCCCCCAGATTTTGGTTCTTTGCTCTGTTTTTCCCCTTGGGCCCATTGTGGTCATTTAATCAGCTCCAGTGATTAAGCCTTAATGTGCAAATGAGAAATTTAATGAAGCAGTTAAAGTAAAGGGCCTAGTTTTCCATCTGCGAAAAAAACCCTAAAAGGGGAATACTCATCCCCGAGTAATCTTTTTTAATGCATGAACCCATTACAATTTTTTGATTATTTGACGAAAAAAAAATGTGTGTAGTTGAATTTAAAAAGGGGGGGAACTATAATTTTGAAAATTTTGGGGGGTGTGTTTTCTGTTTCATGTATTTACATATTCCTTAAAATTGGGAAAATAAAATGTCTTTAGGCCATACAGCAGAGTGTGTGCTTTATGGCAGCTGCAATAACAGAGTTAACAGAAAAGTGTTTCCAAGAAGAGATGGAGTACAGCCCCCTCCTTCAGAGACCAGGTGTCTGGGGAAACTGGGTACAGTGACTTATCTGTGTGTGTAGTGTTCTACCTTATCTAAGTGTTAAGCAGTGCAATAAAGCTGTCATCTGTCATTAAAGGGACATGAAACCTAGAAATAAATGATATATAGACAATCCTGCAGAGTGACAAACAAAAAGACCATGTTCTGTGTTTGCTAGTCTGCAGAATTGTCTGCACGTTACAGAAATGGACAGTATTGTAGAAATTCTGTAGAAAACTTATTGGCCTGATATGTTCCATTTTTAGCTAGGGAATGGTTAAGGAGGCGGGGCTTAACTATCTTTTTGTCCTACTGCAGATTAGGAAGTAGGGGGAGGCTCCTGCTGCAGCTTGTTGCCTTAAAGGTGTTTTGCCACAAAGTGAGTTCATTACCTTTTAATCTGATCAGGAGAGACTATAAACAAAGCACAGCAGCTTCACAGACGAGAGGGAGGGGGCCTGAGCAGCAACTCTGAGGAAGCAGAGGAAGCAGGGAGCGTTGTGCAATGTGTACTCAAATAAAACATTAGAACCAGTGGATTCTTTATACAAAAGACACAACATCTTTCTCTACAGCCCCTTGAAAGCTCAGTCATGTTCCCTGTCATCAGATAAGAAGTGCAGACAACGCACGCGCGACCATCAGCTCCTCAGCTCCTGTCAGCTGAAGCTGGTCATGTCTAATGCAAACTTTTAAGTAACTAAGGGCTTGTAAAGAAAGCTGTAGCTCTCAGAGGCTTCACTTTTTTAATCACATATATTTAGAAAAGTGATTAAATACCCATTTTGGAGGATTCCACATCAACATTACATCGTGGCAAAACCCCTTTAAGGTATGTTCACATGGCGTCTTGCTAGCGTATAGCAGCACATGATGTGTGCGCCGCTATAACCTGCTGCATCAGAAATGCGCGGCAACACATACTTCTGAAGTGCTCCCGCTGACATTCCTACTGACGTCACTTCTTTCTCCTGGCGTGTACTGTGGGAATACGCTTTAAAATCATAGCACTCAATGCAATTACACGCCCCTCAAATACGCAGTGTGAACATACCCCTACAGACAAACAGAGGATAATGAAAAGGAGGAAGGGGATATGACTGAAGTTCTTGAACACATAGAAAAGTTTACTTTATATAGTTTTCGGTTTTGATTCCAATATGAGAAAAAATAGGATCAACAGAAAGAAGGAGATCAAGGGAGAAATTTCTTTTTTTATGTTCTATATTCTTGCGCATTTTCCTATAAATCCTCCACTCTCTAGTTATAACGAGATGACTCTGCTAAGCCTGCCCACATCTAGACAGCAAAGCTGAAAAGTGGACTCCAGAAAACAGAGAATTATGTGTTAGCTGGTGGGATTTTTCATATGGATTTTTTATATAAAAAATGTTTATAATAAAACCTTGATTTTCTGATGATACATTCTCTGCCAAGATGTTTTTTTAATGTTCTGTAAAAAAAAAAAAAAAAACACAAAATCACCGAATATGGAAAAGTTACACTGTTTTCTTATATACTGTGAGGGCCATGTATGTAAAGTGGAACCACCTCAACAGTCGTACTTCTCAGTAGGTTAGTGTAGCATTTGTCAGTATGTATGAAAGTGTCTCAGCACTTTATAAATGTGTGCCATAGTGAGAAACATTCATAGGTCAAAAAGGTGGTGCAAAAAGTGTCTTCACCAAAATTTGCCTCGCCAATTTGAAATTGGCATGGATTAGTCCACCGCTTTTGTGCCACATTTTGTCGAACCACATTCATATAGGTGTCTAATCTTATGAATGTGGTTCGTCACTCCCCCAAAGAATTGGTGCGGACAAAACTGTTGAGGATGTCAGACATGCGCCAGTTTTTGGCAAAAGACCTTTTAAAAATATGTCGAACATGGGCAACAAGTTTTTTTTATGCTAATCACACCAGAAAACTGGTGCAGCCCCGTTCTTAGATGTCGCTCTATGGGAGACATGTATGAAGGATGGCGCTTCGAAGGGAATTGTCAAGTCTCGTTTTCAGTGTATAATGCGCCTATATGTATGAAAGTTTTTTTTTTGCGATTATAAATGGAGTCTAAAGTTCATCGCGCTTCGCCTGTGTGCTTGGCTCAATACGGAACTTAGGTGCATTAGTAATGCTCCAAACATGTATAAAGGCAATAGATAGGCTGGGAATAAAAGAAAAGTCATTAGAATAGCATGTCAGTGAATAGAAATTATGGTAGTGATCTTGCTTCTTGGACCACAGGTCCCAGCAAGACCTGCTGTG
>JAODAL010002503.1:0-194620 GCA_025379985.1 Phyllomedusa bahiana | reverse complement strand
TCAAAATAGGAGTGTAATTTTGAAAAGTATTTGGATGACATGGAGCAGGCAAAGCGTTGCCGCATGGGGAAATTATTCTACTCCCATATCAAATAGATTGACCATATTTCAGCAAAATTTTTCACTTGCTTTCGAAGAAGAAGAGTTCAATCATTCATCAAAACTGACTGACTGTGCCTGAGGCAATTACTTTATACCCTGACATTGTTAGGGATGTTGCCTCTGTGGTCACCGCTTTGCCCATAACCCAAGTTAAAAAGCCCTCATATGTCTATGTAGGTGGAAAATAAAAACGTTATGGCTCTTGGAAGGTGAGGAGGGAAAAACAAATGTGTCAACAACAAAAAAAAGCCATGTCCTTAAGTGGTTAGAAAATAGTATCCAGAAGTGAATCTATTAAATGTATCCCACAGGACACTTCTAGACATATTTGCTCCATGTGAGCCTATGGGTAAACTACCATACAGGTTTATACGCTTTGGTTTTTATGGAAAGCCTTCCTGCTATTTCATTGTTGCTGGAAATACACAAGATGGCGCTCCAACTCTGTATAAACAACGGTAATAAAATAACATTGGTGCTTGCTTTATTGAGAATTCTCGCTTTGCAGAAATTCTTTTGTAAGTGATTTATAGAGCAGTAGAATTGAAGATGTGAAGGTTGGGTGATTAACCCCTCAGTGACACCTTTTTTTTATTTTTCAATCTTTTTTTTTTTTCATCTTCACTGTTCAATAGCTATAACCATACAATGTATTGTAGAACAACCAAAAATTCTCAGTGGGGTGAAACTGAATAAAACCTGCAATTGTGCAATATTTTAGTGGCTCCACTTTGGGGTTAAATGTCATGTTATCTTTATTCTGTGGGTCAGTACGATTTCAGCCATATCCAATCTATGTAGTGTTCGTTGTTTTACTACTTAAAAAAAAAAAAAAATTAATTTGCTTTGCATCACCGTTTTCTGACACCATTAAAGGGCCGTTTACATGGCACAGGACTAATACACAATGTTTTCCGGGCCCTGCAGTGGGGACCGCTGCATGGGTTTTCCTTAGCAGTCCATGTAAAAGTTTGCGGCCGGTTTTTTCAGACCGAAAACTGTCTGAAAAACGGCCGCAAATCCTTGCCATGGGGACAAGCCCTTACTGATTTACTGTTCTGCCGCTGGAGCTTTATGACGCCTCATTTTGTGCAGGGTGAAGTGCATTATTTATTGGTACCAATTGGGGAGTAAATGCAAACTGGGAGATGGAATGACCAAAATGCTGCAATCCTGGTGTCTGTTTTTGTTTTTGTTTTTTTGTCATTTACTATAAATATTTTTTTTTTAACATTTTAGAATTTTTTATATACTTTTTTTTAACTGTAATATCTATTCTCACTAAGGGACTTGAACATGTCATCACTTTATCATTTTAATATATACTGCAGTGTTTCTATAATGTAGTATATAGTGATTTTATTGATCTCCTATTACAGCGTGTCTATGGCACAGCGTAATAGGAGTACAATCATGGCAGACCTAAGGGCCTTCATTGGGCTCCTGGCAACAGAAAGGCACCCCACAATCTTATTACAGAGAGGGCGATGAGGTAGCTGAAGGGGGCGCTATATCTCTTCATAATGGTATAGATGTCACGACCACGTTGACCATGGTAGATAAGTGGTTAGATGGTCAGGATCGGAGTTATCCCTGATCCCGGCCACTACCGTCAGGTGCTGGCTGCAATTAACAGTGGGTGCTGGCTGTAATGATTATCCCTCCACTGAATTAAAATAAAAAATAAACTGCTACTTACCTCTTCTATTGATATTTTTTCAGTATGTAGTTTTGCCCTCTAATGCTGGGGAGCAGAGATTGTCAGTATTTTTCTTTAGACACTTGAACTGTGCTGGGCAACTCGCTCAATCAAATATTAAGGGTGTCATCAATTGGTTGTAAGCTAGCATGGTGCACCATACATAACTATATAATTGGCACCCTTTATATGTCTTATCTTTATGCAATTGTAACACTAGTAATTACCCCCTCATGGATAGTAGATGTGTGAGTGGGTGTTAATCAGTAGTTTTGTATTTTTCTCCCCTGTATGGTGCTGTGGCTTTGCTTGATACCAGTGTGAACTGTTACTTACTCAATGTGCAGGTTTTTTTTGTTTGTTTTTTACTAGGCAGTTGCACCCCCAGTGGATGGGTGTGTGAGCAATTGCTCATCAGTAAACTGCACCTGTTTCTTCCATGTAGCACTAGGGCTTATATTGAATCCTACTGGGGATAGTTAATTGTCCAGCCATAGAGCTGTAAATGTGGCCTTGTATCTATATATAAATAACACAGGATCTACCATTCAAAATAGGTCACAAAGTGTGCCATCACATTCTGCCATAGAAGTCAATGAGTCAGCTCCTGTTCTCAAGAGAGTGGGGGTCCTGGGGAACAAGTGGAAGGGTCAGTGGGAACAGTATCAGGTATGATAAGGAAGGCATCCTCAGTTGCACTGACCTAGACCCCGTGGTGCTTATGGGTTTTATTTGATGCTGAGTTTGGTGGGTTCGTTGGAGGTTCTGGAGACAGTATAGGGAGAGAGAATGCCCCACATGGTCAATGTGGTTCCCATGTCTAATGAAATTTGGGGTGGGGTGATAGGAAGATGCGAAGAAGCTCTTTAACTTGGGTGTCAATGATTGCTGTGCTACTTCTGAAGCCTAGGTAGCGGAATACACTGCTGTTGCTGACCGCTAGAGTCTCTTGGGAAAGTAGGGTTCAGATCTGCCCAAATATTCTGATTGTTAGAGGAACTACCACGCCCTAGTGGATTGGATAACAATGGGATACCGCCTAGGAGAGAGAGAGAAGCAAAATCATGTCTTCACCCTGCCATCACCTCTCCACTTGATCAGCTTTTGCCATCACAACTCAGAAATGCTGTGGTTGGTGTTAGCATGGGGGTAAGTACACAGTTGAGTCTTATTATTATGACCACTTCCTACTTTCAACGTCAGCATCACAGAGCTCATGAAGGAAGTGTTGTGAGCTGGCTTGGTGGATATATAGGGTGTGCGATAGGCTGTCTGCACACATATCTCTTATTGATGTCATGGGTAAAAGGGGCAATTTATCAGAGTTGCAAAAAGGGATGAATATTGGCTTTCGGGCCAAAGTTGGCATAATTTCTGAAACAGTTTTTTAAATGTCCAGATGCTGCTTTGGTGAAAGTGTATTGTGAATGAACAAATGGCGCCATTGTTAAAAAGTGCGCGAGAGCAAATCAACACACAGTCAAGGAGCTCACTGCAAAAATGACCAGATGTGTAACTAAAACAACAGTCTAATGAACCCTACTGCTTTTGGGGATCCAAAGTAGGCAGATGTCACTTCCCCTCTGCTATCCAAGTTGCATTGGCAGAAAAGGCTTTGATTTTCATGGCAGTATTGGAATTGCACCTCTGCTGATTTGCAAAGGGTTGACGTCTTCACTTCACTTTTTTATTTGAGGCAACAGATCAATATTGACATGACAGGTGAGAAACATAAGAAAACAAGCACCCTGCAACCATTGCTGGAAGAATACAAGCTGGTGGTGGCAGCGTTATGATATCGGGAATATTTTCATGGCATTCACAGGACCATTCATCCATGTGGAAGCCGCTCTCAACCAATTTCAGTAGGAACCCATCCTTGCAGATCAACTACACCCATACACGCTTATCATCTTCGCTGGGGCAGATGAGATCTTCCAGCAAGACAATGCAATGTGTCACATGGCTAGACTTTTTTTTGGAAGAGTATAACCAAGATCTTCAAGTACTACCCTGGCCCTCTAATTGCCTAGACTTGAGCCTGTAGGACCACCTTGATTGTTGTGTTGACTCTATGGACCCTCCAGCAGCTGTGGGATGCAGTCAGTATGGCTTCAGATACTTGGATCTTAAAGGGAACCTGTCACATAGGTTATGCCCCCTTGCTGAGAGCAGCACAAGCCAGTGTCAGACCTGCTGTTCCCAGCACTGTACCCCTTATTCTGTAAGATGCTGTAGTTTTAGAATATTTAACACTCAAATCTTATTCATGAGTAAGTGTTGGCTCCACCCACTGAAGGCTAACCCCGCCCATTGACAGTTATTCACATGTTTCTACCTATTCAAAATAATAAGTTTGTCAGTTGAGGTGGGCGGGGCTAGCCTCAGCAGGGCGCGGTTTGAAAGAAACTGACACTCTGAAGGACTCTTCGAATGACTCTTCTGACTGAAAACTGCAGATTTGAGCATTAAATACACGAAAACTCCAGCATCTTACAGAATAAGGGACACAGCGCTGGAAACAGCAGATCTGACACTACCTTGTTCTGTCTTCAGCCAGGGGGGGGCAAAAACTATCTTTAATGAGTAACTCCTTGCCCATCTAGCTGCTGTCTGTGCTGCACACGGTGGTTACTGTGGATATTAGCTGTTGGTCATAATAATATGACTCGGCAGTGCATACTGTATCAGTGATTTAGTCACTCATTTACAGATGCAGCAGTTGTTACCGTGACTGGCACATCCTGACAACTGGATTTACAACATTGTAGTACATTGTAGATAAGTTAGAATAATGCATTAAATATCAGGTTAATGTTTGCTGTATCTTTACACCATTGTCTGTTACATTTTTGCTCCATAAATCCAAAACAGCTTTAATGTGATCTATAATAATAATTAGTCTGCAAGATATTTTACCAGTTAATAAAGATCCTTTAAGGTGCTCAGTTACATATTGCCTTTCTAATCTAAAGTGATAGTGAAGCATAAAAATACTACTCATTTTTAAAGGTATTATCTCCTCAGGCTTTAATATTACATTTGCATGCTGCATCAAGTGCAAACTTTCCCTGAAAAACACAAGCCAGGGTCACCTTTATCACCTTCAACCCTAACTTGAGTTTTCTAAAGTCTGGTTGATTACCTTTGGACCCTATGGGAAAGGGAGGAGAGGTACAAGGTGTACAGATAACGTGTTACATAAGAATGGCTTGGGTTTTTTATTAATGCAATAAATATTAACAAAGTTATTTGCAAACAATTGTATATGTGTCTATTGAATTATGATGAATAGTTTGGGGTTTTATAAGAGTATAAATAATTCACTTTAAAATGTATATAAGATTTGTTACATACCATTAGAGGGCTGATCCAGTGGGGGAAAAAAATATTTTACTAAACAGTATCTCTCCTAAAGTTTTCACTTTTGCAAATATTTTCATGAAATTTTCTGTGGGCTTCCTGCAGTTCTACATCAACTATTGGATGAAAGGGAGCACAGTAGTTCTGTCCAGAGGCGTAACTTAGAGCTCCAGGGCCCCAGTGCAAAATCCATAAAAGGGCCCCCATCTACCATGTATGATTTATAAAACTGGTATCTCCTTATGAGGAAGAGGGGCCTTTGGGGTCCCTAAGCCTCCAGGGCCTGGTAGCGATTGCTACCTCTGCACGCCCTATAGCTACGCCCCTGGTTCTGTCTTCTCAAATAGGAAACAGCTCTGTGTCCAGCCCAGGAGATCAGGCATTCTTTGAAGCCACACCCCTTTGGTCCTGCTGAAGACAGGGTGGTGTAATGGTGGCACCCCAGCTGCACCCCAGCCCGTTGCATGTGGCAACCACCCTTAAGAGTTCTTTTGAATTGCGGGGAGAGGCGGAAGACGTGTGGTGCACCAGCGATAATCAATTGACACAACAACAGTTCTGGGATTGATGAGGCTTTTACTCTTGTCCTTAGCGGCTGTTGCAGTATATACAGGGCGCGCGTGTCCCGGCACCCAGCAGCCTCAGCATCCACACACACACAGCCTCAGCATCTTCTCTTGCCCATCTCACTGCTCTACCTTACTGTCCTCAGTGGTTTCCTTCACTGTGACCTCTGACCTCCTGCTGAACTTCTCACTGCTCCCCGGATTGATGCCTTTCCTCCGGACACTCACTGACTCTGTAGAGTGGGACCCTCTCCTGGATTTGCTCTGCTTTTAACAAATTGCAACTATAAACAAGGACATGACTTTCTACTCTCTCCGAATGTCAGCAAATAATATCTTCCACCCCTTATAGCTACTGCAACTCTGAGGGGCGCACTTCTCTCTCTCCTGTCACTGTCTCCTCTCCTCTGACTCTCATCTGTCACCACCTGCAGCTTCCCCCTCTGCACAAGCTGGCCACCCTTCTCCTCAGCCCAGCTCCACCCCTTGAGTTTACTGATTGACTGCCAGATCCTCCTGACTCACAGCACACTACATACACAGGCCCAAACTGCCTGCCTGAACTATTAACTGTTCCCTTGTCATAACCAGGCCACCCTACTCACAGCACACTACATACACAGGCCCAAACTGCCCGCCTGAACTATTAACTTTCCCTTGTCATAACCAGGCCACCCTACTCACAGCACACTACATACACAGGCCCAAACTGCCTGCCTGAACTATTAACTTTCCCTTGTCATAACCAGGCCACCCTACTCACAGCACACTACATACACAGGCCCAAACTGCCTGCCTGAACTATTAACTTTCCCTTGTCATAACCAGGCCACCCTACTCACATGCACAACTACATACACAAGGCCCAAACTGCCTGCCTGAACTATTAACTTTCCCTTGTCATAACCAGGCCACCCTACTCACAGCACACTACATACACAGGCCCAAACTGCCTGCCTGAACTATTAACTTTCCCTTGCCATAACCAGGCCAACCTACTCTCTGGTGTCCCATGGCAACCCACTACTGTTAATAACCCAACACAAATACAACCCCTTACACTGCCTCCAAAGCTTTTAACATGAGGGAGGAGACAGGGGGTGTGCTTTCAGATTGGGAGGTAGTAAGATAGACAAAGCACAGCAAAGGATCCTGGAGCTTGTAGTCTTAGGCAGTTTTCACACGGCTTATTCCCGACGGATTTTTGAGCCGTATTGAGCGCACAAATCCGCCGTGAATAAGGGGCGGAACGGGGGGGGCCGGAGCGCGGCCCCATAGACAATGCATTGTTTACGGCGCGTCCACGCCATAAATAATGTGCATGTCACTTTCGCCCCCCGCGGCTGATTCGCCGAGCGGGGAGGAGCGACGGATTCCACTGCTCTCATTGAGAACAGTGGATTACCGTAATTGCTGCCGCGGATTGGCGCCGTACTGAAGCGCAAATCCGGCGCGCAGTACGGCGCCAATACGCGGCAGAATAAGCCATGTGAACGAGGCCTAACAGACCAAAGAGAAACAGCTTTCAAACAGGAAATTCTGCTGCTCGGCTGAGAAGGGACGCTATTTTTCCATGATACAATGGGTGGGGGGGGGGTTTATGTTGAAAAGGAACTGACGTCAATTCTTCAGGTGGTTTCAGCACTAAGTTCCTCCATAGTATATGAAGGCTAAAATCTGCCTCTGAACACAGTTTATGAAATTAAACCGAGCTGCATCAGCACAGTTTATAGACGCGGATTATGTTCTGTTTCCGCGCTGGGAAAAAACAGCTGTGTGAACCTGCCCTAACATGAGAAGTACTGTGCCCAGAACTCACTACAGAGCTGAAAAGGGTGTGATAAGACCCAGCAGCTACTGCAGTTACTAAGCCCTGATGATCACATGACTGTCAGGGCTGGGAATCTGTATATAATCTGCTTATTGAGCACTATATATTCAACGATAGAGAAGTCAGGGACAGTAATAAATTGACCCTGCCTTCTCCTTGAAGAGTCTGGCTGCTGCTGATAGCTGTCCCTCCTGCAGCTGCACAGTTAGGGTATGTTCGCACGGTATGTTCTATTCCTGGAAACATACATTATTAGATGCGTGTTCGGATCCGTCTTTTGGACCCTAAACAGACCCAAACACACATCTAGCAATATGCAGTGTGATTTAAATTGCTTGCAATATAAAACACACATAGGTGTTCAGACGAGTGATCGCTGATGTGTGTTTACTTGCGTCTTTCGGATCCATTCAAAGAATTGAAATGTCAGTTCTTGCTCTGAAAGAGGCAGCAGGAGCCCTATTTAAAACTATAGGGTGCGATCCTGCAGCCAAAGCTCATCCAAACACGAACCTGCATGTTGGATGCGTTTTGGATCCGATTGACGCAGTGCTTTTGGATGCAATTTTTGGATCCTAAACAGCGTGTGAACATACCTTTAGTGTGCAGCTGCGTACTCTGCATAGCCATTTTAAAACCACAGCCGCGCAGACCACTGCCCCTACATACACATAGTTGCCAACTTTTGAAAATGAAAAAGCAGGAGATTTTAGACGGCGGCGCGCTATGCGCGCCGCGGCAAAAATTTGCATGGACACGCCCATCTTTCTGTATGCCACGCCCCCTTCAAAAAGCCACATCCACTCCACCTAACTGCATAACGGCTTTGGAAGAAAGCCAGATAGATGCCCTTATAGCCAGGTAGTAACCCCCCATAAGCAGGTAGTGCCCCTTACAGGCAGGTAGATGCCCCCTTGTAGCCAAGTAGATGCCCCTCTGTAGCCAGGTAGGTGCCCCCCCTTTGTTAGCCAGGTAGGTGCCCCCATTGTTGCCAGGTAGGTGCCCCCATTTGTTTTCCAGGTAGTGCCCCCTCTGTTGCCAGCTAGTGCCCCCTCTGTTGCCAGCTAGTGCCCCCATTGTTGCCAGGTAGTGCCCCCATTGTTGCCAGGTAGTGCCCCCTCTGTTGCCAGGTAGATGTCCCCTCTGTTGCCAGGTAGATGCCCCCTCTGTTGCCAGGTAGTGGTCCCCTCTGTTGCCAGGTAGATGTCCCCTCTGTTGCCAGGTAGTGCCCCCTCTGTTGCCAGGTAGATGTCCCCTCTGTTGCCAGGTAGTGCCCCCTCTGTTGCCAGGTAGTGCCCCCATTGTTGCCAGGTAGATGCCCCCTCTGTTGCCAGGTAGTGCCCCCATTGTTGCCAGGTAGTGCCCCCATTGTTGCCAGGTAGATGCCCCCTCTGTTGCCAGTTAGATGCCCCATGTGTTGCCAGGTAGTGCCCCTATTGTTGCCAGGTAGATGCCCCCTCTGTTGCCAGGTAGTGCCCCCCATTGGTTGCCAGGTAGTGCCCCCTCTGTTGCCAGGTAGATGTCCCCCTCTGTTGCCAGGTAGATGTCCCCTCTGTTGCCAGGTAGTGCCCCTCTGTTGCCAGGAAGAGCCCCCATTGTTGCCAGGTAGATGCCCCTCTGTTGCCAGGAAGAGCCCTCATTGTTGCCAGGAAGAGCCCCCATTGTTGCCAGGTAGTGCCCCCATTGTTGCCAGGCAGAGCCCCCCCCCTATAGCTAATAAAAATAAAATAATAAAAATCCACTTACCATTACCAGGCTCCTGCAGCGCTGCCAGCTCCCGACCGATCTCCTCAGCGGCGCAGGGGAAGTGAGAGCAGCCGCGCGTCACTCCCCTGCAGCCGCGCGTCACTTCCCCTGGCGCCGCTGACCTGTATGTGCGGCGCACCACACGGCGCCGTACATACAGGGGGAGGAGGGAGCGATCCCTCCTGCCTCCTCCCTGCACAGCGAGACTCCGGGCGGGTGAAGCGGGCGCAGCGGCCGCTTCACTGCCTGTAGGACGCGGCCCAGGGGCTCCGGAGTAGCGCACTAGCGCTACTCTGGCGCCGCGGCCATTTAAAGAGCCCCCGCCGCCTGTTGGGGGGGGGTGGATTGCAAACTCCTCCGGGCGGGGGGGGGGGGACCCCAAATAGCGGGACCCCCCCCGCCAAAAACGGGAGAGTTGGCATGTATGTACATACATAGTCAGCAGGTAGTCAACATCTAGTTAAAAACCTGGAGTTTTACACATTGACATTTAGTAACTGTAACACTTATTATTATTATTATTATTATTTATTTTAAAGCGCCATTGATTCCAGGGCGCTGTACATTCGAGGGGGTTACATACATAAGTCAAACAAGTACAATGATAAGTGATTAATGACAATTGGCACGACAGAGGGAGAGAGGACCCTACCCGCGAGGGCTTACAATCTACAAGGAGGGGGAAAGAGACAGGCAACATATATAAGTTTTTACACCTCTCTCCCCAGCCCCTTGCAGTGGTTGCTGCAATTTTTGGCAACTGGTAGCAGTGAATTTGTCAGGTGGGAGGTAGCGATTCAATGCTACAAGGCGGCGTGTACCATAGCTCTCTTATGCTGTTCAATTAGCGTGGCCAGTGTCAGTGCAGTGTGATCTTTTTATTTCATACAGACTGCTACCGGCTCACTGCAAAGAGCGGAGCGTGATCTTATAGAAATGACATTACCCAACAAGATCATGCTTAGGTCTCCGCAGCAGCCAGGCCACAGGCATACCTCCCAAGTGTTCCTATTTTGGAGAGACGGTCCCTATTTTTAACCCTTGTCCCTCTTAGCTCTATAAATGTCCCTCTTTTTCATTTGGGAAATAGATTTGCGTCAATAAACTGAATATACTGCTTTAAAAAGTATCTGGTTGCTTCCTAGCTGTGTATAACATAAAAACTTACTTAATAGGGTTTTGCCACAATCTCATTTCATACCTCCTGCATTCAGCTCTGTGTGCTCAGAAGGGGGCGTGTGTGATTTGTTTGAATTGCCTATCATGTGACCCAGCAGGATGACATCACCAGGTCTTTCCTCTCTCTAGTCAAATAAAGGTCTATTTATCTAAATAGCTGTGAGTAGTTACAATGTAGCTCAGAGGTAAAACTTTTGCCTCCAAGGGTCCTCGGTTCAGATCCCTGCAGGAACCAATCCTGTGGATTTTATTTCTCTTTGTCAATGCCCATACCTGATTGAGGTTTCTTTTTGCTTTTATTTACACTGTTTAACTAATTACTAAGGAGTATAGAGGACAGGAGTAGAATGACAGCACCTGGGGTTTGAACACTTAGTAGCTGTCTGAGAGGAGAGGTGATGTCTGAGCATGTCTGACCAGGATTGAGGAGCTCTCAGCCCTGGTCGTATCCCCTGGAAACGAGCTGTAAACACTGGATCACTAAAGGAGCAGGCAAGACAAAAAAGGTCCAGAATTTTTAATAATAATGATGGTGAAAATGTTTGTTATTTCATTTACAAACTTCCCACATCAATTTTACTTTGTGGCAATAATATTTCATTATTGGATACAATGCAATTCTGAAAATGTGGCTATTTGGCTATCTACAAATTTGGCATGTATGTGTTTGGGTGTGGTTAGAGGCTTGGCCTGATGTGTCCCTCTTTGCAATTTGGGAGGTATGCACAGATCCTCTTAATTGGCATCATGCAGGCTCGGACTGGCCCACAGTGGCCCAAGGGGCTCCAGTCCGACACTGGCATCATGATTCCACTTTAGGTCAGAACCTTGTTGCACAATCAGTAGTAAATAATATCCACTGCACACCAATCGAATTCAATGCAAAATTATAAGTATTTATTGTGACACTAAAGGGGGGTCATCTATATCATTACAAAAACATACTCAGTAGGTATTTTACATAAAGTAATAGATGTTATAAAGTAGCGACGTTTCAGCAATGAGCCTTTATCAAGCAAACATCTAGAGGGCTGAAGAGAGTAATGCTGAGAGTAGTAGTAGTGATGGCAGTATGGCAAAGCAAAAAAAGCTGAAGTAATAGTAGAGCGTGAGTGGCAGATAGTCAGCAGAGTAAATATGGCAGAATATAGATAGAAGCAGCCAAACTGCGCGCATGAACGGCGTCAGAAGATAGGAAATGCTGTGGCACAATCACGAAACACTTATCTTTGAAGATTGATTTGGCAAAATTCTATCACACTGTGGACTTTGTAATACTTTCATATGTGCTGAGAAAGTCTCTTTATTGCCAAATATGGCTTGCTGGCAGCGAGTTGGCTATTCTAGCTAGAACCACCTTGAGCTGCATCAGTTCCTTATGTCTTGGCCTCATAGGATTCTGCTGTGTGATTCACATTCCAAAGCGGTGGCGCAATATAAAGAACACTAAGGTGGTGTTTACTGACTGGAAAATTCTTTATGTTCAAGAGGGAAAGTATTGGCTTGAAGCCAAACATACTGTAGAAACCTCCAGCGGCTCTATGTCTCACTGACATTAGTTATACACTCAGCAGTTGGGAAATATATCACGATTGTAAACACTTTTTTTTTGCAGATTCCAATTATTTTCTTCTTTTACTTTACTGTGCAGTTTATTAGGTAATGTGCAAAAAAAATCTGTTGCAACCTGAAAACCGTTTAAGCATGTTAAGTGTTGCAGAAAGAAAAAATACCATGGCTATATTTCTATTCTGTATTCTAATTAGAAAGTTCATGGGGTCCGTGCATGAGTGACGCATAAACATTCAAGTAGGATGATAACATATGAACCTACAAGGTCGTGATCTGACATTATGCAGCACTGCTGCACACTGGGCCAGGACAAGGCCTTTCGGTACTCTAGGCAAAAAGGGCAAATGGCGCCCCAACCTCAGAAAATTCAAATACCTGGTTCGGGACTGACACACGGAACCTGGAAGGGGAAATAACACAATGGTTTTTTTGGAGGTGCGATATAAATGATATGTTATCTTTTTTTTTTTTTTTTTTTAAACTTTATTAAGCATTTTCATATAACAAAACAAGAACGGCATAAACCATCGCAGTCAAACTACTTGAAAAGACGCAGTAGTCAATACACATTTTACAAAATGTATCCAATATTGGAAAATGACAAAAACACAATCATGTGCAGGGAACTGCTTACAATAGGAGCATAACCTAGGACTGCGTTAAGAAGTTAAGAAAGAGAGGGAGAAGGGGAGAGGGGGGAAGGGTACTTTCGGTCGTCGAGCCACAGGGGAGGCAGAAAGGCAAAAGGAGGAAACACTAAGAAAAAAAAAAAAATGGGAAAAGATCAACACCGAGGGCCGGCGGCATCCCGGGCATCAGCCCAATAAGGCCTTAATCCCTGAGATGATTGAAACAGGGTCCATTGGTTCCAGGTGTGCAGGAATTTAAGGGTACCATCCTGGGAGTGGGCAATCAACTCCTCCATCCGACAGAGGAAAGAAACCTCCTCTATCCAATCGCAGACGGAGGGGGGAGAGGTCTGACGCCAACGCCTGGGTATAACCGTTTTGGCTGCCTGTAGGAGATGTCTGATCAACGTGTCTTATATTTAGTTTGAGGGAATTGGAACATGAACAAGAGAGTGGCCTCAGGGAATCAGGCACCGGGGACCCCAGTACAATCAAAAATAGCCCGCGGGACCGTTTCCAAAACCCCTGGGGACCGAAAAATCCCACCATAGTGTACCATGGTGCCCGGCCCCCGGCCACAGCGCCAGCATAGATCCGAGACCAAAGGAAACCATTTATGGGGGAGGACTTGGCACCTGTACCATTGGAGAGGATCTTGAAAGCTGGTTTCTTGAGATTTGCTAGAAATTTGACGGCTTTATGTGTAGGTAAAAACTTTTTCCCTTCCATTGGTCCAGGTGAAAGTCGGTGTTCCTTCTCCCAAGGGCCGACAAAAAAGGGAGGGGAAGGGAGTGATCAGCAGGGGAAAGGAGCCACGGGAAGATCTGGAAATCAGGTGCCTAGGGACCCGAGGGGAAAGACAAGTTTTCTCCATGGAGAGAGGGCTCTATCGTAATTGATCTTCTTAATGCCCGTAAGAAAAAAGTGCTTCAGTTGCGCGTATTCGAATAGGTTCAGGGGAGTGGGAGAACCTTCCGTCAGAAGATCAGACAGAGGAAGCAAATTTCCACTCGCATGAATGTGTGTTGCCAGAAGGGGGCACGATTTGGAGCTGCACGGAAGGGCACGAAACTTGTTCTGGGAAGCACCGGCCGGAAATAAGTGGTTGTCAGACACTGGGAACAACGGTCCCTTCAGGTCTATCAAGGCCCCAAAGGGTTGGCCTTACGGATGATCAAAAGGGTGTGTGTCGTGCTAAAGGACATTCCACTCAACTCTGAACTAATAGTGCCAGGGGCCCAGGGGAGAGATCTTAAGGACCGGGGACATAGCGCCTGGGAAAATGAACCCATAACTTCCCCTGAGAGGCATGGAAACAAATCTACAAATCTAGCATAGGCCGCGGCCAAAAAAATAAAAATCGGCAATCAGGGAGACCCATGCCACCCGCGGTCTTAGGCTAGACAACACCTCACGTCGCACTCTCTCGGCGGGGGAGAGCCAAATTAAGTCATTTAAGGTACATATACCTTGACCCAGAGGCGTTTGGGAAAGAAAATGGGAATGTCTTTAAGAAGGTACAAACATTTTTGGGAGGATGGACATTTTCAGTATGTTCATCCTGCCAAACCCGGGGAAGTCACGCTGGGACCACGCCGCAGCAGATGGAGATCCTGACAAGCAAGGGAAAAAATTAGTTTCAACAACTTGGAGGGATCGGCCGGGATGAAATCCCCAGGTAGGAAATACCATTAGAAGGCCAAGTGAAAGAGAACTTCCCTTTAAGAATATCAATGACACCCGGGTCCAGTGTAATGTTCAGGGCTTCAGATTTCGTGTAATTAATTTTATAGTTAGACCAAACACAAAACCGCTTCAGCTCAGACATCAGGGACGGGAGGGAAATGAGGGGGTTAGTTATGTAGATCAAGAGGTCTTCTGCAAAAGCCGAGCACTTGTATTCCCGACCACCAATCGTGATACCCCTGATGTCCGGGTTGGAGCGTATGGATTCAAGGAGGTGTTCCATGACTAAAATATAAAGCAGCGGAGACAACGGGCATCCCTGTCTTGTACCATTACAGATAGGGAAGGGGTCCGATAGGGTTCATGATATGTTATCTTTATTCTGTGGGTAAATACAATTAGGCTTTTTTTTATTTTTTATTTTTCTGTCGGTGTGAAGGCTCGATGCTTCTTGCAAACTTAAAGGGGTTGTCTCGCTGCAAAGATTGGGATCACCAAATAAATATGTTTTCCAAATATATTGCGTTCTTTTTTTTTTTGTTAAGGAGCTACAAGTGATTTTATCACCTTCTGTGCTCTCTCTGGTTCACCAAGTGACTGACCTGTGTACTTCTCCCCCCCTGCTGTTTGTTCTATCTGATAGCAGGGAGTGACATCATCACACAACAGGTCATGGCAGCATAGAACTCTGGACAGTGAGAGCTTGTTTGTTATCTGATCTTTCAGACAAAAGACAGTAATTACTGCTGTTTACTTTAACTCAGAAGCTTCCCTGGTCCCGACAGCATGAGATTTAGAATTAGCAGAAGTCTGAATACAGGCGCTCATAGGCTAATTACAGACAGCTTGACCAGGAAGTGACAGAGCATTATTTCATTCATGCATCCTATGAAACTTTGAGATGAGACAACCCCTTTAAGTGTGGTTTTTATTGCTACCATTTCTGGATACCTGTGAATTTTTGATCACTTTTTATTCCAATTTTCGGGGAGACAAAGCGACCAAAAAAAACCCCTGCAATTTTAAAGCTAGTTATTTTGTTCATGGCATTTATCATGCAGAATAAATATAGGATTATAAAGGCTATATTATAATAGATAAGACTTTCATAGACACTAATTAGTTTTTTTTTTCTTTGTAAAATGGGAAAAGGTTTTTTTTTGAACTTTTCATTTTTATATATTTTTTTAAAGCTTTTTAAAAATTTAATAACTTAAATTTTTGTCCCTCTAGGGTCCTTGACTAAGGAGCTCAATCATTTGTATACTGTTCTGCAATACTTATGTATTAAAGAATAGAGAACAACTACAGCTCTTCTGTTACACCATGCCTCAGGGGCAGTAAGATGGCTCTTCTGGCGACCTTTGTTAGATCCTCTGCCACCATGATTGCTAGTTTGCACCCCATCATTTTGATGATTCAGAAACAGCATTTGATAGGTATTTGGTGGCAGATTTGTTGAATTTAAAGGGGAGATCCCACCCATCTCTCACTTTGATGACATATTGATAGGATATGCCATCAAAGTGCGATAGGTGTTGGGCCTACCTCTGAGACCTGCACCTACTTTGTGAATGGGCCCCAAACGTCTGTGTTTAAAAGTTGGACACAATATTTTGTTCTATGAGAGTTCCAAGTATAGCCTAATGGTGGGAGACCTTCTCTTTTTCTCTGAACGGAGACTTTTGGGGACCCGTTACATAGATTTGTTCCCCTCTCAGAGGTGCCATTGGTAATGCTGATTCTGCACCTCCAGTTGTGAAATTACTTCTTAAAACTATTTTGTCAAGAAAATAATGTAAACTAAGATTAAAAACTTGGTCTAGATCAGGCATGCACAACATGCAGGCTACCAATGTATTTCTGGTGGCCCACAATGACCCTAAAAATGGGGTGTGGGCTATGTAAACGACAGCCCATTGGATGGTGGGTCGCCGTTTAGGGTTGGTTGAGGAGAGTTCCCAGATGGCTCCACAGCTTGCAAAGTGTTGTGCTGGTCTGTTCTAGATAGTTTTGTCATTGATGTAATAGGATTCTTTATATATATAGTTGTAAGGCCGAATGAAGACAGAACAGTTCAGCTTATTGTCCAATAGTGTCAATTCAGAGGAAAGCAAACCCCTTCCCCATGAGGTAGAAGCCAATTGTACTCATTTTAGAGAAAAAAAAATTCCTTCCCAACCCCAATCTGGCATCAGAATAAATCCCTTGTTCAATAACCCTTCTCCAGAATCCTGGTCACTATAACTTGTTATATTATTGCATCTAGAAATGTATCCAGACCCTTCTCCAGAAAACCTGGTCCTTAAAAAATTGTTATATTATTACATCTAGAAATACATCCAGACCCTTCTCCAGAATCCTGGTCACTATAACTTGTTCTATTATTACATTCTAGAAATGTATCCAGACCCTTCTCCAAAATCCTGGTCATTTAAATAACTAGTTATATTATTAACATCTAGAAATGTATCCAGACCCTTCTCCAACATTCCTGGTCACTATTACGTGTTCTATTATTACATCTAGAAATGTATCCAGACCCTTCTCCAGAATCCTGGTCACAATAACTTGTTATATTATTTACTTTCTGGGAAATGTATCAGACCCTTTTTCCCCAGAATCCTGGTCACTATAAACTTGTTTATATTTATTACATCTAGAAATGTATCCCAGACCCTTCTCCAGAATCCGGTCACTATAACTTGTTAATTATTACATTTGAAATGTACCCCGCCCCTTCTCCGGAATCGGGTACAGGGCCGTCCTAGGCTAAATTTCCTCAGGGCGGGTAAAGAAATCCCCCCCCCCACCCTCCCCGTAACTATGGCACCAAGTGCTCGCCATAAACCAAACCAAAATATACAAAAAGTTTATACAATTGTGTATAAAACTACAAAAAACAATGTCTAAGTTACCAAAAAAACCCCGCTACACAACCAAAATCCAGACCACTAAGACCACAAAATCACCAACCCAGTGACAAATAATACCACCCAATGACCACTACACCGAAAAATAGGACTAAATAATAAAAACTGCCCATTACTGGTATAAACCTTATTAAAACAAATATTACCGCCATACGTGCCATACAATGATGGATCCCAGTGTAACAGGCTTGCGGGCATATAAATAATTACGTAAATCTATTGTGATCACGGAGGACATTCTGAAGAGTTTTTCTCTTTTCTTTTTTTTCTTTTCCATCTGTCCAGATCCCAGACGACTATCCGACTCTTCACTGTAAATTTTACAAAAAAACATTTTGACCCCTAAATTTATCGCACTTCTCTACAAATTCCTATCCTATACAAACTCCCATCTATAGACCTATATGGTAGCATGTAATATCCCCCTGTAGCCACGTAGTGCCCCTGTACCCAGTTGACCCCCCCTTTAGCCAGTTGATGCCCCTTGTACCAGTGATCCCCCCTGTAGCCAGTAGATGCCCCTGTACCCAGTGATGCCCCCTTATACCCCAGTGATGCCCCCTGTGCCGTGACCCCCCCCCTTGAGCCGTGATGCCCCCCTTTTAGCCGTAGTCCCCCCTGCACCCAAGTAGATCCCCCCCCCGTGCCAGTAGATGCCCCCCGTAGCAGTGATGCCCCCTTGTACCCCGTAGAGGCCCCCCTGTATCCAGTCGATGCCGCTGTAGCCAGTAGATCCCCCCCCGTAGCCAGTGATCCCCCTGTAGCCAGTGAGCTTCTGTAGCCAGTGTTTCCCCTGTACCCGTGATGCCCCCTGTAGCCAGTAGATTCCCCCTGTACCCGTGATGCCCCCCTGTAGAGTAGAGTCCTGTAGCCAGTAGATCCCCCCTGTAGCCAGTGATGCCTTTATGCAGTGTCCCCCCTGTACCCAGTGAGCCCCCTGTACCCAGTAGAGCCCCTGTAGCCATTAATGCCCCTGTAGCCAGTGATGCCCCTGTACCCAGGATCCCCTCTTTCCCGTGATGCCCCCTGTGCAGTGATGCCCCCCTTGTAGCCGTGATGCCCCCACTTGTAGCAGTGATGCCCCCCTTGTAGCCAGGGGATGCACCCTGTAGCCAGTGATCCCCCCTTGAAGCCAGTGATCCCCCCTTGTAGCAGTGTTCCCCCTGTAGCCTGTTATGCCCCCCTTGTAGCCAGTGATGCCCCCCTTGTTCCAGTGTTTGCCCCCCTTGTAGCCAGTGATTCCCCTGTACCCCGTGATGCCCCCTGTAGTCAGTGATGCCCCCCTGTAGCCAGTGATCCCCCCCACGTGTTTACACGCCGGAGCTCCCGGGATCTCCTCGGCGGCAGAGCTGCTACCCGGGGGGGGCCCCGTGACAGGGGGCGCGGTGAAAGCCGGGCCCCCCCTGCGACGCTGATACAGGTGAGGGTCAGGAGGGAAGATCCGTCTGCCTCCCCCCCTGTATGGCAGCCCTGGTTGCGCATAACGCAGGCAGAGTCAGGGGCGCCCCTCCGGGCGGCAGGGCGGGCGGCCCGTGGCGCCCCCCTCTGGTGAGGGGAAAACCTCGGCCCCCTAGGGGTCTCCCCCTGCCGCCCTAGGAAGGGCCCCCTGCCCGGTCCTATAATTGTTGTATTTTTACATCTAAAAAATGTATCCGCCCCCTTCTCCAAAAACCCCTGGTCCACTATAACTTGTTATATTTTTAAAAATAAAATGTTTTCCGACCCTTCCCCAGAATCCGGGTTTCATATAATTGTTATATTATTACATTGAAATGTATCCAGCCCTTTCCAGAATCCGGTTCATAAAAATTGTTTTTATTACATCTGGAATGTACCCGGGCCCTTTCTCCAGAATCTGGTCACAGGGGTTCCTAGGCTAAATTTCATCGGGCGAGGTGAAGAAACCCCCCCCCCACCCCCCCCGTAACTTTGGCCCCCACAGGCCCCATAAACCAAACCAAAAATAAAAAAAAGCTTTCCAAAATCTGTACGATAAAATACTAAACAATAGTCCTACAGTTCCCAAAAAAAACCCGCTCCCCCAAAAGGAATCCCAGACCACTAAGCCCCAATATCCCCAAACACACAGTGACCGAAAACCCCCACACCATGACCCAAATCACCAGCAAAATAGTGCTAAAAAATAAAAAATGACCTTATGAGTAAAAACCCCATTATACTACAAAAATATTACCGCCATACAGTGCCCAAACAATGATGGTCCCTGTCACAGGCTCTGCGGGCATATAAAAAAAATTACATTTAAGTCATATCTAGTGACTCAAGGGAGAATCTTAAAGGGTTGTTTCTTTCTTTCTTCTTCTTTTCCTCTGTCCCAGATCCCCTGACGACTACTCCGATTTTACTGTAAAATTTAAAAAAAAAACATCTTAGATTTCCCCCAATTTATCAGACTTTCTACCAATTCCTATCTCTATAAAAAACCCCCATCTATCCCCTCATTGGTAGATGTAATATCCCCCCTGTAGCCACGTAGAGCCCCCTGTAGCCAGTTGATGCCCCCTTTAGCCATTTGATGCCCTTGTAGCCAGTATGCCCCTGTACCCAGTAGATGTCCCTGTACGCAGTGATGCCCCCTTGTAGCCAGTGATTCCCCCTGTGCAGTGTGCCCCCCCTTGTAGCATGATCCCCCCCTTGTACCCAGTGATCCCCCCCTTGTAGCCAGTAGATCCCCCCTGCAGCCAGTAAATCCCCCCGTAGCCAGTATTCCCCCCGTAGCCAGTAATCCCCCCTTGTAGCCGTGATGCCCCCTGTAGCCGTAGATCCACCCTTTGTGCCAGTAGATCCCCCCCCTGTAGCCAGTAGATGACCCTGTAGCCAGTGAGCCTTCTGTAGCCAGTAGTTTTCCCCCTGTGAGTGATGACCCCCTGTAGCCAGTAGTTTTCCCCCTGTCCCAGTGATGCCCCCCTGTAGCCAGTAGATGCCCCCGTACCCGTAGTCCCCCCTGTGCCGTATGCCTCTTTACCCCGTGATGCCCCCTGTAGCCAGTGATGCCCCTGTAGCAGTAGATGCCCTGTAGCCATTAGATGCCCCCGTGCCAGTAGATCCCCCCGTAGCCAGTGATGCCCTTTATACCCGTGATTGCCCCCCTTGTGCCAGTGATTCCCCCCTTAGCCAGTGATCCCCCCCTGTAGTCGTTTTTGCCCCCCTGTGCCCAGTGATGCCCCCCCGGCTTACACTGACGGAGCCCAGGGTTTCCCTCGGCGGCAGAGCTGCTCCCGGGGGGCCCCAGTGTACAGGGGGCGGGTGAAAGCCATGCGCCCCTGCGCGTGATACAGGTGAGAGTCGGGAGGGAAAAAGATCGTTGCCTCCTCCCCTGAAATGGACCCTGGCTTGGCATAACGCACCGCAGAGTCAGGGGCGCTCCTGGGGGGGGGCAGGGCGGGCGGCCGTGGCCCCCCTTGGTGAGTGGACCTCGGGCCCTTGGCCGGTCGTTCCGCCCTGGCCCGCCCCTAGAACGGCCTGCCCCGTGACACTATACTTGTTGTATTATTACATTAGAAATGTCTCCGCCCTTCTCCAGAATCCTGGTCACCTATAACTTGTTATATTATTACATTTGAAATGTATCCGACCTTCTCCAGAATCCTGGTCACTATACTTGTTATTTTACATCTGGGAAATGTATCCAGACCTTCTCCGGGAATCCCTGGTCACTATAACTTGTTATATTATTATCTCTAGAATGTATCCGACCCTTCTCCAGTTTCCCCGGTCACTAACTTGTTCTATATACATCTAGAATGTATCAGACACTTCTCCGATCCCGGTCACTATAACTTGTTATATTATTACATCTAGAATGTACCCAGACCCTTCTCCAGAATCCCGGTCACTATAACCTGTTATATTATTGCATCTAGAAATGTATCCAGACCCTTCTCCAGAATCCTGGTCACTATAACTTGTTATATTATTACATCTAGAAATGTATCCAGACCCTTCTCCAGAATCCTGGTCACTATAACTTGTTCTATTATTACAGATAGAAATGTATCCAGACCCTTCTCCAGAATCCCGGTCACTATAACTTGTTATATTATTACGCTCCAGAAATGCATCCAGCCCTTCTCCAGAGTCCTGGTCATTATAACTTGCTATATTATTACATCTAGAAATGTATCCAGACCCTTCTCCAGAATCCTGGTCATTATAACTTGCTATATTATTACATCTAGAAATGTATCCAGACCCTTCTCCAGAGTCCTGGTCACTGTAACTTGTTTTTATTATTACATCTAGAAATGTACCCAGACCCTTCTCCAGAATCCCGGTCTTTAATTGTTATATTATTACATCTAGAAATGTATCCAGACCCTTCCTCCAGAATCCTGGTCACTATAACTTGTTCTATTATTACATCTAGAAATGTATCCAGACCTTCTCCAGAATCCTGGTCATTTGAACTTGTTATATTATTACATCTAGAAATGTATCCAGACCCTTCCCAGAATCCGGGGTCACTATAAACTTGTTATATTATTACATCTAGAAATGTATCCAGACCTTCCCCAGAATCCCGGTCACTATAACTTGTTATATTATTACTCTAGAAATGTATCCAGACCCTTCTCCAGAATCCTGGTCACTATAACTTGTTATATTATAACATCTAGAAATGTATTCAGACCATTTTTGAATTTTGTTAGGCCCGGTTCACACGGCTTATTCAAGCCGTAATTGCAGGACGGATTCCGCCCGCAATACAGCTTGAATAAGGGGCGGGGCGGGGGAGCTGCCCGCCAGCCCCATAGATTTTCATTATCCAGAGCGCGTATTCCGCTGGGATAATGAACGTGTCAATTTCTCCCCGCCGGCGGATTCGCCGAGCGGGTAAGGAGGTGGAATCCATAGTTCTCTATGAGAGCTGTGGATTACCGTAATGGCTGGGACAGATTCCAGCCATATTGCAGCGCAGTACGGTGCGCAATACGGCTGCAATCCGTGCCCAAAATAAGCCGTGTGAACGGCCCTTTAGTGAATTCATCATAAGTTCCTCTGGCAGAGAGTTCCACAGTCTCACTGCTCTTACAGTAAAGAATCCCTACCTATGTTTATGTAGAAACATTGTACACCCAGGCCTATATTATTTTTGTTGTTCGCTTTTGAAACTGTTCAAGCTCTGCAATGTCTTTCCTTTGCACCGGTGCCAAAACCTGTCCACAATATTCCATGTGTGGTCTGACCAGGGATCTGTATAATTGGAATATACCTCTTTTTGCAGTTATATAAGTAAATGCAAAAAAAATATGGAACGAAGTTGGTACTTACAGCTAATTAAGATTCAGTAAAGTTCAGTAAAAGTAAAGGCTACCTACTTAGTCTAGTCTTGTCTTCCATAAATCTTCTATAATTGTATCACTCACAGATAAAAAAAAAGACAATTATAATAAAAACTAAGCTCCAGGAAGTGGATCACATGAACATAGTCACATTTTGTTAATATCCAACATCAGATATTTCCAGTTTTCTATGCATTTTGGTTCTTCAGATTAAAAGTTGTCCTGTTGTGAACGTCTTGTTCTAGGCTACTGTCTGCTGGAGAACAATGTGTAACCTGGGAATGAGACATAATTGGGTCTATATACCTGGAAACTGGATAAATATTTATCCTGTCCTTGTCCTTGTCATTTCCTTGGCTTTGTTGCTTCTGAGCCAGAAAATGTTAGTTAGTATGTAAATAAATTATTAATGACAAATGAAAGATTAGTTATTAATGAATCTCATTAGTGTGGTGAAGAAACCGTGACGAGTGGAAGCAAAATACAAGATAATTGAGAGGAGTTTTCTACTAATAAAGTTCTATTTGGTCAAAAGTAGAAAAATATTTTAGGTCAGGTTCCCACCAGCAAAATGGATGAACCCCACCAGCTAACAACTATAACATAAAACAGCAGCATTAGTAGCACTAATTAAAGCAATAAATAATACCACCATATTTCAGGGAACCCACATTGTAGAGCTGGAAAGCAAAGAGCCACTAACTTATTGGTCCCTTCAAAAAGGAACAATGCTTTTGTCCCTGAGTGGGGCCCCTGTTGTAGACGGAACTGCGAAGGGGCTCGATGCCTAGTGGGGGGTCAAATCAGTATATTAAATGACACGTGCCAGAGTAAGAATTCACAAGCTGACAGTCTGCAGTCTAATGAGTTCTCTGACTTTATTACAAAAACACAAGTTTTTATAGCTGGGTGTAAACAAACATTCCATAGGTAATATGTGACATACATCCACCCCCTTTATTGGTTATTCTGATCTATATATTTGACTAACACAGCCCCCTTTTGTTTCAGGAGAAGCAAAATAGTTAAGGCCAGTGGCCATCTTGGTTGTCTTCTTGGCAGAACAAGGTCTGACACAGGCGCCATCTTGTGGGTGAAATAGACATTTCACCTAATACATTCCATAACACCCTCACAACCTCTGGGTCCCATAGAGGCCGCTATGGCTGTAGTTACTTCCATGGTTCACACCAATGTGATAGGTTCCATTTAGAACCTCAGCTCTTAAAGGGGGTTTGCCACGATGTAATGTTGACGTGGGATCCTCCAAAATGGGTATTTAATCACTTTTCTAAATATATGTGATTACAAAAATTGCAGCCTGAGAGAGCTACAGGGGGCCTTACCTGCCCTTAGTTACTTAAAAGCTTCTATTAGATATGACCTGACAGGACTGCTGGCCGGGCTTGCGCAGAGAACACTTCTTATCTGATGAAAGGGAGCTGAAGAAGCTTTCAAGGCACCGGGTAGAAATATGTTGTCTTTTTGTATACAGAATCCACTAGTTGTAGTGTGATTATCTGAGTAGATCCCTGCTTTATCTGATGAAAGGGAGCTGAAGAAGCTTTCAAGGCACCGGGTAGAAATATGTTGTCTTTTGTATACAGAATCCACTAGTTGTAGTTTGATTATTTGAGTGAACATTTCACACGATCCCTTATCACGGCTCTGTGCTCTGGCTGTGTCTCTTGCTTTCTTAGCTCAGCGTGGCTTGTTTACAATTGCTTCTTAGCAGATAAGGCACGTCCTGGCAAAACCCTTTTAACTCCTAACGACAATAGATGTTTGACTATGTCCTTTTGTTGTTAAGAGAGTATGGAGTGGACTCACTCGCTGAGCCCACTTCATACACGGCGGGTACTGATTATAGCTGACATCAGCCGCTATCAGCAGAGACTGGAATCCACTCTGATCCCTGCTGTTTACCCCTTTAGATGCCACAAGTGCTGAGCGGTTGCCATGGCCTAATGAAGGCTTCCGTAACTGCCATGTGATTTCTGCTATTACATCCTACCACAGGCAGGAAGTAATGAGAGTGCCATTGTCAGGATACGTTTGTCTGGGCAGCCTTCCGTCCGTTTAGTGCAATGACTGGCGAGGGTTAATAGGTCTGGCCTGGGACCTCACCCTGGGAGAGACGCTGTTCCTGAATTCAGGACTGACAGCTCTGCAGCCTCTCCCAATAGAGGGTGTGTCTCTCAGGCCAATCTGCTGCTGGGGTGGCATCTGGGCAGACCTTTTAAACTTCCTTAGTTCCTCCAAGCTTTGCCTGTTAAAGGTTGTTCCCTTGGTTATTCCCTGCTATTCTTGTATATTGTAGTCTTCCTGAATTTCTGACCCCGGCTTGTTTCTTGACCTCGCTTGTTGCCTCCGATTTTGTACTGCGCTCCTGACCGTGTTTGGACCCCGGCTTGTTTCTGACCAGCCGCTTGGCTTACGTTTCTGGGCTATTACGCTCCCGCACTGTTACCGACCCGGACTGATTGACACTGTGTTTTAACCGGACGGCCCTGCATTTAGCAGCGTAGGATCTGTCGTCCAGTTGGGGTCTGCCATCTAGGGCAGCACGCCAAGTAGGCAGGGACAGTGGGCTGGGTGGCAGTCAGGGCCCACTGCACCTCCTTTGATGTGACAGCCATTTCAGCTCCCCCTTCTGCATTACATATGGAATGCAAAATGATGTACAATTGATCATGGTCAAGTATCCTATGGGGGCTACATGTACAAGTAAAACAAAAAAGTTTTAAAAATATAAAAAATAATAAAAAAATATTAAAAGTTTAAAGCACCCCATTTTGCTATTTTACAAGTTTTACAAGTTACACATAATTGGTATCGCCCATACACTGAACACCGTAGAAGAAACTAAATTCCAAATACCAAAATTGTGGGTTTTTTTGGTCACTTCATGTCCCCAAAAAATTAAAACAAAGAGTAATCAAAACTTTGCATGTTTCCCAAAACGGTATCAATAGAAAGTACTTCAGCCTGCAACAAACAAAACCTCACTCAGGTCCATAGATAGAAAAAAAAAAGCTATTGATCGCAGGAAATGGAGCTGCAGCGCAAATTTAAAAAATGGAGATTGTGGGTGACATGTATGAACAACCCCGTTCGCTATATTTTTAAATCGGCCATACGCCAGTATCAGGCGCATTACAGAGCGCCCACAGCACTTTGTAATTTGCCTGATTTGGGAGACATGCGGGAGGCGGGGCGCACTACAGCTGTATGACATTATAGATTTATAGCTTCAGTACGAAAATTCCAGACGCATTACTACTGGAACAGGTAGAGCACTTCCAAAGTGGTTTACCTGAGCCAGAAGTGTCGTTTATGCACTAAAATTTTCCTGATTTATGACAACCCAGTAGAGCAGGTTCGTAAATCAGGCGCATTCTACATTATTATAATGCGCATGAAAATTGGCATTTAAACGCCAAAAATTAGTCAGCCGGCGCACATGCCATAGAGCGGGAGTATGCACATGCTAGCTCTTTAAGATTTAAAGGGCCAGTGTACCCTTAACATTAAATCACCGGCCACATGGGTCTTTATTAGCTCACTTCTGCTAGCACTACCTGACAGATTTTTGGTGTTCCTGCCGTGAGTTGGTGCTTAGTTGCCTGACTGCTGTGTTTCCTAATTTGAGCCTCTGCTGCTGACTTTTGGCTTCTCTTCTGCTGCCTGCCCAGACCTCTTTACCTGTGACCCGCTTATGTCTCGGCCTGCTCCCTCTGTACCTTAGTCTGGCACTTCAGCTGTCACTGTGAGCGGCTACGTTCCCTGCAGCCAAGTCCAACCTACCGTGCAGCGGGCTCTGGTGAATATTGGGCAGGTCCTTAGGGTCCACTCTCTGGCTTGGTCAGTGTCACCTATTGTGGTGACCCAGCAGATACATACCAGTGACTTTGAATAGCCTTGCACTAAAGAAGACCTGTGTGAGAAGATACTGAGTGGCAGTGTCCTTACTTCCAAAGATATGTTCTGTCCTTCCGGATCTGGCAAGCCACGGTCAACATGAAGATGGTATCTGGAGCATAGCTTATTCAGTCCCATGAGGACATCAGGATGTATAGTGTAGTTAATAATTAATAATAATCTTTATTTATATAGCGCCAACATATTCCGCAGCACTTTACAAAATAGAGGGAATAAGCACAGACAACGGAGACATTACATTATAAAAAAGCTACTTACAAGTGAGACACAAGCTGTGAGGGCCCTGCTCGCAAGAGCTTACAATCTATTAGGGTGTATGGGTGAAACAAAGGGTGACAAGTGCTTGGTTTACAATGGACCAGCCATGTTACATAAATATGGGGTAGTATACATAAAATGTGGATGAGCCTGCCATCCTAACCATACATCTATATACAGATAAGTGCCTGTGGGTGCCAAAGTGCAGGAAGTGACGAATGTGTGACAGAATTTGACAATTAGGGATCTTGATAGGCTTGTCTAAGAAGATGAGTTTTCAGAGCGCACTTAAAACTGTGAGGGTTGTGAGTGTGCCTGATCACATGGGGTAACATGTTCCAGAGAACTGGTACAATACGTGCAAAATCTTGGAGACAGGCATGGGAGGTTCGGATGAGTGAGGTGTGTAGTCCTAGATCAGTAGCAGAGCAGAGAGAACGGGTCGGGTGGTAGACAGAGATAAGGGAGGAGATGTATGGGGGTGCAGCACTGTGGAGAGCCTTATGTGTGAGAGTGATGAGTTTATGTTGTATTCTGTACTGAATAGGCAGCCAGTGCAGAGACTGACACAGGTAGAGGCATCAGTATAGCGGCTGGAAGAAAGACAAGCCTGCTGCTGAATTCAGGACAGATTGGAGAGTGGAGAGTTTACAGAGAGGAAGAACAACAAGGAGGGAGTTACAGTAGTCAAGACGAGAATGAATAAGAGCAACAATGAGAGTTTGAGTTGTTTCCACAGTGAGAAATGGACGGTTGTACCTATATGTAAAGAGATGGTTTAGTATATAAAAAAATACATAATCACTGCTCCCCAAAGAAAAAACTTATATCCATCATCTTCCTTCCAGCACTGGTTTTGTGGCATCTTTCCATGCTCTTCTGTTTTCTTCCTGGCTTCAGCCATGTGGGACGTCACCGCTGTCACTGCCTTAAGGCGCGTTCTCACGACAGTGGACAAATACCGGTCGGTTTGCCGGCCGGTATTCGTCCTGTTTGACGGCCGTCCCCACGGCCGCGGCGGTGGGGTGGGCTTTTCTTTGTGCTTCACATTGAGAAGCACAGATTCCGTCCGAAAACCGGATGGAAGATTGTGTTTCCACAATGTTTTGCCGCCGGACGGAAAATCCGTGCAGTGGGGACTGCTGCACGGGTTTTGCATAGAGCACAATTGTGCTCATTTTCGGCCGGTTTTTCAAGCAGTCTGAAAAACTGGAAATCGGCTGAAAAACCGGCCGAAAACCCGTGCCGTGGGGACATGCCCTTAGGGTGCGTTTACACGGCAAATGACAAAAACAGCTCTGTTTTGACCTCAGCAGAACCGTTCATTACATCCGTTTTTTTTAACTGTTTTTGTCACTGATTTTGTCCAGATTTTCCCAAAAATCAAGCTGAAAAGTGTACTGAGTGCAAAAGTATCCCTGACCGGTGCAAGAAACCATGTGATTTTTTTTATCTCCACAATTTAACAATGATGAAAGGCCAAATTTTTCACTTGCACATTTGCATGTTAACAGCATAAAATTTGGTTAGTTTTGGCTAAAAAGAGGATTTATAGACTCTTGTTTACACTGAAGTGCTTTGCAGAACCTTCCTGTGTTAAAGTGCAAAAGGACCTGCAAAAACACATCCACTATAGGTGGGATCGTTCTTCACTTTTTTTTTGCAAAAAACCTAAAACCGCGTCAAAAACCTGGACAAAAAACGCTCACTCACTTTCTGGGCGGTTTACAATGTTAACTTTCCGTCTGGAAACAGAGCAGAAGAATGAACATGCTCTAAGTTTTTTGAACCGCCGGCGGTGTGAAACACCACCCGGCGGAAAATCTGTGCAGTGTGGACTGCCGAACTGTTTTTCTATTGAAGTCTATGGGGAGCGTTGCTTGCAGGTTTTCATATGGTTTCTAAGACCGCAAACCATCTGAAAAACTGACCAAAAACCCTTGCTGTGCGGACAAGCCCTTAGTTTACTGTTCAGAGCTCCAGCTGACATTACGTTCAACTGGAGCCAGGAAAAAAACAGAAGATGGGGAGAGATGCCACAGAACCAACGAACAAAGAAACGGAAGATGGTAAACCGGGATGTTTGGGGTTTCTTCTTATTTGGACACCAGTACCTTAAGGCCTCGTTCACACGGCTTATTTCGGAACGGATTTGCCGCTGTATTTACGATCGTAAATCCGTTCCGAAATCAGTTTGAAATAAGTGGCAGGCCATTTAATATTGGTTTTAATGGGAAATACGTGTCGTCATTCTGACGACATGTATCTCCGTGCCGTATTGCCGCCGCGGATTTGCAGCCGGAAAAACAATTAGGCCTCGTTCACACGACGGGTTTAGCCGCGGGTTCAGCCTCGGCTTTCGCCGCGGTTCCCGCGGCCGAACCTCGTCCTAACCTCGCCGCAAACTCACGTCTCCCGACGCGGGCTTGTGGCGCGGGCGCTGGCCATGGTCGCGGCGCAAGTGGGGCGTGGTTTGGGGCACGGCTTGCGGCGAGGATTTTCCCCCATTCAAAATTAGTAGGCAGGAGGAAGACTGCGCAGCCAGCCGCGGCGACGCCCGCGCGACACCACGCGGCCGCCGCGCTGAGAACTCCCTGTCAAGAATTGACAGGAGAGTTCTCAAACACCACGCAACGCGGCCAAAGCCCAAACCCGCGGCGTGTGAATATTAACGCGGTTTCCCATAGGAAACCATGTTAATAAACTGGGCGCGATTTGGACGTGGTTTTGGCAGTGGAAACCACGTCAGAACCCGCGGCCATAGCCATGTTCAAATCCGTCGTGTGAACGAGGCCTAAGCCTGTCAATTATTGTGCTGGATTTCGCAACAGATTCACCCCATATAGTGAATGGGGATTGTAAATCCGTCACGAAATACAAGCCACATTTAGTGACACTTATTTCAAACTGATTTGCAACTGATTTCGGAACGGATTTACGATCGGAAATCCAACATAAACACGTTCTTAAAAAAGCCGTGTGAACATTGCCTAACTGTGTATTCTTTTATATACTGCATAACCTACACGAGTGAGTCCCCACATTACTGCTGCTAAAGAGCATAAACATTATTACCCTATATTGGGTCTTGTCTGTGTTTATAGCCCAGTACAGAGACATCTCTGTAATGTAGGAATGATGGTAAAATAATGGATCTGCTGTAACAATACGCTTCATGGCCATAGTCATAACTTTCCTTATCCCAATAGACCTTTCAACCTTTGTATCTAGGGCTAAGCTTTGAGTTATGTCTCTTTATCAGGCATTTATGGTTTATCCTATCGGAATGCCAGAAATGTCTAAGATGAGAACACTACCGGTTGTATATATATGTCTTAATCACTGTGTAAATCAAAACATATACAACTTTCTGATATACTTTGTGTTTTATTCATGGTTTCCTAACCATTTTTAAGATCTTAGCATATTGTGAGTAAATGAGAACACTCTTGATTATATTCACTGCAAATGTCATTACAGCGCTCCCCCAACACACAATATTAAATGGTTCTGGGACGACCATTGTAGATTGAAACCATGAGTCTATGGAAAACTGGTGATTGGTTCTGATGCCCCAAAATGTCACCAACATAAGGCAACATGGAGATAAGAGAAAATGTAGCAGATACTAATCCAGATAAAGCTCGTCCTTCCATATAATACCAGAAAGAGCTGCTGGGAGCTGGAAATCACTTTCTCGTTTAAGGATGGGAACGTCTTTGAGGCACATACAGTACTTTATAGACAATGTACCAGAGAAAGAGAAAATGGAGCCCTCACCTGGTGCCCGAAGGAGCCGCTCATCCTGTCACTTGTAAGAGCAGTACAGGACTTGTAGCACCACACTGTACTGTAGAGAGGAGCTACTAGACCGCCAATCACTGCATGCACCTCACTAATACATGTAAGAGCAGTACAGGACATGTAGTACTGCACTGTACTGTACAGAGGCGCTACAGAACCCCAATCACTGCATGCAACAGCTCACTAATACATGTAAGAGCAGTACAGGGACATTATTTAACGAATTTGACTGTTTGAGGCTTTTAGATCGACCCAAATAACGTCAAATCTTGAACTCCTAATGTATTTTATAAGAGCATAACAGCACAGTAGCCCCACTTTACTGTGAGAGAGCTACATTATCCCAATGGCTGCATAGCCCGTCACAAACTACATGTAAGTAAGATGTTAATGGACATGCAGTACAACGCACATGTCCCATGTAAAACTTTCTTACCATAGACCTTTCAATCCTTCTAGGGCACCTGACCTAAATTATATTATAAGAAAATGTACAAATGTAACTACTTGTATTATAGTCTTAACCGAGTAAATCAACATATACCACCATTAATTCATGGTTTCCTAATCACATTTTTAAGTTTAGCAGTATAATGGACATTGTATATCACTGCAATGTCTTACAGCGCTCCCAACAACAATATAAATGATCTGGACGCCATTAAATTTAAACCAGGGTCAAGGAACAGGTATGGTTCATCCCCATGTACCACACTAAGGCAACTGGATAAGAGAGCAGATCATCATAAACTCGCCAATCACTAGCATGCTACTGAATCACTTTCATGTAAGATGGGAACGTCTTGAGGACATCAGTACCAGCAATGTACCGAGAGAGAGAGCTATAGTCCACGAACGCAGCCCTCACTGTACTTGTAAGAGCAGTACAGGACATGTAGCACCACACTGTACTGTAGAGAGGAACTATAGAATCCCAATCACTGCATGCACCTCACTAATACATGTAAGAGCAGTACAGGACATGTAGTACCGCACTATACTGTAGAGAGGCGCTATAGACCAATCACTGCATGCACCTCACTAATACATGTAAGGGCAGTACAGGACATGATTGTGGTTTCAAGATGCAATGTCTCAGGAAATACCATTGTTTGGTGAGGATATTGTATCCTAAGGCCATTGTGACTTGAGGGACCACAGTATAGTCCTGTTCTCCTATCAGCTAGAAATTAGATACAATAGTAACCTCTCTAGGCAGGGCTTTAGGAGCATTGGTGGGGGTCTGACCACTTTAACCCCTTACCGCCGGAGCCAGTTTTGGCCTCTCTGACAGAGCCCCATTTTTTTTAAATCTGTCATGTGTCACTATGTGAGAATAACTTTTTAAGACTTTAACCTATCCATGTGATTCAGAGATTGTTTTCTCATGACACATTGTGCTTTAAGATAGTAAGAAATTTTGGTCCAAAAAATGCTTGTTTATTTGTAAAAAATATCAAAAAATCGTGAAAAATTTTAAAAATTTACCAATTTTAAACTTCAAAAATTTCTGCATGTAAGACAGATAGTTATTCCACTCAAAATAGTTTATAACTATCATCTACCCTATGTCTGCTGTATTTTGGCATCATTTTTTTAAATGTCTTTTTTTTTTTTTTTACGACATTAGGGGCTTAGAAATTTAGTAGTAATTTTCAAATTTTCAACAAAATTTGCAATATACTTTTTTTAGGCACCAGTCCAGTTCTAACGTGACATTGATTGGCCTGTATGTTAGGTACCCCCATAAATGACCTCATCTAAGAAACTACACCCCTTAAAGTATTCAAAACCGCAATTAGGAAGTTTATTAACCCATTAGGTGTTTCACAGGAATTAAAGCAAAGTGGAAGTGAGATTTAAAAATTTTACTTTTTTTGCAGATTTTCAATTTTTTACATTGTTCACAAGAACACGGTAGATGTGACCAGGGACATGCAACTTAACATTGATCCCCAGATTCTGCCATTTTCAGAGATATCCCATATGTGGCCCAAGTGCATTATTTGGTTCAGCCACAAGCCCCAGAATAGGAGGAGCACCTACTGGACTCTGGGGCCTCATTTTCATTACCATTTTATTTAGGGGCCATTTCAGGTTTGCGGACACCCTAAGGTGCTAAAACTTAATAAACTCCCTAAAAATACCCCATATTTGGAGACTACACCCCTTAAGGAATATATCCAGGGGTGTAGTGAGCATATCGACTCCACAGGTGTGTCACAAAAATATTTAGCGTTAGGCTGTGAAAATGTAAAAAAAATTTTTTTCCAATAATCTGCAATTTTAGCTGAAAATGTTTAATTTTTACAAGGAATCCTGGTAAAAAAGCACCCAAAACCTTGTTATGCAATTTCTTCCAAGTTCGGCAATACCCTACATGTGGGTGTAAACTGCTGTTTGGGCGCATGGCAGGGCGTAAAAGGGACGGAGCGCTATTTGACTTTTGGAACGCAGATTTTGGTGGGGCCATGTCGCATTTGCAAAGCCCCCAAAGTACCAAAACAGGGTGAAACCTTCCAGAAGTCAACCCATTTTGATTCAGCACGCCTCACAGATCTCATCTAGGCGTGTATTGTACATTTTGGGTGCACAGGTGTTACAAAGTTTTGTTTTTTTTGCATTGGGCTATGAAAATGAGGGGAAAACGCAATTCCGCCATTGTTTTTTGGGCTTCAATTTTACAGCGTTCGCCGTGCAGTATAAATGACAGGATATCTTTACTATGGGGGTCGGTACAATTGCAATAATATAGATCTTTTATCGTTTATGTTTTATTATTTTTACACAATAGAAATAGGTCTATAAAAAAATAGCGTTTTTATGTTGTTCTGTTCTGATAGCCATAACGTTTTCAGTTTTATGTATACGGAGCTGTTTGTGGGCTTGTTTTTTGTGGGATGAGTTGACGTTTTTATTAGTACCATTATGGGAGGCATATGCCGCTTTGATCACTTTTTATTAAGGTTTTTGTGACGCATTTTGAACAAAATACAGCATTCCTGGTAGTGTTTTTTATTTTTATTTTTTAACAGCGGTCACCGTGCAGTATAACTGACATACTAGTATTACTCAGCAGGTCGATACGATTACAGCGATACCCAATTGTATATTTTTTTATGTTTTACTGCTTTTACACAATAAATACACTTTTATTCAAAAAGGAAAACACGTTTTTGCATCGCCATAGTCTGAGAGCCATAACTTATTTATTTTTCTGTGTACGGAGCTGTGTAGGGGCTTGTTTTTTGCGGGAAGAGTTGATGTTTTTATTGGTATAATTTTGGGGGGGACAGGGCTTTTTGATCACTTTTATATCTGTTTTTGGAAGGCAGGGTGAAGAAAATACTGCAATCCTAGTAGTGTTTTTTATTTGTATTTTTAACAGCGCTCACTGTGCAGTATCCATGACAAGTTAGTTTTACTTTCTGGGTCGATATGATTACGGTGCTACCCTATTTATATAGTTTTTTAAATTTTGAAAAAAAAAGTATTTTTATTGTGTTAAATAATATTTATGCATTGCTGTCTTCTGAGAGCCATAACTTTTTTATTGCTCCGTATACAGAGACGTGTAAGGACTTTTTTTTTGCTGGATGAACTGAAGTTTTAATTGGTACAACTTTGGCGTTTATATGAGTTTTTTATCGCTTTTTATTCCATTTTATGTGCTGAAGGATGTACAAAAATCGCAATTCTGTGACTGCTTTTTGTTTTTGTTTTTTACGGCGTTCACCGTACGGGTTAATTAACATGAAAGATTTATAGGGTGGGTCGTTACGCACGCGGCGATACCAAATGTGGGTACTTTATTTATTTTTTATCTTTTTTGGGGCGATTGGCGTTTGTAAAGGGGAAAAGGGCGGTGTATGTGTTTTTATTTTATTTTTTGTGTTTGTGTTTTACTTTTTTTTTTCACTTTTGACATTTATTTTTACTTTTTTTCACTTTTTTTCACTTTTTCTTCTAACAGCAATCATCAGATTGCGGTTAGAAGGCAGACCAGTGCACAGTATTAGTACTGTGTACTGGTCGCCATGACAACTGCCTGTCAGCATGCCCACAATGCATTGTGGGCATGGTGACGTCACAGATGACCCCGGGAAGTGCAGTCACTTCCCAGGATCATCAGACGGGGATCGGTGCCGCACTATAGTGCGGCAGCCGACGGGAGCAGGCAGGAGGCGCTCACTCCTCCTGCCTGCGGCTTTATTATCGCAACCATGACAGGCTGCGGTAATGATGCGTTTTTCACCCGCAGCCGGAGCTCACTCCGGCCGGGGTGTGATACGGCATGCGGCCAGCGGTAATTTACCGCTGGTCCCATGTTGCGATCGTGCGTGGCTCGCCCGCAAGCCCGCGCGATTGCCAGGACGTATGCATACGTCCATTTGCGGGAAGTCACTTCCCGATAGGGCGTATGCATACGCCCTATGTCGGGAAGGGGTTAAAGGGGTTTTGCCACAAAGTAAAATTGACGTGGGAAGCTTGCAAATTAAATAATGAACATTTTCACCATCCATCATTATTAAAAATTCTGCACCGTTTTAGTTTTAGCTGCTCCTTTAGGCTATGTTCACACGGTTTAAAATGGGACGTATTTCAGCCCCTAATTCGCACCATGCTGCGCAAATTATGGCTGAAATACATCCCAGTCATTACGGTAATCCACAGTTCTCATAGAGAACTATGGATTACGTCTCCTCTCCCTGCTCGCGAATACGCCGCGGGAGGAGATAAGTGACATGTGAATAATGAAAGTCTATGGGCCGGTGAGGTGCCAGCCCCCTGCTCCCGCCTGCCCCCGTCCACACGTCGTAATTGTGGGACGTAATTACACCCCGCAAATGAACATAGCCTTAGTGATCCATTGTTTACAGCTCGTCTTCAGGGGATAGGACAAGGGCTGTGAGCTCCTCAGTCCTCGTCGCACATGCTCAGACATCACCTCTCCACTCAGGCAGCTACTGAGTGTTCAAACCCCAGGTGTTGTTTTCTACTCCTGTCCTTTGGACTAGTTAGTAATAAGTCAAACAGTGCAAATAAAAAAAGAACCTTCAATCAGGTCTGTGCATTGATAAAGAGAAAAAAAAACATCCACAGATTAAGTTCCTGCAGTAATTTGAACCAAGGACCTTTGTGCTGTAAAGCAAAAATTTTACCTCTGAGCTACAATGTAGCTACTTACAATTCTATACATAAACAGACCTTTCTTTGACTACAGTGAGGAAAGGCCTGGTGATGTCATCCTGCAGGGTCACATGATATGCAATTCAAACAAATCACACACCCCCCTTCTGAGCACACAGAGCTGAAGAGCTGGATGCAGGAGGCATGAAATGAGACCGTGGCAAAACCCCTTTAATTCCCACCAATTGCCAAAACGGGGGTCACTTGACTCCTTTGAAATAGGTAGCAGTCAAACTTGCATGCTGCAGTTCTATAAAAGTATATGAGACAGAGAACAGCAATCCCTCGACTGAGCTAACATTAGCTCAGGCAAAGCAGCCGGACCAGTAACCATGTACAAAAAAAAGAATTAAAAAAAACAATAAAAAAATTAAAAGAAAAATACAAAAAAAAGCTGTCTAGATAAAAGAATAAATGTATTTTTTCTGGTTTTAGTTAGTAAAAACCTCAGGATGACAAACCCGTTACATGTCATCAATATTGCAGTTATATTTAGTAAAAATATAGTAAAGAACATATGAGTGTCGTCAATGCTTTTATTAATTACGTTTGCATACTTATGTTTTCCTTTCAGCTTAGCACCTAGCCTCACCTGCCTGGCATGTTTGCCCTGTCCATGGAGCTGAGCTAACAGCGGGCATATTGTGTGTATGTCATATAGGTACATGTACATACTGGGTAACATATGCGCTTATATAGAAAAAAATCGGTGTGATAACTTGATTTTTAACATTATTATGATACTATTAATTCTACAATAGTTGAAGTCTCCCAAAAATGGTTGGGCTGAAAATATAAAGTTATAAAATTAAGAAGTTAATGAAAAGGAATATTGAAAGAAATTCCACTTCAAGCATTCTAGCATCTAGTGTTCTGCGGTGCCTTACAGTCAGCAAGAAGTAGAACCAAGTTATTTCCCCATTAGTGCCAACTAGTCATAGCATTTGTCCAGGTTGTCTTTCATCACCTGCAGAGACAGAAGCCAATGAGACAGTCAGAGTCTGACCATCTATGGAAAGTTCACCATAGTGCCAGGAGCAGCTAATCCTTTATCAGCCTCATAAAACTGCACAACAGCATCCCCAAGAGAGTTTAGAAGGGAGCTTTCACTTCAGACATTTACAGTACCTCACAAAAGTGAGTACACCCCTCACATTTTTGGAAATGTTATTAGCAGCAGCTGCACAAATCTCCGTGCTCATCTGCTGGCTGTTTAGTTCACAGAGCATTGCTTAGGCCTCGTTCACACGACGGATTTTCCCGCGGCCAAACCTCGTCCCACCCTCGCCGCAAACTCGCGTCTCCTGACGCGGGTGTGCGGCGCGGGCGCTGGGTGTGGTCGCAGCGCAAGTGGGGCCCCTGCACAAGACAACTGAAAGAAGCTTGCTGGTAATAGAGGCAGCTTAATTGGAGCGCAGTTAAAACTGCACCAAAACTGCGCTGTGTGAAAGCAACTTTAAACTCAAGAAATGCAGTTAAATGCATTAGCAGCAGCTGCACAAATCTCTGTGTTCACATGCTACAATGTATCATTCTTGAGTCCAGGCTGTTTGGCTGCTTTGACACAGCGCAGTTTTGGTGCAGTTTTAACTGCGCTCTAATTAAACTGCATTTATTACCAGCAAGCTTCTTGCATTTTTATGCATTTTTAATGCGTTTTTTTGTGCAGGAAGGCACAGCAATTAATGGTGTACATTGCTGCACAAAAAACGCAGCAAAAATCGTGGTAAAAATCGAGATTTTACAGCGATTTTTGTGCAGCAATGTGCAGCATTAATTGCTGTGCCTTCCTGCACAATAAACGCTCCAAAAATGCACTGTGTGAAAGCACCTTTTCAGTTGTCTTCAGTGTTCAGGAAGGTGTTTCAAGTAAGTGATCAATTACTGTGTTTGAAGTCTTGTGGATTACAATCACACTAACTGATTACTGACTTTCCAAACAGTTTAGATAAGTGAAAGAAGCTTGCTGGTAATAGAGGCAGTTTAATTGGAGCACAGTAGAAACTGCACCAAAACTGCGCTGTGTGAAAGCAGCCTTTCATTGCCTAGAATGGATAGAATTGTATCCACTTCTCAGATGAGATCAGGACTAGACATGTTCAGGATTGCAGCCTGTGACTGTAAACAAGAATGTTCTCTAATACTTTCGAAATGGTAAGAAATTGAAACAAAGTATATTACAAAGTGGAAGAACTTTTATGCAGTGATTACACTATATTTACATTTGTCTACTTCTTTGTAGAAACAAATACAAGCAAACTATAAAACAATTGTCTTACTGTTGCTACAAAGTAGGAGTCACGAATCCTTAGATCACTGCATACAGCATTAATAAATCCCTTCAATTAACTCTGCTGCCTACAAAATCAGGAGAAGCAGCCCCAGACTATTAGGGCATGTCCCCACGGCACGGGTTTTCGGATGGTTTTTCAGCCAGTTAACGGTTTTGCAGACCGCCTGCAAAACCGCCGAAAATTAGCACAATTGTGCTCTATGGAAAACCCGTGCAGCAGTCCCCACTGCAGGGGTTTCTCCGCCCGACGGTTGTGCCGCAGAACATTCTCCAAGCACATTCTTCGGTCCGGCTTTCGGACGGAATCTGTACTTGTGAAAGTGAAGGGGGAGGGCTGCATCGGCGGAGCAGAACCTCACCATTCTTCTGTTGTGGGGACGGCTGCAAAACAGGACAGATACCGGCCGGACCAGTATTTGTCCTCTGCAGTGGGGACGCAGCCTTATTTCTCACTATATAGTCAGGCCCGGTTCACACGGCTTATTCAAGCCCTAATTGCGAGACAGATTTCGCCCGCAATTACGGCTTGAATAAGGGGAGGGGTGGGGACGTAGCTCCCCGGCCCCATATACATTCATTATTCACGGCGCGTACACGCCGTAAATAATTGACATGTCACTTTCTCCCCGCCCGGCGTAGTCGCCAAGCGGGGAGGAGAGATGGAATCCATAGTGCTCTATGAGAACTGTGGATTACCGTAATGGCTGGGACGGATTAAAGCTGTACTGCAGCGCAAATATGGCGCGCAGTACGGCTGGAATCCGTGCCCAAAATAACCCGTGTGAACGGCCACTCAGGCAGAGTGTTCTCCCGGCTGCCAGACTCACAGATCGTTACTGTAGTAGGATGAAAGTTGTTGTGTCTGTATGTTGTATCTGGAATGATATTTTGGATTTTTAAATGCCCATTTTTTCATTTTGCTTTTATTCTTTATTGCTGTTTTCAGGGTGGAGAAACAGATAATTCCCCAGATAATTCCCCGGCAAGAAGCCTGATGCCAGCCCACGCTTAGCCTTGCACTGCTTGGTGGGAACACAGTGATAAGGTAGTTCCCCTTGAAAGAATTAGAATGGACCAGTGAAGAGAATTTATGTTATTTAGCTAATTTGGGAAATAAATGTTTATTCAGGACAAAAAACATGCATTCTGCATCGTGATAACATGTGGGGGATATGCATGAAAGCTGTCTAGGGCTAAGACTTTTGTTGTTGCCCATAGCAACCAATTAGAGCTCATAGCAACCAATCAGAGCTCACTGCAACCAATCACAGCTCATAACAACCAGAGCTCATAGCGACCAATCAGAGCCCATAGCAGCCAATCAGATCTCATAGCAACCAATCAGAGGTCATAGCGACCAATCAGAGGTCATAGCAACCAATCAGAGCTTATAGCAACCAATCAGAGGTCATAGCGACCAATCAGAGGTCATAGCGACCAATCAGAGGTCATAGCAACCAATCAGAGCCCATAGCAACCAATGAGAGACCATAGTAACCAGTCAGAGCCCATAGCATCAGAGCTCCCCTTTCATTTTTTCAAAGCACTATATCAAATGAAAGAGGAGCTGTGATTGGTTGCTATGAGCTCTGATTGGTTGCTATGGGTTACAAAAAATGTCTTGGTATGTTCACACAGCGTTTGTTAAATACGTATTTGGGTACGCTTTACTTACCGAAAAATGGACCCCAAAACGGATTTAACATTATTTAATGTTCAAGTGTGATCACATTGATTTCAATGTACGATACATATTTTACATACATTTTTGCATTGTGTAGAACGGATGCTTTCAAAGAATTGACATCTGTTTTACGCATTGAAAATCCCATAGAAACAATAGGGATGCGTTTTGCAGTCCCGAAAACGTATCCAAAAATGTACCACAAATTGTATTATGTGTTTGGATGCGTTTAATGTAGTAATACATTTTACGTATTACAAAAACGTATCCAAGACGCTGTGTTGTCATACACCTAGAAAGTTTTCGTACATGTGGTCTGTTGTGTTTATGCTGTATATTTCATATGTTGTTTAACATGGTTTCTAGAATAGTATTCAAGATTGCTTCATTATCATAACTACATGTATGTTATTACTATATAAGGCATGTACACAGGTGAGTCATATTATTATGACCAGATTTGCAGAGTTACCACCACATGCAGCATAGACAGTAGCTAGACAGGCTGGGAGTGACACAATAAGGTCCTGGAAGATTATTACAGGTATCTAGAGCGTACAGATGGTCATTGCATTATAATTTCAGATATTGACTGGTCATAATAATGATTATCTGTGCTATATGTACAATTTGTTTTTCTCAATAAACATGTTTAAAGAATAATCCCTAAATGCCTATTGTGATGTAAGGTATATAAAAAAGGCTATTTTGCCCAATGCCCTTTAAATCTTAACCTAGGACAAAAGTGACTTTTTTTTTTGCTAGGCAATTATTACACCAGACAAGCTGGACAGGGTTTCCTGTCTGGGCGCAATGTTGGTGATGCAAAAGATTTGTTTATTTAATCTACACAGCACAGGAATACCGTCAAAATACTGAATCCGCCGAAAATCTGACGGTACCTTATGCTGCATAGACAACAGTGAAAAACCCATGCTGTAGTCTATAAAGCACAGGTTTGCACTGTCAGGTTTAAAATCAGATGGAATATGCAACATGTATATTCTGCCGGATTCCGCTTGGGCTTGCCGAAGTCACCGGAATATACAAATCCAAAAACCGCCTGCGACTTTTGCACAAATCTGCACCAAAAACGACAGTCCTGCCACAGTCCAGCACCCAGCCAACCAGTAAGTTCTACACTGCACTGATGAGGGGCAAATACCCCGAAACAGCTGTCTGTAGTTGAACTACACTGCTTTGGCTCAAATCTCTTTCACATTGCCAGGCTCCTGCGAGCTACATGTGAACTGAGGATAACTACATCCAATAGAGAGCGCTGTGGAGCTCCTCGGCTCTTTTCCCATAAGCATTTGCTTTATGCAAAACAGTCAGTGAGGTGTGAATGGCAAGTAAACCCTCACACCGACCAATTTATTGGTGGCTCTCCTCAAGGAGAGACTTTTCCCCTTACAGTCCAGCATTGTCAAAATACTGTCGGATTCTGACATATACTGTGTAGACTTAGCCTACTGTTCCAGTTTTGCTCATAATCTGTCCTTTTGGCATACATTTGGTCATTATCCTCACTACATCGATTCATCCTACTTCAGTCCTGTTTTCTAAGTTTCATTTTTTAATTCAAGGGCGTGTTTACTGGCTACTACTGGCCTGCAGTGATGAGCTACTGAGGACAACAGGTCTGTAGCTATAGCGAACAAGCGCTGGCAGCCTAACAGGAGAGATCAAACAGGTCTGTAGCTATAGCAACCAGTGCTGGCAGCCTGTCAGGAGAGATCAAACAGGTCTATAGCTATAGCGATCTGAGAAGCTGATGCAGCCCATACAAGAGGGGATATCTAGGAATAGTTAGGACACTGTTAGGCTATGTTAACACGTCTTAACTGCGGGGCGTAATTACGCCGTGTGGACGGGGCGGGAGCGGGGGAGTAAGCGGGGGGCCGGCACTTCGCCGGCCCATAGACAATCACTGCTAGCGGCGCGTATACGCCGCTAGAAAGTGACATGTCAATTATCTCCCCGCCCGGTGGCTTCGCCGGGCGGGGAGAGGAGACGTAATCCATAGTTCTCTATGAGAACTGTGAATTACCGTAATGACTGGGACGTATTCCAGCCGTAACTCCCGCACTCCGGTGCGTAATTACGGACCGAAATACGGCCCATTTTAAGCCGTGTGAACATGGCCTTAATGGACACATATTGCAAAGTGACTTGTTTTTGCAAGACCTTTAACATAAAAAGCAGCGATCCTTGTAGTGAGAAAACCCCTTTAAGCAAACATTTTCTTTCCATCTGTATTGAAAGCCGTGCTCAACTACACTTTTTAATAGCAGACAAACCTGCAAAAGTACACATGCCGTGCAGGATATGTTTTTTTTCCGACTGAGGTCAATGACAGACGTATGTGACTCTAGGCAGACTATTGCACAAGTCTGGCACATCCGCTCTTACTGTGTCTGCTGTGCTAATCTTTCTTTATCACTTTTGTATTTAATGATTGATTTTCATAAAAAAAAAAAAAAATACTTTAAACCCTGTGATCTCAATTTGTAGTAAATATATTAGTTTATCAACATTTGGATTAATATTTCAAAATTCAATAAAGGGACTTTTAAAACTTAGGGTATGTTCACACGGCGTAAATGCGGCACGCATTTCGCTGCGTATTTGCACTTTAATATGACCGAAATGTGCACCGCAATTACTGTAATTCGTAGCTCTTATAAAGAACTATGAATTATGCCTCATACTGTACGCCTCGATTGTATTGTACGCCTGGGGAAAAAAGTGACAGGTCACTTCTTCACGGCGTGCAAGCGCCGCAGACAAGAGAAGTGAATGGGGCCAGCCGAGGGCTGCCTCCCCCGTGCTTTAGAAGTAGGCGCTGGACAGTGCGTACTTCTAAAACACATGGTGTATTGCAGCGCGCACAGTACGCGCCCCAATATGCAGTGTGAACATACCCTTAGGCCTGGGTTTACATCTGTTTGGAACCTGTGTCGCAGAAGTGTTAACGGATCTGTTTACCAACGGATGTGAACAGCGCCCGATTCATAGTCTTTTTTTTTTTTCCGTAGTCAGGGGTGCGTCAGGTTTCCACCATGGTGTCCATCCTTTCAACAGAAAAAATAGCACAACTTTCTATACAATTTTTTCCATCATTCCTAACGGAACTTGTAATGAAGTGTGAACATAGCTCTGCCACAAGTGTCAACCTAACCTCACAAATACATGAAGTCTGAAAGGGGTTGTCTCACTACATTGCTTCATCTTACCTCAGTTCTGTTTTCTTGGTTTCACTTTGAATTCAGGGGTGTGTTTACTGGCTTCCACTAGGCTGCAGCAGAAGCCAGGTCTGTAGCTATAGCAACCAGTGCTGGCAGCCTATCTGGAGAGATCAAACAGGTCTGTAGCTATAGCGACCTGAGGAGTTAATGCAGCCCATACAAGAGGGGATATCTAGGAATAGGTAGGACACTGTTAATGGACATATATTGCAAAGTGACTTGTCTTTGCAAGATCTTTAACATAAAAAGTAATCCTTATAGTGAGACGACTACCCCTTTAAAGGATTCAACGACTAAGGGTATGTCAGCACAATGGATTTTTTACAAGGAGTTCAACATTTAAATTTCACATTAACATTGGATTTCACATTAAAATCTTTTCACAATCCAACTATTCATTTGAATGGCCGGTCTGTGAACTACAGCGCAGATTTTTCAAGCAGAAAAAAAAAGAATGAAAATATTCATTCCTCCTGTCAGATCCTCCTCTGATCCCGCTTCTGTAGAAAGGACGCGGGTTAGCCTAAGGTTCCACACGACGTATTTACAATGCGCACTTTTGCATGCCGTAAATGCATTCATTAGCGCCGTTGAAAGTACGCACTTGTAAGCATATACTTTCAACATCCAATGGCCTGAGGCAGATTTCTGAAATAATGAGAAAAAATCCCAGGGGAATACTTCCAGCACTCAATCCTAGTAGATAAAATGCACTTTTATTCAAAATCCATGAAAAACATGATTAAAAATCAAAAAGAATGACAACAAACATGTCTCCTGTCTACGCGTTTCGAGCCAACACCATGGGCTGTTAATCATGACCATACCCATTCACTAAAAGGAACTCCCTTACATGCACTGGCTAATCAGACAACATATGCACATTAACCCTTGAGGAGAGACGAATGAGGAATTTTAACATACAGAAAATATATACATAATCAGTAAATGTAGATCAAATCTGTTTTATACTTCAGACCTTTGTTTCCAGAATCATAATCCAAAAAGCCTCCCGATTTTTCAATGAACCGCTCCAATCACCTCCCCGGATTGGTTTGGGGACCCTTTCAGTACCACATACTCTAAATGAAGACCAATCTCCTCTATGTTCATCCCGGAAATGTTTACATGGCCCAGACACATGATGAATACTGTCATGTGTGGCATTGTAAATGTGTTCGCGTACCCTACATTGAAGTTGTGTAGTGCGCACCCAAACAACGTCGTTACCTGTCAGCGTATAATGTCTAACTACACAGGCAATTATTGAAAGTATTGATCTTATATGACCTATGCGTTACCGCAGAGGTGAACTCTGCTTATTCATATACAAACATAAACTGCACCTGTTTCTACCGCATTTATAACTGCCCTTAACATGCAGTGACATAGGAGATTGTATCTATTGTTGTATATAAAGACTAGGAGATATTATATTACCCATAAGCTATTGTCCTGGGTCGTCCCAGAATCAAACTACAACAATGCTTAAAGGGGTTTTGCCAAATCTCTTTTCATCCCCCCTGTACCACTCTTGGGCCTGTGTGCTCAAAGGGGGGCCTGTGTGATTTTTTTTTGAATTCCATACATGTGACCCAGCAGGAGAATCACCAGGCCTTTCCTCTATCTGTCAAAAAAAGGTCTGTTTATTATAAAGCGCAAGAAACAACTTTGTACTGAAAGGTAAAGTTTTTGCCTCCGCCAAGGGCCCAGTTCAAATCCCGCGGGAACCAACCGGGACTTTTTTTCTCTTTATCAATCACAGACCTGACTGGGTTTTCTTTTTTAATTATTTGCACTTTTTGACTAATTTTTAAGGAGCCAGGGGAAAGGGGAGTAGAGTGACAGCACCGGGGGTTTGAACACCAGTACTCCCTAGGGGAGAGGTGATGTCTGAGCAGGCACCATGACTGAGGACTCTCACCCTTCGTACCCTTGGAGACGAGTGAAAAAAAGGAAACAGAAAAGGATACTAAGACAAAACGTGCAGAATTTTAATAAGATAAAGGGGGGGGAAAATTTTTTTTTTTTAAATTGCAAGCTTCCCCGTCCTTTTACTTCGTGGCAAAACCCCTTTAAAGGGGTTTTTTCTCACTACTTTATTCATCTTACCTCAGTCCTTTTTTTCTTGGTTTTAATTTTTTAAATTAAAAGGGCGTGCAGTAAAGCCAGTCTGAGCTAAGCAACCAGGTTTGACCTATCAGAAGTTGAACAGTCTGTAGTATATGACCTAAGCTGATGCCCCATACAAGAGGGGAACTGGGAAAAAGGGTAGGAACTGTTAAGGCCCCACATATTACAAAGTGACTTGTTTTTGCAAATTTTAAAAAAAAAAAGCAGCAATCCTTGTAGCGAGACAACCCCTTTAAGGATATTTCTCAAACTGGGATCCATATTAAACAATGGTAAATATTTTCTGATTATATTAATAACCTGAGGCTACTTTATACTTTACTGAGTGGAAAAATGAATCAGATGTCTTGACTTTTTGGGATTGTTTTTATCAACTAAAATCATTCTATTTCGCATCCCAAGATACTCCCCTTTGGGTATTATCCCTATATCCCTGACAACGTAACCGATACACAACATTTGTTTTCTCTAGTTCATAATCTTCCCCCAAACTAAAATTCCTTTTGGCCCTAATAAGCTCCCCTAAGGGTTTACGTATGAAGGTTGGGGGATCAACTAGCTAATGTAATGTTTTCTAGATAAGGGTTTTTCCTATAAATTGATCTCCACTTACCCTAAATTAACATTACCTTTAAAGAAAAAGTCCAAAAATAAAATTTCTGACGTCCGTGATTCAAAAGTAAATGACAAGTTCACAGTGTTATCATTAATATAATCCAAAAATTTTGGACGGAAATACAGCACCCACCCCAAACCGGAGATTTATCTATGTACGCCGTACCAAAAAGAAAAAAGGGTTTTTGACAGTGTAAAATCCCTCCCCTCCCAGCAGCAATGTAAAATTTTTGCCAAGGAAGGGGAGAAGCATGAACCCATCGGCATCCCTGAACTTGCAGAAAAAATGAATTGTAAAAAAAAAAAAAATGATGATGTCGCAATAGGAAATCCAAATCAAGAATAATAAACTCCTTGAGATTGGAATCATATGTTGTCAATTTATCCAATTGATGAATAAGAGCCATCAGAGCAAGGTCATGAGGAATACTGGTGTACCATGAAATTATATCACGATACCCGAGAAGGATCTGTAGACAATTTAAACCCCCCATAACGAAGAACCCCCTTTTTGATTTTTGTATATAACGGGAGCGTGAAAAACCAATGACTAAAGATGTCTGTCAAGTCAATTGCTTTTAAACAATTACTTATTTGTAAGGCCGAAAAAAAGAGAGTCCACCATTCAGCCTATGTGCCACGGGTGTTATCCAAGGAAGGGAAAAACCCCCATGGTTAGAAGCCAATTGTCCTTTTTTGGGGAAAAAAAATTCCTCTGCATCAGAATAAACCCCTGGATCAACGACCCCTTCTCCAAATCCTGGTCACTAAATTGTTATATTATTACATCTAGAAATGTATCCGACCCTTCTCCGAATCCTGCATTTAACTTTTTTCATTATTACATCTAGAAATGTACCAAACCCCCCTTTCCCAGAATCCTGTCACTAAACTTTTCTATTATTACATCTAAAATGATCCAACCCTTCTCCAAAATCCTGGTCACTATAACTTGTTCTATTATTACTCTAGAAATGTATCCAACCCTTCTCCAAACCCCCCAATAACTTTTTAATTACATCAGAAATGTACCAGCCCCCTACTCCAAACCCTGTCACTATAACTTTTATATTATTACATCAAAATTACCAGCCCCTTTTCCCAGAACCCGGTCACATAACTTGTTATATTTTACTCTAGAAATGATCCAGACCTTTCCAGAATCCTGTTCACAAAACCTGTTATTTTAATCACATCTAGTATGTCTCCAACCCTTCTCCAGAATCCCGTCCTAAACTTTTTAAAATTTTACACCGGGAAATACACCAAAACCCAAAAAACCCTATTTCTGAAATTTATGGGCCTAAGAGGAGGAGGGAAAATATTTTTGTGGACTTTAGTGAGTGTGTGTAAAATGGGGATTTTAGGTGATTTAACAATCATACTATCTTACTGTTTGGAATCAAAAAATCCCCATAGATTGATCTACATCTAACAGTTTAATGACTTTCTCTGCAAAAGCCTGAGTGGGATCCCAGGTGCCCTATACCCTGTTATCTGCAAATTTTTTTATCTCTTATAATTTTGGGTAACCACTAATATTCCATGAACCCCCTTTATCTGATGTACGAACTATGATATAAGGATTACTATGTAAATTTCTCAAAACCTTTCTCTCAGCATAGCTAAGATTATAAGTAACATGTATGAACGGGGCTGCTCCAGAAGTCTGGCGTCTTTTCAGCCCAACATCTAGCGCAGCCCCGTTTGCTGTAGTTTAAAAATGCGGAGCCCAAAATCGGGGCATTACAGAGCCCCGCATAAATTTCTAAAGCCCTGATTTTCGGGGGGCGGGGGGGGGGGCCACTACAACCAACGAAGCGCACATTTATAGCCTCAAAAGGCAATTCCAGGTGCATTTCAGCGGAACAGGTAAACCACTTTCAAAGGGGTTTCCGACCAAATTTATTTTAGCATAAATGCCCATGATTTCTGACCTGCTGTAGAGCAGGTTCACAAATTCAGGCGCATTCTACACTACTGTGCCATAAATCATACATGTGGTCCTATGTGTTCTTATACATGATTTATTATATAGATCTTTTAGGTCAATCTCCACCATAATCGGAGCCATGGACTGAATGGGATAAAAGTCCTGATTTCGGATTTTCTTCCATTGAACTTGTACAGCATCAATAGAAGCAATGTCCAAATTATTCAATACAAAATCGGTCAATTGTTCCATGAAACGTTTTCCTTGTAAAGTGTTAGCTTCCGATACAGGATGAATAGACTCAACTGGACTTGGAATGTCCAGATTGAAAAAATGTTTCTTTGCAGTAAGTAACCGAATAAATCTATTAGCATCCTTTATAGTTGTATAAAGATCACAATTGCAGGTGGGAGCAAAATTAAGGCACTTATTCAGGAGATGTAATTGAGATATAAAAACATCCCAACTCCAGATTTTTCTTCTTTTTTTGGAGCCCGTTAAATTCACGTCAAGGGGTTTTATCAGTGCAGTGCAAGAATGGTCCACGCTATCTTTAAACCCCCAATAGAGCCAAATTCAGGGCCTCTCATTTTGGGGAAAAACCCACCTCCATAACCAGAGAGAAAAAAAAAAAAACACCAACCTTGCAAACATCTGCACTGATAAACACCCGGGAGGTGGGGGGGGTGCAGGGAAAAAAAATGGAGACACCCTTTTTCCCCCCTAAAAATTAAAACTATATTCCAAATACAACGTAAGTAAGCCAAAAAAAACATTTTTGAAAAAAAACAAAATTAACCTGGGTGCCACGCATGGTTCGGCACAAATTCTAATATATATAAACCCGCAAACCAACCATGGCACACCCAAATCAAAAGGCATACAATACATGGAAACCCAAAGAACATTTATGCTATCTATCAAACGAAAAAAACTTTGAAATTCTTTTTTCACACTTTTTTATCAAAAAATGTTTTTAACCACCCCCGGGTTTTCAACAGGATCTCAAGGGGGGGGTCAAACCTATCTTTACCTAAACTTTACCTCTCAAAGAGCCAAAAATTTAGACTTTTCCCTTTTTTTTTTGCAGAACTAATTGCATTTGGGATAATTGCTTTTTAATCTATAAGGGAGGAAGGGAGCCCATTTTGGCTCTTTCACCCCCCCCCACCTCCAAGGTTTATATCAGGGCATATGCTTGCAAGGGTTTGGTGTTTTTTTATTTTTCTCCCTGATTAGGAGGCGGGGTTGACCCAATGAAAGTCTGAATTTTTCTCTATTGAGATAAAGATAAGTAGTACCACCCCCTTGAATCCCTTTTAAGCCGAGGGGGGGCCCCTTTTTTGATCAAAACGTGGAACTAAAAAGGACAAAGAGCCTTTTCCCAAAAACGCAAAAACGCCCACGGGCCCTATTACTACACAGGGTTTCCACATTTTTAAAGGAAAAAAAAAGGAAAAAGTCTTTGGACAGAATCGTGACAGAGGCTTGAACATGGCGGGGCGACGTGTAGGCGAAGGTTTTTGGGCTGCCTAGGGCCCCCCTTCACGTCGCAGAAAACGGTGCAAGGAGGCTGGGGGGGGCAAAAATTTTCCCTTGGATGGGGGCTATGGCTTAAATTTCCCAGGGCTATGTCTAAAAAACACGATTCTCGTCACAATTTCAGCTGATTTCATATTTTAAAACCGCCAAAAATCCAACTGTACCCCGCGCGGTAGAATTCAAAGAAAAAACCTGCTGGATCACAAGCACGGTTTTCCACTGAACCCAGCCATCCCGAGGATAAAAATAGTTCTATCTGCTGCCAGATCCCGCGGATTTCCCCGGGAGCCTAGCACTGAGCCGTCAGGAATTTCCCAAAAAACCGGGCCCTGGTTTTAGCACGGGGTTTGTGGGACAGCAAAGTTTAGGGCTCTTCCCCCACGGCCGATTTGGAACGATTTCAGCCGTATTTCGTGCCGTATTTTGGGGCAATACGGCTAAAACCGTCCCTGTCATTACGGAATCCCCCGTTCTCAAAAAGAACTAGGATTTCCTTTTTCCCCTCCCCCCTCGGGATTTTATTTTTAATTTTTGTTTACTGGCTACTACTGGGCCCCAGTGACTAGTTGCTGGAGGGCAAAACCCGGGCTGAGCATAGGGCCCTGCTGGCAGCCTATCAGAGAGACAGAAAATTTTTTAGCTATACAAACCCGTGCTGGGACCTATCAGGAGAGACAGAACAGGCTGAGCTATTGCAACCAGTGCGGCACTTACAGGAGAGATTGAACAGGTCTGTAGCTATACGACCGAGGGGCTGATCAGCCCCTACAAGAGGGAATCTAGGAAATAGGTGACACTGATAAAGGGCCAATTGAAAGTGACTTGTTTTTTGCAAAATTTAACATAAAAGCAAACCTGAGGAACAACCCCTTTAAACAGTGTTTGTGCCCGGGGAAGAATGAACCTGTCAAAAATCTGCCGTCTAGTATACCTTGTAAAATTGATGCACCTAATCCTAGACACATAGCATAATTTAGGCATATAGCATATCATTGCTAGCATTCTTGATGCGCCTACTTTATGTGCATTCAATGCGCCTAGTTTTGGTGTATAACAGTTCATTTATATAGAGAACAGGGCGGCAAAATACACAGATTTTTGGTGCAAAATACACCAAAAAAATGGTGCTTTGGTATTGAGACATGTCATCCATAATCTCCACCGAAGGCATGAACCTTATTTTATTATAAAATGACAAAATGATTGAAAATCCACAAAGAAACTGCTCTGAGTCTATGCTTTTCTCCGGGGTCCCTTCTGCAGTTCCTGTAGGGGTATGTTCACACGATGTACTGCGGCGCATAGGCTATGTTCACACGGCTTATTTTGGGACACATTTCGCCACGTATTGAGAGTGTACTGCGCTCTAATACAAGCGAAATGCGCCCAGTCATTACGGTAATCCACAGTTCTCATAGAGAACTATGGATTACGTCTCCTCTCCCCGGGTGTAGAATATGATCGTATTGTAGGCGCAGGGAGATAAGTGACATGTCATCTATTCACGCGCTTATGTACCAGCCCTCCCACATCGCGGGATTACGCGTACAGTACGCCCTGCAATTAGCCGTGTGAATATAGCCACACAGTACACGCCGCAGTACATCGTGTCTTTCGGGAGCTCGCACTGATACATGCGTATTCTCGCGGCCGCCCCCGCCGGTCCCATTAACATTCATTACTCGTGGCGCGTATTCAGCGTGAATAATTGACATGTCACTTATCTCCCTACGTGTGCAATACGATCGTATTGTACGGCCTCGTTCACACGGCTTATTTCTCCGCGGATTGGCGCCGTACTCCGCGCCGGATTTGCGCTGCAGTACGGCGCCAAGCCGTTGGAGTAATTACGGTAATCCACTGCTCTCATAGAGAACAGTGGATTCCGTCGCTCCTGACATGAACATTATTTACGGCGCGTATGCGCCGTAGATAATGACAGTCAATGGGGCCGGGGAGATGTGCCCCCGCTGCGCCCCTTATTCACGCCGGATTTGAGAGCGCAATCCGGCTCACAAATCTGCCGTGAATAAGCCGTGTGAACACGGCCTACGCGTAGAGAGAGGAGGCGTAATCCACAGTTCTCTATGAGAGCTATGGATTACCGCAATTTCGCCCGTATTAGAGCGCAAATACGCAGCTAAATGCGTGCCGAAATTACGCTGTGTGAACATAGCCTTTTTACTTTCTATTTATTACACCCGCAGGTATTTTTCTTTAAAAAAATCTTAAGAATCATAACAATAAACCCCCCCCCCCCATCCGGCGTGTGAGGCTGCGAGCTGCAGGTGCAGGATGACAGTCACATGCTGGGAGTAGCTCCGTCTGTCCTATTGTGGCGGTGGGCGTCCCCGGCTCTGCGCTCTCCTATCCTCTGCCTGTGGCGATTCTGCAAGTCGTGCGTTTTTCTTATCGCTGCGCTGTCGCTCGTGAGCTCGCGCGGGCCGGGGGCTTGGCTCCACGTCAGCCGCAGCGGAGAAGCCGATTGGTCAGGACGCGCAGAGCCAGGGGGCGTGGCCTCGGCGGCCGCTACATCAATACAGAGTGATGCGCAGGTGAGAGCACCACACTGCAACTTTCCGTCCAAGTGTGCGGAGCACCGAGCACCATGCAGAGCTGCGGCAAGTCCTGGGCGCTCCTGTGCAGGGCTGTGAGGCTGCAGGGCGCAGCGCTGGGGGGCAGCCGGGGAGCCGCCTGGAGGCACATCCAACGGGCAGCGCTCAGCTCCCCCCACAGCTCCCAGAGGCAGATAGAGCTGCTCGTGCCCAGACATGATGACTTCTCAGAGAGGCACATCGGACCTGGAGACAAGGAGAAGAGGGAGATGCTGCACACCCTGGGGATGGAGGTGAGTGCGGGCTCCGGGTGGGGAGTGCGGGCTCTGTGGGGGGGATGGAGGTGAGTGCGGGCTCCGTAGCAGATTAACCTCTAGACCAGCTGGGACAATGCTAAATCCAAAGCTCATCCTTCCCTGTGCAAAGCTCCTGCTCTCTGTTATCAGCCATTGCCCCTGCTCTCCCATCAGTCTCACTCTATAAGCTCCTGCTCTCTGTTATCAGCCATTGCCCCTGCTCTCCCATCAGTCTCACTCTATAAGCTCCTATTGTCTCATGGATTGTAAGTCTTATATTTAGAAATCATGAGGATTTTCTTATTTACATTGGAATGTGAATGGAATCTTTAATGTATCACTATGTGAAAGCTGAAGTGCAATCTGGGGGGTCTGCAATCCCCTGGATTACAGCCAGAGGTGTAATTTGAAGCTCCTGAGCTCTAATGCAAGACTTGGAATATGGGGGGGATAGTCTCTCCATGTCCTGTACAATACACATGGACTTCTTGTGTGGCCGAAGGATTTTTGGGTCCATTAGCGATTGCTACCTCTGTACCTATGCCCCTGATTACCGCCCATCAGCTGTAAGAGGGGTTGTTTTCTGGATGTAGATGGTCTGCATACCAAAGAAGTGTTCCCACTGAACCATACAAAGGGAATCCAGTCATGCGGGCATGTGTTGTATGAGGAGCAGGGCCCCCCCCCCCCCATGGCACCCTGTGGGCATGCATCCTCAATAACAGTGCAAAGTGCACTCATTAGACTCTTTATTAGCAGACTTGTTTATAGTCACTGATCTGCAGGATGGACTCTGACTCCCCAGAATGTAGACGGTGTCAGAACATGTACATGGTTCTGTAGGAATGGACAGATCCAGCGAGCTGGCCGGTATGCTGATTTATAAAGGGGACCATAAGATTTTCCTTCTTTTACACAGATGGGAACTGTGTAAATGGGTTCTCCAGGAGCTTAATGTAAAAGGGTGTTGATGCACCCCCCCCTCCCCTCCTTTTATTTTTCCCTAGATTAATATTAAGTAATCTCAGGGTGGGGGAAATAGAAGGGGGGGCTTCCTTATCTCCTAGTACCCTGCTGCCAGGACTGGGATGAGGTATTCTGGTGCCCTAGGCATATAGTGCTCCCACCACTAATGGAAAACTTAGCTCCATCTATGTCTCCTTGTGCCCCCATTTCTGCCTGGGCAGTCCATATAACCAACAGCACACACAGATTTTCTTGATGCAATTAAAAAAACTTTATTTTTCAATTAATGTTAATCACAGTGTACAAAATCCAGGTGAAATTAGTAAACATATAATATATTCATAGAGCATATCCCTGTGAAGTGGCACCTTACCTTTGCCTAGCCATCGTCCCGGCCCTGCCCGCTGCTACCATTCTGTAGCGCCCTGAGATCCGCGCCTCTGCTGATGGACAATACATTAGATGGAAATCCCTAAAAAAAAAAAATTAAACACCAAACCTGCAAGTTGCACTTTTATGACAGCCTGTGAAAGTGGGCGTGCTGCAGAAAACCAAAATGGAGGCACCCAACAAATTATTATTTTTTTTTCTCCTCTCTGGATAATGGAGGTCGGTTGACCCAGTGAGAGGCCTGGATTTGGCTCTATTGAGAGGTAAAGCTAGCATAGGACTGCCCGACCTGAGATCACGTTGAAAGTCGTGGGCAGCTTAAGCATTTTTTGATCAAAATATGTGAACCAAGAATCTCAAAGTTGTTTTTTTTTTTTTTTTTTCCTGCTGATGGATGGCCCAAAGAGGAGCGAATTCTGGGCATGGGTGGTAAGATTGCTAATTGATTGGCTGCTGCGGGGAAATAAAGATTGTAAGGAACCGCTGTAGTGGGAGATGGCACAGTATATGCGACCCGTCCTGTATGTCCTGTAGAGATGGGATGTCCCTCTGAATTAAAAGATTATCATGAAATTTTATCTATTTCTTTCTTTTCTCCTTTTACCCGCCAGAGCATTGATGAGCTCATTGATGAAACTCTTCCAGGAAGTATTCGACTGTCAAGAAGCCTGAAAATGGAAGATCAAGTCTGTAAGTTCAATCCGGAAACTCTGATTTTAGAACTTCTCCACATCTGCACCATGGGATGATTAAATAGAAAACAAGACGCGGGTTTGACACATTGCTCAATGCGCATGATAATATGAGCTATTTTTGGAGCAGGGGTCTTCCAGACCCTTCTATTATCTGGAGGTGTAACCAATCATGCCCCCATGTAGTTTAGATCTGCCTGATCTAATTTCCACCTAAATGTGGATACTTAAGGACATTAGGCTGTTTCCTAAAGGGTTGTCTCACAACAAGGATTGCTGCTTATTATGTTAAGGATCTTGCAAAAACAAGTCACTTTGCAATATATGTCCATTAACAGTGTCCTACCTATTCCTAGATATCCCCTCTTGTATGGGCTGCATTAGCTCCTCAGGTCGCTATAGCTACAGACCTGTTCAATCTCTCCTAATAGGCTGTCAGCACTGGTTGCTATAGCTACAGACCTGGCTTCTACTGCAGCCTAGTGGAAGTCAGTAAACACGCCCCTGGATTCAAAATGAAACCAAGAAAACAGGACTGAGGTAAGATAAATCGATGTAGTGAGACAACCCCTTTAAGGCAAAAGGAGACATAATTAGGCTGGTGTTTAATCTGTCAGTGTAAATCAAGAGGTGCACATTACTTAGTAAACAAGGCTTCTTTGGCTGTTTGTGCATCACAAACTGATATCTACACCAGCTGTGAGCTAATGTCGAATCTTCTCCCACCCCCCCATAAGGTATCCTATCTTCTTAACCTAAATTACAGTGAATCTGACAGCAAGAGGCATTAATTCCTACTGCTAAACCCAGAGGTGCAAAATAGTTGTAATTAAGTGTGCAAAATTTGCACTTTTTCGTTTTTCTGCCAAAGCAGTGGCCGAAAACCCCTTCCCTCCCCACACACCACTCGCTTTGACTGTATGTGTCTTAAAACCTGATCTATCTGGTTTGGAGCTACATTTTCCATAGATATGGTCTGTTCTGCTTACTGTATCTATAGTTGGTCCTGGTGCCTTTCCATAGCTAATTGGTACTTGGGGTCTTGATGCTTAGTAACGGGGAGCTTAGAAAGTTCTACTTGGTCTGAGAGCTCTGACTATTCAACGATAACCTGTGATCTTTAATGACAGGTCTCTTTGTAATTCCTTGTGTTCCCTGAGGGGGGTGCCCTTCTGGAGCATCTTCCCTTATAAAGCTATGTTCACACGGCTTATTTTGGGAGCGTATTTCACGGCGTACTGCGCTTAATACGCGGTGAAATGCACCCTATAATTACGGTAAACAATAGTTCTCAGAGTCCCTACACTAACAATTTACAGAAAAAACATACAAAAAATGGGACCTTACTTACTCAAAAAACGGCACAATTTTTTTTGGGCCATGTTCACAGCTCAATGGCTGGACTAAACTGAACCCAGAAGCTGGCAATGCCGGCCATTATGCTAACAGGGAAAAATTGACAGGTGCAGCTAACTGCAGATCAGATATTATATATATATATATATATATATATATATATATATATATATTATATAAAAAAAATTTCAGTGCAGTTAGTCGGTGTGTGAGCAGGGGTACCCCCCTAGGAAACTGGGAATAGTAACGCCCATCTGTCTGACTCAGTAATACATTTCAAAGAGAAGGAACAACCGAGTTATAGGAGAAAATGCTCCAGAATTGTTATCTCACAGGGCATACAAGTAGTTACAACAACGTATATTGGGGGATCTTGCCGTTCCCTTTAAAGTATTATTCGGTTTTAGCTGTCTTCTGTGTTGGCTCGTTCCTTATGAACAGGGCAGGAAGCGTTTTTGCTACATGGGAACAAACACTTTTACATATTCTACTTTTGTATAAATAGTAAATAAAGGAAAACCTGTAGACTGTACATGAGAGAAATCCGGGCCTGCACGTTGGAGATAGTTTTTCTGGGAAGATTGCTAAATTTCATTGTTTCTTGATAGTAGTATGTTGTTCCATGTTAGCCATAGAAAGTAGAAGAGTGAAGAAATCGGGCGATACCTTTTTGAGGCTGACTGAATATATTTGATAGTGAGCTTTCAAGAGGACTAGCTCCCTCCTTCAGACATGACATTTACAAGACCTTTTTTATACTCAAAAGACCTGGACTTTTAAAGGATTTTAGAATTCTTAAAAATAACAAAATGCAATATAAGTCATTTACAGCAGGTCAAGAAATCAACTATCTGGAACCTTGTGAGGCGTGACGGAGGGGTCAGTAATTCTTATCTCATAGCCATCAGGTGTAACTTGTGGCTCACAGTTCACACATACATGCCAGCTTTATGTCAAACTAAGTGTGAACTGAGAGCCACAAATTACACCTGATGGCTACGAGATAAGAATTACTGACCCCTCCGTCACGCCTCACAAGTTTCCAGATAGTTGATGTCTTGACCTGTTGTAAATGACTTCTCTGCTTATATTGCATTTTGTTATTTTTAAGAATTCTAGGACCCTTTGAAGATCCATGTCTTTTGTGTATAAAAAGTCTAAATGTTCAGTTTCTTGTATAACATCATGTCTGAAGAAGAGAGCTAGTCCTCTTGAAAGCTCACCATCAAATATATTCAGTTAGCCTCTAAAAGGTATCGCCTGATTTCTTCATTGTTTCTTGAATTCCTTTCCTGACCGCTCTGAGAGATCACTGTTGCTTAGCAATTAATCCAGATGTGCCATTAAACTGGCATTGGGGTTAGCGACCACTAACAGTGCTTTGTTTGTTCTTGCTGACCTGTTCTCATTCATTTAACCCTGGATCACATTGAATTTCCGCCTGCGTGCCCTTTGTGGAGCTGGCATGCGTCTTTCAGTGCTACATATCCACCAGTTTGTCTTGCACTGTTTTGCCTCTTCTCTTTGCTGGTACTTATGATTGCTGACTGTACACCCAGGCCCCGTCACTGGAGAGTCTCAAAGAAAGGCAAACCCTTGGTCTGTATAGACTGAGTGCCCACAGCTTGGAGATGAGTGAGGGAGACAGATACAAGCATCAGGAGAGCAGACTTTGCTGCCATTGAGTAGAGGGTCCTGGAGGATGAGGCTCCACTACTTGCTGCAAGGCAGCAAGTACTCCTGATAGGGGGCTGCTTACTGCTAAAGACTTTCTGCTGACATCCCAGACTTCACCTAAGGCAATGTTAAAATGCCATCTAAAATCCAGCGTGAATTTTAATATCGCCGCACCATGGATTTTGGTGCAGGTTTGCGCTAAAAACCGCAGTTGGGTTTCCTGCCAACCCAATACCTTGACTTCTGGCGGATTCCCAGATAGAACATGTTCTATCTTCCAGCGGTTTAGAAATCCTACAGTACAAAGTCCATGCTGTATAAACTACAACACGGATTTTCTATTGCGGTCTTCGTGCACAGGATTACATTTGGATTTTTGCAGATTCTAAATACTGAATCCACTTAAATCTGACTGTACTCCCGTGCTGTGTAGTAGACATGGCCTATAGAGATGAGGAGAGGCTACACGCACTCTACATCCTCCTGAGGGGGGGGGGGGATAAACTATGGAAATAGCTGCCCAATATGACACCCACTAAGAGGGAAATAAACTACCATGGACTTTGACCACCCCCCATATACTGCCCCTTCTTACACCTTACCCACCCCACCTATCTTGCTTTGGCAATGCTAAAACTTATTTGCTCCTGCCGAGAAAGCCTTATTGAATAGTTGCTGGGAACATTGGGGTTACAAAGTGCAGATATATTTGTTCTCGACGGTTTTGTCCTACGGGTACATCCACTGGGGTAAAATGCCGGTCAGATTCTGTTTAAGACTCCAGCTGGTATTTTATCGTCTTGTTTTTTTTTTTTTTTTTAAGTTGTTTTGGGAGACTGTTCTGTTTGCAGATTCGCCCATCCCCCTTAACCATTGAATTTGCACACCTTCCGTCTGAAAACCGGGCAGAAGATTGTGCATATTGTAAGGGTGACCTGTATGAATTCTGGAGCTGATAAACCAGTTCTAAATCGTTTTAAGGTAGTATAGACTGCGCCAGAATGTATGGCCCTGTTCCTCTGCAGTTCATACATACAGGCGCAGTGTAGAGACAATACAACAAGTCTGGCTCAGGCACCACCTTTACCCTGGTCTGTTCTTCTGCAGGTCATACATACAGGGCAGTGTAGAGCCAATACCACAAGTCTGGCTCAGGCACCACCTTTACCCTGGTCTGGCTGTTCTTCTGATGGTCATAAATACTGGGCAGTGTAGAGCCAATACCACAAGTCTGGCTCAGGCACCACCTTTACCCTGGTCTGGCTGTTCTTCTGCAGGTCATACATACAGGTACAGTGTAGAGCCAATACCACAAGTCTGGCTCAGGCACCACCTTTACCCTGGTCTGGCTGTTCTTCTGCAGGTCATACATACAGGACAGTGTAGAGCCAATACCACAAGTCTGGCTCAGGCACCACCTTTACCCTGGTCTGGCTGTTTACTTTCTGCAGGTCATACATACAGGTCACAGTGTTGAGCCAAAACCACAAGTCCTGGCTCAGGGCACCACCTTTACCCTGGGCTGGCTGTTCTCTGCAGTCATACATACATACAGTGTAGAGCCAATACCACAAGTCTGGCTCAGGCTCCACCTTACCCTGGTCTGGCTGTTCTTCTGCAGGTCATACATACAGGGCAGTGTAGAGTCAATACCACAAGTCTGGCTCGGGCACCACCTTACCCTGGTCTGGCTGTTCTTCTGCAGGTCATACATACAGGGCAGTGTAGAGCCAATACCACAAGTCTGGCTCAGGCACCACCTTTACCCTGGTCTGGCTGTTGTAACTGTTCGGTGCCAAAATTTTGGCGTTCAAGAATTATAAATGTGTCTACTTCTACTAATGTGATGTGACGTCCCGAAAACGCCCCAAAACTTTGGCGCGCTAAAAAGTGTCTTTGGTGCGGTACCGAGGCACTTACGTGCTAAAGTTTTGGAGCACGCCTGTTCATACATCTATAGAACTGGTCTAGTACAGCTTTTTAACACCAGAACTCTGGCGCAGCCCAATTCATGCATGTCGCCCTAAGGGTGCATCCCCACGGCAATGGGCAAATACCGGTCGGTTTATCTGGCCAGTATTTGTCCGGTTTGTGTGCCGTGCACACGGCTGCGGGAGGGGACGGCTTTTCTCCGTGATGAGCGGAGAAAAGCCCTCCCCCTTCACATTGACCTGCACATATACTGTCCAAAAACCAGACGGAAGAATGTGCATGATCAATGTATTTATGGGCAGCCCGCGGGCGGGAAACCCGTGCAGTGGGGACTGTTGCACGGGTTTTCCATACGAACCCGTTGTGCTCATTTTCGGCCGGTTTTTCAGGCGGTCTGCAAAACCGCAAACCGTCTGGAAACCCATGCAGTGGGGACATGCCCTAAGTTTTTAGGAAAGCCATCTGGCTGAAAATCTGTTCAGTGTAGACTTTCTTTTAAAGTCTATGGGGATGGTTTATTGTCTTTTTGCAAATCCACAAACCGCCTGAAAATCCGACCAATAAATTTCTCGCCACCGCCTCATGGGGAATGCCTTTGTTTTATAGATGAGTTGCACTTTGTACAGTACATCCTCTCATACATCAGTTTGGGGTTTATGCCATAGTTTACACTGAGGGAGCTGCTCCATCTGATCATCTCTCATTCTGGGCAGTGATTCTCGCTCCTTCAATCCTCTGTCTCCTCAGTGTGCACACAGTGTAACTATTTAGTAGGAGCATTACTTTAGGCTACACTAATTTCTGCAGCTTCCTGCTGTCTTCCTCCAGGAGACACTTGTCCCCCTGCTGCTGCTGCTGATTCCTTTCCTGTGTAATTGCATAGAAAGCACATTGCAGCTGGAGTGCAAACTTTAAACCCATTTAGCTTCTGTCAAGTTTGTGACCAGTTCAATCTGGCTGGCTCAGGATGACATTGGTGAATTGCTGAAGCACAGTAAAAGTCTGAATGGCGTCTATTGAGCCGGGAGGTTAACACACAAGCGAAATGTTTTGTTTCCTCACCGTTTGCTTTTCCTTGGGTAACTCTTGTATAGAAGCCTCTCGGTGAATTATAGAAAAGATAGGGGCGAGAGGCCACAGAGCAGCTCTAGAAAGCTGGGATTTTTATTTTTTTCTATTGTTGCTGTATATCTGAATATATGCACTGGAATGGGGGTTGTCTACACCCATTATGCAGTGTATAAAGTAGATGTTTTTGAAGCATTGTAATCTTGCAAAAATATGTGTTTTTCTGGGGCTTTTGAGGCGGGGGGGGGGGGGGGGTACAAACTGCAGTGGACAGACGTTGGCCAGAAGTCAACAGGTAGGTGTAAAACTCTACATATGTTTTATATATATATTTTTTTTCCTCATGTTGGAGAGCTGCCATTGACCAAATCAACTTGCACTCAAGTGGGGGGAGAAATGTACATAGTATGTGCACATCAATAGGGAGATAAAAGACAATCGCTATGTGTGAAACCACCCTAAACTGTCTACTTTATAGACTGAATAATTGGACCTAGAAGTAACTTTTTTTTTTTTTTTTTTTTGTGTGTATGTATTAAAATACAAGGTGACCTAAAATAAAAGAATGAAAATAAAAATTCCCACTCTTTGCGCCCTCAGTGACTACATTCCTGTAATTAAAAAATTGGTCAGCACCTCCAAAACCATTTTAAAGAGATTCGTATAGGTGCTCGCTGACATGGCAGCAAAGCAATGCAAGCACAATATCCGCCCAAAAGAAAAAAAAAATGGTGATCGGCATTATAGTAGTTTTTTTCAAAATAAGTTTCTGTTACTTTAGGGTATGTGAAAGTTTGAGGTTCTTGGCATACAATTTTGATCAAACCTGTAATTACCCATCTACCGCCACAGTTCAGAGGGCGACCTACTGTGACAGTTTACCTCACTCGGTGTCTGTTCATCTATCCTTTCAGGGAGAGAAGGTCCCAACCATGTTCTTCTCTGGTTAAAAACAGTCTGTGGATGGGTGACGTGCACAACCAAAATGGAGGCTGCTTCTTGCTCATAGAAACCATCCAAAAATTAGTCGGCACATCCTAGGTGGTTGTACATGAATCTATGAAATGGGGAAAACTATCTGATTAAAATGATACACCACCAACACATACCTCCCAACTTTTGGAAATTGCAAAGAGGGACACAGAGGTGTGGCTAACCATGCCCAACCAAATTACATCACATCAAGTCACGCCTCTAACCATGCCCAAACAAATGACATCATACCAGGACACGCCTCTAACCACGCCCCACCAAACAAAATCATGCCCCGCCCCTCCAGCAGACCAGCGCTAACACTACAGCGGCGCCACTAGGGTCTGTAAATATGTATTTATATAAAGTAATGTATAGTATATACAGAGATCCATACAAATAGCTTTAAGACAATGTTCTATGGATGATACCTCTATATAATAGTTGTACAGTGACCAAATAATACAAGGAGCAAATATCCCCATACTGTTACTGACCACACCAAGAATATAATCAATGATACCGCTATACAAAGGTCAAATAATTCTGCCACACCATGACATCACCACCACATAGTAACTGAGTAATACCACCACACCATGACCACATAACACCACCACATAGTGACTAAATACCACTGTACTGATCCTGAATAAAAAACCATACACTACTACCAATATTTATGAAATACAGTAACCATATGGGGGGTTAGATAGCAGTTGTACACAGGCTCTGCAACTGTATATCCCAATTAGACAAGTTATGATATACAAAACAATTTAGTGACTCACCGGTGACGTCTTCTCTGTTGGGAGTCGTTCCCTTTCTCCATTCCTTCCAGATCGCCATGACCACTTCTCCCGGCCTTGTCCCTGCAGAATTAACCACATAAACATCTTAAACTCTGCTCTTCTCCAGCATCTTCCTACCAATTTCCACCTCTGTACAAACTCCTCATATGGTGATAGATGGAGTAGGGAGATATGGGGTGATACACAGTGGTCCGGGGGTTATAGAGTGTCGGGTGAGGGTTGTATTTCATGTTGGCACTAGGCCACAGGGGTGAGAGGAGGTACAGGCCAAAGCTTACAGCACAATCTCCTGGGGGGAGACAGAAGACCACCCCGTGGAGATTGTGGTGCGGCTCTGGCCTGTTCCCCATTCCTTGCACCCCCAGATGATCAGCCACAGCCATGACCTTCAGGGGTGCAGGGGATGGAGTATAATACTATTGGATTCATTAGACTACGTTGGACCAGCGTAGCATCTATTTATAAACTAAAATGGTCCCAAGGGCCGGTGTCAGGGAGTTTATTTAAATAAAGTGCTATCTTCTTTCTGTGTTTCCCCTCCCCATTTATTCCAGTGATGGTAATGGAGGTGTCTGTCAGATGCCTCCACTACTATCACTCGGGCTTGGTGTCAGCCAGAGGCAGTTTGTCACCCCAAGGACGACACTAACCCTGTGTCACGATTACCCCAATACCCAACAAGAGCCAGTAACCACCAGAAGCGGACCCTCTAATGTGAGGGTCCACTTCTGTGGCGGCTGCAGGCTGGTATTCTTAGAATGGGAAGGGACCAGTATTGATGGACTTTCCCATTCTGATAGTATTAGGCTGCAGCTGTTGGTTTTACCCTGCTTGGTTATGGAAATGCGGGGGGAGGGGGGACAACGTCGTTTATTTTTTTTGAAAATCATTCATTTATTGAGAAGCCTAAACTGGGCACCTACTGTAATCATTACGGTGGATGCCCAGGTTCAGATTCTCACTAAATAAACCAGCTCTTCCCAGTACCCCTGGTGCGTTGGGTACTGGGATAATAGTGACATGGTGTTAGTGTCAGCCTCAGGATGACAAAAGCCACCGCTGGCTGACACCAAGCCCCAGCAATAGTAATGGAGGCATCTGTCAGACACCCCCACTATCACTGGAAGAAAATGGAAAAAAAAACACGCGGAAACAGAAAAAAACACTATTTAAATAAACACTCCCCAATACCCGCCCTCGTTATCAATTTTATTGTAGAAATAGATGTAACGCCATCCAAAGTAGTCGAAAGGGGAAACCTGTAAAAAAAACAAAAAAAAAAAAAAACACACTAAACACCAACCCTACAAATGGGCATCGCCCAGCTTTCCGGGATGTTGAATAGCCTAATTATTGCTGGGAAAACTGGATGACATCCCCCATAGCAGACACCCAGGAAAGCTTTGTGCCTGCTGTGGGGATGTCACCCAGCTTTCCAGGGTGCTGAATAGCCTACACAGTGCCTTGGAAAGCTGGGTGACATCCCCCACAGCAGTTGTCCAGGAAAGGGAGAGGAGGGTCAGGGGGAGGTGGGGTGTAAGCCAGGAGTGAAGAGAGGGGGGGCTGCCAGTCTGCTGCTGCAGGCAGATGACCTTCTGCTTTGTACTACTGGACAGTCAGGCACTTACATTCACCAGGCCATGCTGGATACAGAGCCAGGGAGAGGGCATGAGCAGCTCACATGCTGTCCAATGATGTGTGAAGATCAGGAAGGGCCAGGGAGTGTCTACAAGCTCTGTGTCCAGTAGAATGCTCAGCCTGCCACATGGAGAACCATTTGTAGATGCTCCCTAGCAGAGAGGTGGGGGCGTGGCCAGCTCAGAGCAGTGTGTAACTGAAAGTGGGACTTTTGCTATATAAATTGTGAAGGTGGGACCTCCTATTCAAATCGGGTAAGTCCCGCCCAATTCGGGACAGTTGGGAGGTATGCCAACATAATTAAATTTTTTTTTTTTTTTTTCTTCTTTAGACTAGTGTACAACCACCTGTGATGAGTATATTTTAGGACTGAAGTCAGAGTGGGCATCTGTGCCCTTATTCTGAACATCCCTTTCATTTACTCTGAGGCTATGTTCACACGAAGTAATTGCGGGGCGTACAGTACGCCCCGCAATTACTCTGGGTGTTCGGGAGTTCGCGCCAATCGGCGTGTACTCCCGGGGGGGGGAAGCGCCGGCCCCAGTGACTGTCATTACTCGCGGCGTGTATACGCCGTGAATAAGTAGCATGTCACTACTCTCGCCATATTTCACGAGCGGAGAGAGGAGCCATAATCCATAGTTCTTTGAGAACTAAGGATTACCGTAATGGCTGGGGTGCATTTCACCTGGAGTAGAGAGACATGCGCCCCAATATAAGCCGTGAGAACATAGCCATATGAAAAGTTGTTGGGGGAGGGGTGGAGTATAAGTTTTGTACACTAAGGGCCACTAATGGAAACTGTCCAGGTATATAACTTTGTTGTTCATAGCGACCAATCAGATCTCCCCTTTCACTTTGAGACACTATATGAAATGAAAGGGGCACTCTGGTTGCTGTGGACAACAGTTTTTTTTTATACATACATGTGGCCTAAGGGGAGGGCACCCCCCTGAAAGGGAAAGGGAAGGGTTTAGAGAAGGTTGCCGGGATTTTTTTTTTTTTTTTCTTCTCTCCACCCTTTATATGTATAAGATGCAGACCAAGGTGACCAGACAGGACTGGATTAGCCCAGTAACAGCAGGCACTGAGCTGAGGATAAGCTTATTTACTGAAGCATCCTTAGGCTCCGTCTACACTGCATAGCAGACGAGCTGTAGCCTCCACCGCTTATCTTTTCTACGATCGTCTTTTGGTGCAGGTGAATTATACAACATGTTGTATAATACGCCACCATTTTTAGTCTTTTTTTTTTTTTTTTTTTACATATTTCCATACAATAAAATTGTATGGGCGACAGCAAAAACTAGAACAGACCGCAGTTTTTGTGCAAAATGTCACAAAAACTATGGTCCTGCATTGGGGGGGGGGGGGGGGATTGGAGCTGTCTTTTGCCCAATACCTTGTAGACCGAGCCTTTGGCCCTCTTCATGCAGTGTAAGTGCTGGTGCTCTTTTTGGCCATACTTTTATGTTTCTGTGTGCGAACAAAGACACAATTGCTACTATTGGTGTATCGCTTTTGGGTATTTCACCTTAATAGGACTGGATCCATGAACTTCTGCACCTCTGTATGAGACTTCTCCTCTGCATCCCCCATACTCTGGAACTCACTGCTGCAACACATCAGGCCCTCCTCAAAGTGACCTGAAAATCAATCTCTCCAGGATCGCCTCCAATAACCCTGCTGCCTCTCACCCCGACACCTCTCCACCCCCCACATTGTTCCTTGTCTCCACGCCATTGGAAGTTCTTGTGGGCAGGGCCCTGTCTCCTTCTGCATCTTATTTAGTGCTAATAAGTCCCTTTTCCCTTGGCCTGTCAGCACCGGAAATTAATGGCCCCTTTTTGAAATTATTATTTTTTTTGCTCTTGCGTTTTTTATGATACACCCAGGTCGGACGGGGGGGGGTCGGTCCACGGGGGAAATTGAATTTGGGGGGGGGGGGGGGGGGACCCTACTGTAAAAAAAAATTTCCCGGCCCCTCTCGGACATAAATGGGGCCCTTTTTAACTAAATACAGGTGCAAAACAGAACTATTGGTTCACTATAAAAAGGGGTAATATCTGTCTAAACGTCTGTCTCACATACAAGAACGGGGCAAAGTAGAATAAAACCCCCCCAAAATAACCCCCTCCACCCACATCAAATCCCCCCCCCACTTTCCCGGGTCATGCACCCGCCACCTTTAAAATACCCCCACAAGAAAGTAAGTGAAATTCCTATCACAGGGTAGGTTTCCTTCACTTTTATTATCAGGGGAAAAATGTACTCTGCCATTTTAACCCAAAAACCTACAATACCACCAAATAAACCACATAATCAAAAAACCACCTTATAAACCCCTACAAACCCCCTTGGAAAACATAGAGGTCGCACCAGCTCGGGTTTAAATACAAACACCATATGAGACCCATAGGGTAGACACCAGTCGTTTCCTTTCAACCCCCATAAGGGCCCATAGGGTCCCCATTCGGTTCCTCCAAGCCCTTAAGACCCATAGGCCCGGGTCGCCCAGCTGGGTTCCTCAACCTCTTAAGGTCACCCGCGGGGGTTAAAAACCCCCCATTGCTTTGGGTCGGCCACCAAACTCTGCAAAAAAAAAATTTTAAAACCCTTTCCCAAATCCTTTTTAACCCCCTTCAAACCCCGGGGGGGGCGGGGAAACCATAAACCCCATAAAAGGGGGGAAAAAACTAACCCCCCGGAGATAATGCTAAAAAAGGGCTGCCCCCCTCAATTATATTTCCAGGTGGTAGCAAGACCCCGGTAAGGCAAATGGGGGAAAGGAAACCCGGAAAGAGACCTATTTAGGTAGGTAGATCGCTGGGTAAGTTGGGAGGCCACCCAGGGAGGTTGGTGGGTCCTGCACGGGGTGGGGAGGTAAGTACCCCCGTTAGAAAAAAGGCCCCCGTTAGGCAAGTTAAAAGGCTACAGTTAGGTTGGTGGGCCCCGTCAGGGGACGTAGGGAGGGGTTTGGGGATCCCCCTTATTAGGCTGGAGGTAGGTGGTTTCCCCCCGTTAGGTAAGCTGTAGGTGTTTGGGTCTTTTTTAAAAAGCCTGCAAGCAGTTTGGGGGCCCCTTTAGGGGGATACAGGCAGTTAGGGCCCTTTAGGGTAGTATACAAGTAGTTAGGGTCTCCCTTTTTTAGTGTGCAGAAGTCACGGTCCCTCTAGTTTTCAGGTAGTCAGGGCCCCCCCTTTTGTTGATCAGGGGCCCCCCCCTTGGTTTGGTTTTTTTTTTAATAACAAAAAAACACTATTACCGGCTCCGCAGCTCTGAGCTCCCCCCCGGTCTAATGTCGCCCTCATAGGGGGCCGGTGATGTGACGTCACCGCGCGCCTCTCAGCAAGGGGCCCGGGGCCCGGCAGGTGAAGGCCTAAGCCTTTACCTCCCGGGGAGACGGGCGCAGAGCTGTGGCGCTGTGCTCCCCTGACACCCGCAACCCCGGGAGCCGGGGCATTTGTCCCCCAACTCCGGGGGCCCGGGCTTGAGTGCTCGGGAGCAGGTCCCGGGGTTCAGGGACCGATGCGACGGGCCCCGGGGAGTGGCGGGGCCCGCCTCGGGGCCCCCACCGGGGGGGGGATTCACGGTCCCCCGGGCCCAGTCCGAGCCTGGATACACCCCTCCGTGTTGGTGGGGCTCCCCCAAAAAACCTGACCCTGGCACTGAAGAGCATGCATTTGCTTATCAAACTCCACCTCCCACCCATCAGAGTGAGCAGTCACTCACTGACCACTGTGGTGGCTTTGCCTCTCTTGGAAATAATGGATTAGGCATTTTCAAATCCAATGTGCATGATCCTCCTTTCCTTCGGATGCGGATGTTGGGACCCTTCTATACTCTTAGGCATCGATGCTTTTTTTAGTGTGTTCTTAAAAAAGAAACCCGTCACTAGTTGCCCCCCTTTCTGAGGACAGCACGCGTGTCAGAAATGCTGTTTCCAGCCTGTGTCCCTTATTCTGTAAGATTCAGCAGTTTTAGAGAATTTAATGCTCAAGTCTGCAGTTTTCAACCAGAAGTTATTCAAAAAGTCAGTTTTTCAAACCCCGCCCACCTGAGGTTAGCCACACCCACCAACTGATAAACCTATTTGAATAGGTAGAAACTTGAACAGTGGGCGGGGCTAGCCTTTGGTGGGCGGGGCTAACACCTGCTCATGAATACGATTTGAGCATTAAATACTCTAAAACTCCAGCATCTTACAGAATAAGGGACACAGTGCTGGGAACAGCAGGTCTGACACTGGCTTGTGCTGTCCTCAGCAAGGGGGCACAACCTATGTGACAGGTTCCCTTTAAAGGGGTTGTCCTCAGTGGATCTTCTTGTATGAATGGCATGTGACTGCTGAAGCCTTTGGCTGCAGATGAACAGGACTTGATCAGAAGGGACAGAGGGGATTTCGGGGTTAACGTGTATGTGGGTTTTAAAATGGAAGTGTAACATTGGTTGCTTTGGGGAAAAAAGACAATCAGAACTCCAGTTCTTTAACTGGGAAAACGAAAGCCGCGCTCTGGTTTCTATGGGCAGCGCCGGTCATTTTCCTATTAGACCCCTTTAATGATGATTTTCTTCCGTTGTTACAATCCTGTTTGTTACTGTTGCCGCTGTACTATTCCAGGCATTTTCAAACTGCGGCCCTCCAGCTGTTGGGGAAACTACAACTCCCATCATTCCCACTGTTATAGATTATAATAAATGCATGATGGGAGTTGTAGTTTCCCAACAGCTGGAGGGCCGCAGTTTGATGCCTGATTTAAACCAATGAGTGTTATAATTTGACCCAGAACGTTTCCTTCTCTACATGTTTGTGGATGTATCCATATGGAGGCCAGGCTTCTTAGATGGTTTTGCAGCGTGGTGTTGTTCTATAAGTATATGGGTGGGGTGTTTACCAGACACTTGCTTTCTTTAGGTTTTCTGAATCCAGTCTGGACTGGAACAAAGACCTTAATCTGCTCCCCAACCAGCACGACATTATAAAGACAACATGTCATGAATCGTAACTCTGACTGCAGTGAGCAGTTACTGGAAACTGGGCGTCTAGAGGGAAGTCAAATCTGTAAACCTTACAGCAACGTGTATGACCGCTCACCTAGGACATAGAACTTGTAAAGAGCAATTATAAAGCTTTAGGCTATGTGTACACTGCACAGAAAAATGTTTTTTTTTTTTTTTTTAGCATTTTTCATTTTCTAAATGCTGGAAAAATCTTCTCCCATAGACTTTATTGTAAAATTGTCCTGTCTACACTGAGCTTTCTTTTATTTGTTTTTTTTTTTTCTTCTCCTGCTTTTTTTACTGGTTGTCTTTTGCAACATGCTCTAAAAAAACACCAGACCAGAAAATCTACTACAGGAGTCTATGGAAAGCGCCGGACTTCTTTTGGTGCGTTTTCGCGGTGTTTTTTTCAATGAAAACCCTCCCAGAAGACCCAAGTCCCACCTATAGTGGGTGTAACAAAGGTTATATCTTATCAAATTTGCATATAAGTGTCCTTGTTCGTACCTCTTGTCATAAAATGATCATGCTTTGGTCACTAACTATTTTTGCGCAATTCGTATTTTTTTTCGCTAAAAACGTTTTTTGTTTTGTTTTACGGATTATGCCGCTAACAAAGTAATCTCTCTTCTGACGCTAAAAATAAGGTTTGTTTACAGATTTTGGCTCTTCCAAAGTTATCTTGTCTGTCACGAAAAATAAACTTTTTTATGGTTTGTCGCTGAAATAGGATTTTACGGATTTTAACACTATAGTATTCTGGATTTTGACACTAAAGACAGTTTGGTTTGTTTTTTGGGGGTTTTTTGTGTTTAGGGCCAAAATCCGGAAAAAACATTGTTTGCCAACAAAAGCGAAAACTTTAAGCACCAAAATCCTTGAAAAAAAAAAGACTTTAGGTCCAAAATCCGTAAAATAACGTATCTTTGGCGACAAAAGCGCAGTAACTTTATTAGCACCAAAATCCGTAAAACTACAAGATCACAAATGAAATGCTTTATATCCACTTTTGTAGGGCGGAGTTACATCCAATGGCTTTATTTATGCATACATTAAGAAACAGACTTGAAGACAAGCAAACGTGTGTCGGTTTATCCGACCGTTGTTTGTGCAGTGCACATGACCATCGGGGGACGGCTTTTCTCCCCCTTTACATTCACTTGTTCATATTCCGTTCGAAAACCGGACGGAAGAATGAACATGCACAATGTTTTTCGGGCGGCCGGCGGTCTGAAAAACCGGCGGGCGGAAAACCCGTGCAGTTGGGACTGCTGCACGGGTTTTTCATAGAGGTCCATGTAAAAGATTGCAGACGGTTTGCAAAACCGCAAACCGTCAGAAAAACCAGTGCTGTGGGGACAAGGCCTTAACTTGCTGCTTTTGGACAATAAGATGACTGACATCTATGACGTCTCTTTAAGTAAATCTTTCCGTTCCCTGTGAAGTAAGGGTATGTTCACACGGCGTTATCGGATCCAAAAACACTGCAGCAATCGCATGTGAAACATATCCAACATGTAACCAAACAAGCAGCTGCATGTTTAGCTGCAGCAAGATCACTCCCTATCATTTTAAATGGGGCTCCTGCTAAATCTATCAGACCAAGAATTGACATGTCCATTTTTGGAACGGATCCGAAAGACGCAATGAGACGCACATCGCAGACGAGTGATCGCCGAAGCATGTCTCATATTAAAAGCACATAGCTATTTGTTAGCTGCATGTTTGGGGACCGACAGACTGATCCAAACACGCAGCAAAAAACATGTATGTTACACGGAGAAAAAGATGCCACGTGAACATATCCTAACAGTCCTGCAGCATCTTCCCTTGTATGTGTTCTGTCCCTCTTAAGCCGTGTCTACATAGCACGGTTTTTTGACTGGATTTATGGCGGACTCAGTATATAGAATCTGACTGTAACCAGTGCCCCATAGACCATAATAGAAAATCCGCCCTTAAGATTTCTAAACCGCCAGCCGTCCGGCAGAAGAGAGAACCTGTTGGATCTTCCACCTGTTTCCCGTAGTCTCAATGTACAGATCCAGGGGTGGAGTCTGGAATCTGACCGTGCTGTCTTGTGCAAAAACCATGGTGCAGTGAAGCTAAAATACCGTCTGATTTCCAACGATATTTTAAGCTGTGTAGACGTAGCCTTATTCCTTCTAGAAATACGTTACTAAATTTGACAGCTGGGTGGTGGTCCAGTTTTTAAGGGGAGTATCCCTGCATTATCCAGTCATTACCGGCAGTCAATCACTCTCAGGTGCCTGAGTCAGTAATAAATTTAGGTGAGGATGTTTCCGAATTATTTCCCAAGGATTTACTTAAACGGATAGATAAAAAGAAAAAATGGCCTCAGGTCCTCTGTAAATGGAAAAATCTGTCTAAAAATCTATCCTCTGCCTCAAACGGTCCAGCGCGCAGATCTTTCTATGCATGATTATGTACCTATGTTGTTGCACAAAACCCAGTGTATCACGGCTGGTTATGGCACTATACAAGGGACAAATAATACCGCCACGCGCTGACCACTTGTTGCCAGTGTATAATGCTCGAGTAATATCACTATACTGTTACAGTTTTACTACATGAGTAGCTGTGTGCAAAATAAACAAAGCTCTATCTATGGAATGCAAGGATTAATCTACTGGGTTATATAATGCTATTCAAACACCGCTGCCTGCAACAGCTGCACTTGTCACTTTGCACTGGAGAGAAGTGCAAAACCAGTCAAGTGCCTGAACTCTGTTGGGGCAGTCCTGCACATTGACATTGAACTCTATGACCTGTAGCCTTCTATTCCTGTTCAGGCTATCTCTGCTTGGAGGAGATAGGTTTGTCACGGTAGCTGTATGTTCAGTCCTTGGTATTGAGCACCAAAATGTTAGCGGACGATCCTGTAAGTTGTGAGGTGTAGACCACATAGATTCCCCATAGATTTTTTTTTTTTTTTTATATATATTTTTTTTGTTCCAGCAAATCGCACAAATGTATGGAGCATAACACGGTCTCTCCTGGCTTGCTTTCTCATAGTGCATCTTGGTGTCAGCAGGTCATCCCATCCAGGGTCTAGGTCCAGGAACTTTTGGTGGTGGACAGAGGGCAGCATGGTCTCTCCTGGCTTGCCTTCTCATCGTGCATCCTGGTGTCAGCAGGTCATCCCATCCCGGGTCTCGGTCCAGGAACTTTTGGTGGTGGACAGAGGGCAGCATGGTCTCTCCTGGCTTGCCTTCTCCTAATGCAATCCTGGTGTCAGCAAGTCATCCCATCCAGTGTCTAGGTCCAGAACTTTTGGTGGTGAACAGGGACAGCAGGGCACCCCCGGCTTTCCTTTCCCCTATGCACCCTGGTGTCAATTTTAAATTCACAAGATGCCATCCAGGATATAGGTCCAAGAGCTTTTGGTGATGGACAGGGGGCAGCATGGTTGTTTCGCTGGTGGGATGTGTTTCCACCCACTATTGTATCAACCCCTTCCCCCTCCAACACCTGCTGTGTTGGAGATGCCTTGGCCCAGTCTATCTTTAGCTCTTGTTCTGTTGCTTCCTATGTTTGTTTTTGTGTTGGACTAATATTTGGATATCAAGTGGATTCTGACCTGCTCTTCTCGTCTGCTTTAATTCCAGGTGAAAATGAAATTCTTGAAACTCTTCATAACATTGCCTCAAAAAACAAAATCTGGAGGTCCTATATTGGCATGGGCTACTATAACTGTTCAGTGCCTCAAGCTATCCTGAGAAATTTGCTAGAAAATGCAGGCTGGTAAGTGCTCCTCCAGATATTCTGTGTGTGGGTTTTTAATATGTAACAATAATTAGTAGTTATTGGGGAGCTCTACCATCTTCACTGCCTCTTCAGGTTCCTGTTTGGGCTGTAGGTGGGTCCTGGTCTACAGTAATGAGCTCTGCCAGCTCCTAATTGCTAGCTGAGCCTGTTGCTGATGGAGGGGGGTGGTTTACAAAGACTGTCTGGCTATAAATATGGATGGGACCAGCTAGATTGTCTTGAGCGGAAGCTACTAATGAAAGTGAAAAACTTACATGTTGCCATAACACCCTGTTAGCTGCTGAATGACCGTTACCGTTCATGTAATTGCACATTAATGTGCTCTGCAGACCTGATAGGATGGTGCAAGTCTGTTCCCAGGTCAGTCATTTGAAGGGTTAAAGCCTTTAAAATAAGATCAGAGGATTGAAGCCATTGTCTATGGGAGTTCTGGATATACTAGAGCACACTCGCTTGGATACATTTAAAATTCCATAGAAATGAACAGGAAGAAGTGCACAAGTGTGGCCATCTTCACGAGCAAAGGTTACAGCTATACGACAGATTCAGAGCTTGTCCCCACGGCATGGTATTTTGGTCGGTTTTTCAGATGGTTTTAGAAACCAACATGCAACGCTACCCCATAGACATGAATAGAAAATCTGTGCAGCAGTCCGCACTGCATGGATTTTCTGCCGGATGGTCTTTCACACCGCCGGCATTCCGAAAAACTCAGAACATGTTCGTTCTTCAGACCAGTTTTTTGGGCAGAACATGAACATGTGGGTGCGAAAGGGGGGCAGGCAAATCCGCAAACAGTGGATGAAAGCTGTCCTACTGCATGCCAAAACACTGGTTGGAAAACCAGACCAGTATTTGGTCTTTGCCATAGATATGCACCCTTAGGCTATGTCTACACGGCAGTGGACAAAAAACGACCTGAAAACTTAAAAAAAAAAAGTCAAAAACTGGTTTTGGGGTGTTTTTTTTTTTTTTTTTTTTTTTTATTTTTTTTTTTGTCCACTGCCTGTCAAAAGCAGCTGGGAAAAAAACCGGCCATTTTGCCACGACTTGCATTTTTTGGCGTGTGTGTGTTTTTTTTTTTTTTGTTTTTTTGCTAGTGCTCGAGTCTGTTTTTGCATAAACAGTGCAAGTATCGGTCGGGATTTCCAACCAGTATTTGCACTGTGCCGTGTGAACGGCTCCTAAAGGAGTTTTACCACAAAGTAAAATTGACATGGGAAGTTTGTGAATTCTGATAAACATTTTTACCCTTCCTCATTTAAAAAAAAAAATAAAAAAAATTAAGCTGCCACCTTAAGTGATCCATAGTGTAGATCTCGTCTCCATAGGATACAAACAGTGATGAGAGCTCCGTAGTCCTGGCTGTAGGTGCTCAGACATCAGCTGTCAGAAACATTACCCCATTTAAACTATGTCTAGAACCTCTAACCTAGTCAACCAGTATTGTACTCTGCACTAATGATGGGCAAACACCTTGCAACAATTGTCTGCAGATGCGTATCCGGTTTGGCTTTCCTCCCACTCCTATTGTAAGACTTGGCTGTAGCAAGTCAAATTCAGCACCAATAGGTGCTTCAGGGTCCTAGCTGTTTTTATTTGAGCTAGTTTTAATAGAAGTCCTGGAAATTTAGCTTGACCTGGTGAAATGTACAGTTATCTGAGGAAGGTTATTAGTAAAGCTGCAATACAAACTGTAACACTGGACCGTTGCTTTGTAAATTGATTTGTAGAATGTCAAATTTTAGTTTAAAAAAAAAAGTGGGGTTTCTTTTTTTTTTTTTTTTTTTTTTTGAAACTACAGGATCCAGCAGAAAGTGTGTACTTATACAGATGACTGTAATTTGGTGGATTTCAATCAGATTTAGACTCTTCCACGTGCGCTGTAAATGTGGATTAAGATAGTGTTTTTTCTACTCCAGGGTAGACTGTTTTTACCTCTTGTTGCAGTTCTGCAAAGAAAAAAAAAAACTTGGGAGTTAATTGGCAAATATGAAAAGCCCCTTTCTTTGTAGTCTTCATCACGTTGCTCTTTAAATGCATGTATGCATTTTATATTTTTAAAATTTATAATATATAATTATATATATATATATATTAAAAAAAAAATATATTTTTTTTTTTTGCATTTTCCACATTACAAGTCACAAGACTGGGAAAATGGACACCAGAAAAAAAAAGAATAGAAATGCATTTGCCAATACACACTGTTTTTACAGAAAAATGGCAATAAACATAGTTTTGTTTTTTTCCCTTTGGAGTTGAACAGAACGTCCGCTTTCCTATTCTTGCTCAATCCTCAATGAAATCTGGTGTTTGTCACGGTTTGGGTCAGCTGATATCGCTTCTGTGTACAATGCTTGATAATCAAAAATAAATATAACCGGTGATTCCTGAAACCACAGAAGCCGAATCACATTGGTGAAGTGTTAACACTACAGAGGCTTTTTTAGCAGCTTCTCCAAAAATGCTGATCGGAATGCAGTTTCCTTGGAAACCGAAACAACAAATTCCAGCAACGTGAGAAGAAAACAAATGACAATAAGCTGTAAAGGATAAAAAAAAACAAAAAACAAAGCTTTGTTGGTCACCCCCCCCCCCCTCCCCTCGATGAGGATTATTGGAACAAGTTACATTTCACAATATGACTCCAGACTTTTGCAATTTGTACACAATCCTGATCTCCTCTGACCCGAACAGTGTTTAATCACTTTATATCGTTGATGTTTGAGCAAGAATAGAGATGTGAACGTTGCGTTCAGACAGAGCCTCCTGTTACTTTTAATACCCATTCTACCAAAAAAGTGTGTAAACCATCTGCCTCTGGTCATAGACAAACCTGCAGGATTTTTAGTAGTTTCTTGTAAGAAGCTTCCACAATGTTTGCTGCAATAAAACTAAATATTTGATTTATTCGTTTGTTTTTCCCATTGCCTTCAGGGTAACGCAGTATACGCCGTATCAACCAGAAGTGTCCCAGGGCAGACTGGAGAGCTTGCTGAATTATCAGACCATGGTGTGTGATATCACTGGGATGGATGTGGCCAATGCATCCCTACTGGATGAGGGAACAGCTGCGGCTGAAGCAATGCAACTATGTCACAGGTCAGAAGATTCATTGTGTTCTGCAGCTCTCTGCTGGACCTTTATGGTTACTCTCAGCATTCATTGGTGGCAATTTAATGTGCAGTCTATTTGTTCCCCTAGTGGTGGGGTATGTGAGCTACTGCTCAGCACTCAGCTGCACCTGTTTATCTTTCCCAAGTAGCATAGGGGCCAGTGTTGCCTCTTTACTGGGTTCAGTGTCAGTACAGCCTTTCAGCTGTGAGTATGGCTGTTTCTGTGTCTTTTGGCAATTTTGTGACTCCTTTTTGTTTTGCTTTTAGACATAACAAAAGGAGAAAATTCTATGTGGACAGCAGATGCCATCCTCAGACCATAGCTGTGGTTCAGACCAGAGCCAAGTAAGTATGGCTTGCAGTTTATCAGTTCATTGAAATGCGCTCCACCACCCTTTTTTTTTTTTTTTTTTTTTTTTTTTTTTTTTTACCTACCACCAAAGCACTATCTGCCAGTGGAGTAATCGCCCCGATAAAGAGCGGCTCCGCTTTAAATAAACAGAAAATGTCACTACATGCGTGTATAGACACCTTTTCATCCCAGCTATCCCGACGCGTTTCCCCCGCACAATTCTAGGGTTCATCAGGGGATTCAAAATTTCTCACTGTGGAAAAAGAATACGCTATATACAACGCATATACTACTAGTATATGCGTTGTATATAGCGTATTCTTTTTCCACAGTGAGAAATTTTGAATCCCCTGATGAACCCTAGAATTGTGCGGGGGAAACGCGTCGGGATAGCTGGGATTTAAAGGTGTTTATACACGCATGTAGTGACATTTTCTGTCATTAAAGCGGAGCCGCTCTTTATCGGGGCGATTACTCCACAGGCAGAAAATGCACAGTATGCTGTATCATCTAGGTATGCAGTGGTAATATATAGGGGTTTAGATATTAAATTTTAAATAGTCTAGTAAAAGTTATTTTTTTAACAGGGATTATTATTTGCAGTGATATATTGGTACAAATCCTCTGTTCATATAGAATTTGTAGTATTACCACCAAAGCACACAAAGGAAAAAAAGGAAGCTGGTTTATGTAGACTTTACAACAATTATTTTAATATAGACCGCACCTGGCTGTAGAGTGTCTCAAAGAAGTTTGTCCATGTTGTTCAAAAGAGTAATATAATGCTCTTGGGGCTGCATTTAGAACACACCAGCATCGTATGTTTTATTCATGCATGCCACAGACAATCTTTTTAAACATGCACACAAAAAGCCCCACACTATATAAAATATTAAGCACACCTACAATCTTGACAGCTGTAGGAAATTGCTGCATGCTTAAGGAGTCTGAAAGATACACTGCAAAAAAAATTTAAAATGGAAGCAAGACCAACCTAATTGGGATGTTCACTGCAATAAAAAAAATTGCAGTAAACATCCCCCAATTAGGATGGTCTTGCGTCCTATATATATTTTTTTCGCATTGAACCATTCAGACTTGTTAAGCATGCAGCAATTTTCTCCAGTTGTCAAAATTGTAGGCGTGCTTAATATTTTATATAGGTTTTTTTTTTTTTGTGTGCATGTTTAATGCGATTGGCTGTGGCGTGCATGAATAAAACATATTATGCTGGTGTGTTCTAAATGCAGCCCCAAGAGCATTATATTATTTTTTTGTTGGTTGAACTGGACAACCACCTTTTTAAAGTTGCATTTGTCTTCACACTTGGTTGTTTTCTTTATTTTTTGGAGGGGGGGGGGGATTTTATCTATTTTATATTTCTATAGCAACTTTCCACATTGCAAACTGATCAATCCCATGAGTTGTGATGGGGGGGGGGGGAAGGGGTAGGGGGGTAGTGAGTTTTTTTTGTTTGACAAAAAGCTTCATGTAATAATGAAAGTGTGAAGGGATGGTTTCCTATTGACTGTGGAAATTTGAATTCTTAGGCTATGTCTCCACAGGCCTGGTTTAGTCGGACTTTAAAGTGGATTCAGTATTTAGAATCTGCAAAATCTGACTGTAAATCACACCCATAGACCTCAATAGAAAATCTGAGCTGTAGTCCACACAGTCTGGTTTTCTCAGGTCGGATTTGAAATCCAAAATCCCACCCAAAAAATTAGAACATGTTTTATAATCCTCCAGAGCACTATAGTACTGTTCTATGGTAGGGGGGCAACTGAAAACTGAGTGTAAAAATACTATCCGGATTCTAATTGAGTCCGACCAGTATTTTGCCCTCTGCTGTGTGGATGCAGCCTTAATGGAGCATGATCGGTTGTTTTGGATTTCTTTTCCTCCCTATTTCTTGGTAAAATTTAGTCCCAATGCCCCTTTCAAATTTTGGGAAAAGCTGTCTTTTTAACAAATTTTTTTTAGTCCCAACTGTAAAAACTAATGTAAGCTTTTTTTATTATGCATTACTGAAATTTCCCCTTGATTTTTTTTCCCTCCCCTATCTTTCATGATCATTCCTCTAAAGGAAATGCTAATCAGAAAACACTATTCTTCTTTTTTTTTTTTTGTTTTTTTTTTTTTCTTTTACTTTTCACAAGATTTTTATTTTTTTTTGGGGGAATACTTTTTGATCTGGGAGGAAGATTTTGTAACCCGATCCAAAGGGGTTTTGAACTAAGTCTAAATTTCAATAAAAAATTCAGAGAATTTATTTGAATTCATGAAAAAAAGCACTCCTGCTTCTAAAAAAGCATACATTTTTTTGGAGGGTTTTTTTCACATTTTTTGATCAAAATGTTAAGCCCCCCCCGAACTCAACGGACCTCAATGCAGGTGGGTCCCCCATACGTTACCTAAAACTTTATCATTTTTGGGGGCCCCTGTTTAACAAAAATAACTTATAGAATGTGAAGGCACCCGCTTTTCTGAATCACTGCACTGATTTAAAACCTATGAGGTGTGGGGTGGGGTGCAAAAAAAAAAATTGGAGGCACCATTTCCCCATATTAATTCAAAAAAAAATATTTTTGGGTTTTGAACATACAAAAAACCCCTTTTGAAAAAATAAGCATAGGGGCCGCTGTGGTGCCGTGTTTGTTTTTTTTTAGAAGCAGGGGGTGTTTTTTTCATAAATTTTAATACTTGCTGCTGAATTTTTTGTATTAAATTACAGCCCCAACACTGCACTATGCTTTACTTTTAAAAAAGGTTTTTTGTGGCGAAACCAAAAAATTTTTTTTCTAATTCTAATTATGTTACCTTGTTATTTTTTAAAAATTTTTCACCTTTTGGTGGTTTTGATCTTTAAAACAATTATCTTTTTTTTTTTTTTTAAAAAAAAAAAAAAAAAAACGTACTATAATTTGTGTTGTGTTTTTAATTTTCAATAAAGTTCTTTTGGAATGTGAAAAATAAAAAAAAAGGCAATACATCCCCTTTAAATTGTCTAAAAATTCTTCATGATTAAACAAAAATTTGCTAAATAATTTAAAAAGTAGTGTCTTCCAAGTCGACTTGAGTTTCTGTTACCAGCAGCTAAGTATTTGGCACGCCCTTAATTTGCAGGTGTCAATCCTTATTCTATTTTTCGGGGGTTGGTTCTCTTTTTAGCTATATTGGTGTCACTACAGAGCTTATGTTGCCGCATGAGATGGACTTCAGTGGGAAAGATGTGAGTGGTGTGTTATTTCAGTATCCAGACACTAATGGCAAGATAGAAGACTTCACCCAGCTGGTTGACCGAGCTCACCAAAATGGGGTAAGAGGAATCTGTAGATCTAGGTTTTGGCTTCCTGGGCAGTGCATGTGGGGTGAAGGCTGCACAGGTCTTAAAGTGAACCCAACGGAAAGCTGCTTGACCAACTTCAGGATGTTGATTATTAATCTGAATCTGGCACGTTCTAGGCTATTATGCGCATGAAATTTGCCGTTTATATGCCAAATTTCATACGTGCCGGCCTTAGTGACTTAAAAATAAACCACCACTAAAGTGGCTGAGGCTTAATGCTGGGTATCATTAACACTGTCTTTCATTAGTGAAGCTTAGCATATATATCCAGACACAAGTATTGTCAAAAAGACAACCTGTTTGAGAATATGGGTGCCACTGTGGTTATCTCTTTATTCTGGCTCTCTAGCTTCCATTCTATGATTATAGATAAAATGATTTTTGACAATCTGTCTTCGTCCATGTCAGACCCTCGCATGCTGTGCTACTGACCTTTTAGCTTTGTGCATCTTGAGGCCACCGGGAGAATTTGGGGTAGACATCGCCTTGGGCAGCTCCCAGAGATTTGGCGTACCGTTGTGCTATGGCGGACCACATGCAGCCTTCTTTGCAGTGAAAGAAAATCTGGTCCGGATGATGCCAGGCAGGATGGTTGGGGTGACCAGGTATGTAAACAGAGGAACAACACCATTATAAGAAAAGATGCTCCAGGATTGTTCTTTCACAAGGATTTACTGGAATAGACTTATCCAGAGATGCAGGTCCTCTTTTACTCATTGACTACAGAATTCATAAGCATCAGCCATACAATGTACTATAGGCATAAGCCCAATCTGTTTGCTGGTGTAACATGGTTAGCATTTATCGGACCATGTCTAAAGCCAGTTGCATGTTATAGGGGTTTTGCCAAGAAGTGAGTTCCTCACCTAAGAGGCTGATACTCGCCTCTCGAGGCCTGAAAAAGGGGCGTTGTGTTTCTGTGTTTAAAAAAAACAAGTACCTCCTCTGTGATGTCATTGCACCACCTCCCATGCACGTTCCTGATATTCAGTCTCTTTAGTTGAGTAAACATTGTTTGGCTAATCCATAGGGGATAACTGTATTGTGCAGAAGCTATATGCGTTTCTCCCATTTATCTGCTCAGGAGAGAAGATAAGCTCAGCAGGCAGCTCTTTCATTTGTTCACAAATTGATGCAGGGGGAGAGGGAGGGGAGCTAAGTAGGGAGTGTCTGCATGTTTACTTAGGTAATTACATTACAACCAGTGGATTCTCTATGTAAAAGACACAGGATCTTTTCTCCCCAGTCCCTTCAAAGCTCCTTCATGTTCCCTGCCATCAGGTAAGAAGTGCAAACACAAGCATTAGATCAGCTCCTGGTCGTGTCTTATGTAAACTGTCAGGAAACTAAGGGCATCTTAGTCAGGCTGTAGCTCTCAGAGGCTTCACTTTTTTTTTGACCTATATTTAGAAAAGTGATTACCCATTTTTGAGGATCCCACATCAACATTAGATCATGGCAAAACCCCTTTAATGGTATGCTTACATGTAATGTCATATGCCTTAGTTTAGGGTATGCTCACACAGCTGTGGGGGGTTTTTTGCCCCCCCCCCCCCTCCACGTTTCCTCACCTAAAATAGCATTTAAAAAAATAACCTCAAAGGCCCCTACCCCTCTCCCCACCCTCCCCCATTCATTGTCATTGATTCCTATGTAAAACAGCGCTATAGTTCACACACAACAAGGTTTTTCCACACGGGTTCTGATCTTTGGGTGCTGAAAAGAGTCATGTCAATTCTTGAAGCATTTTCATCTGAATATCCCCATAGAAACCATTGGAAAGCTCAGAACCTCAGTGCGTTTTCCAGTGTGTCTCTTGCCTTGGCTATTAGTTTATATGGGTGTTTCAGAAAGAAAACTGTATTGGAAAACGTGACCAAATCTTTGTCTGAAAAGTGCTGCATGGAGGCGCGTTTCAGACTAGATTTGGACGCTGAAAACTCCGTAGCCAAATCAGCCGTGTGCACTTACCCTAATGATTTCATACCACTCTGGCCATTTCTTGGTCAAACGTATTTTACCATTTAAGTTGCGCCCATGCTCTACTACAGAAGATAAACAGCTAAAGCTATGAAAGAGCGTGGGAGTTTTTCTTTCCTTTTTCAAACAATGATTACATAAAGCGCGCTTAGCGTTTAACTTTGAAGGGCGATTCTTTTTACTATGTGTAACCTTTGTTTTTAGAGATGCCGCTGGGAAGGAGGTTTATCGTCTTGCTTTACAAACTAGAGAACAACACATCAGAAGGGATAAAGCCACCAGCAACATATGTACTGCACAGGTAATTCCCTAGGACCTATGCTTTATACTTGGTAGTGACTCTTAAGTGATAAAAGCAGCTTTCTCGAACCACTACTGCCGGATACCTTGGATAACTTAAAGGTCATGATGCAAACATTAAAGAGGTTTTCCCATTTAAAAAAAAAACAAACTTCTCTCTCTAAAGAGTGTATGATAAATGTTTTAATCACGTAGGGTCCCAAAATGCCGGGGCTCCAAATAATTTCTGACCCCTCCCCACCACTACCATTACTGTCACCCCCCGACCCTGGCTATTTGTCTCAGTCCCGTTTACTTTGAATGGAGTCGCAGTGAAATCGACTATATTTACTATTTTGCCATAGGCAAACTTAAACTCTATCAGTTCTCTATTTGTAAAACTCTAAAACGTAACTTTTATTATGTATAACTCTTAACCTCGATACACACTATTTAAAAACCTGATTTCTAACCTTTCAATTTATCCCTTTCTACTTCTGAAAGAAGGAATAACTCCTTTTCTATTATCAAGTCTGGTGGAACCCCACCTATCAACAGGGGAGCCTTATATGTACAGTATTTTACTAACTCCAGTAAGGGATCCCAAGCATCCTACTTGGGCAGTCATCCCTATTCTAATGGATATAAACTATATAAGGCTTCCTTTTGACACCCTCTGCAGCAGGTGACACTTGTAGACAGAGGTGAGAAATCACACTTTAAAACGTCATGCCTGACCTCCCCAACATGTTTCACCAGCTAACCTGGCTTCATCAGGGGTTAGAGGTCCGGTCCCATGTGGTCTAAGCTCACTTCCTTTTATATCATGTTAGGTACACCCCCTATTCAGGTGTTCACCAATTAGCCATCAGAGAATCCACAAAGTCAAACCTGCACACTGCTGTTCTATTTAAACCCTTCCTTGCTTCTGGAGGGTAGTGAGGGAAGGTTAGGTAATTGGAGGGGGTGTTCTAGTGATTGGTGGGACCCTCAATGATTGGACTGTGTCCTATCTGATGGAAAGCTGACAAACGTCTCTTATGGAAAGATTCTTTTTAATGCCGGACACTTTCCTAATGTGTATAAAAGTCCCCAAAACTGTACTACATTAACAAGGCAAAAAGTTAGGGCAGGAGGCGCTGTATACTGCTGTCCTTTATTTTAGCACAGGAAGGGCGCGTTTACAAGGCATTGGTCAAATACAGCTTGGGAAATCCCGACCGGTATTTGTTGTGTTTCTGACACGCAGGAAGACAGCTTTTCTTTGCGGTTCAAGCCCTCCCCCATTCGCACCCACATGCTCATGTTCCACCTGAAAACTGGGCGGAAGAATGAACCTGTTCTATGTTTTTGGACCACCGGTGGAAAATCCGTGCAGTGGGGACTGCTGCACGGATTTTCCATTAAGGTCCATTTTAAAGGTTGACAGGCGGCTTTCAAAACCAAAAAACGTCTGTAAAACCGTCTGAAAACCTGTGCTGTGGGGACATGCCCTAATAGACGAACTATAACTTCTGCAAGACTATGCTGCACCACTGTGCTCCTGTGGTTATTTATCCTTCTAGTTCTCATCTACAATAAATCTGGAATGCTTGTGTATTTTGCTTCATGCTTGTTCTGCTCTTTGTGCTCTTCTTGTAGGCTTTGCTGGCAAATATGGCTTCAATGTTCTGTGTTTACCATGGTCCGAATGGCCTCAAGCATGTTGCACGTAGAGTTCACAATGCCACACTAATACTTGCAGAAGGTAAATCATGGATGCAATTGCTGTTCTAAGGATCACATTGATCTATTCAGGCTTTTATATCTCAAACTGTAAGGTAGACTCCACTAATGTAAATATCTAACAGAAGAACCCAGATGCCGGACACTGTGAAAATAAACCTAGGACTTGGGCTATGGATGCAGCTTTAGCTGTAGCAGCTGCTATGGGCCCCAGTGGTTGAGGGGCCCACACAAGCACAGGCACATTATACTTTTTGTGGTGGGTAACAGTGTGGTGACTTACTACTGTATGGGGCCCATCTTCATTTACTATGGGGGCCTACAAATTCTAATTACACCCCTTGTGTGCCCATTGCTATACTAGTTGTAGCCTCAAATACATGACTAATGACATAAACATGAAAATTGTGCGTGCGCATTTTTTTTTTTCTCTCAAGGGCAACATTAAATTTAGGCATTAGAAGATGTCTGATTTAAAGGGTTTGACTATGTGTGGTGTGTGTGTGTTTTTTTTTTTTTTTTGTTAAATCTGGGTACACCAAGGTGGTTAATACCCCAATAAAACAACCATCCCCTCCCAGTTCTTCAGGCTGCTGCTATAGCCAGGGCTGCCATCAGTCATTTATTAACAGTTTCATGGCCCCATACAGCCAAAACAAAAGGGGGGGGGGAGGGAAAGCACCCATTACAAGCTCCTATTTAACATATCAGTGGCCCCTTTTTTATTAGGGTCCCTGATAGCAGTACTGCCCTAATAGCACTCACTTACGGTTGGTGACGTCACCACTTGGAGCCTTTCCCTTTTGAACGGTGGTGTCCATGATGAGGATTGATGGCTACAGTGGTCTTGCGCTTACTGCAGCAGATAAGTCAACCAGAAAACCGGAGGAGATAGTAGATGTCGGAGGCAGTGGAATGAAGAGGAGAGGAGTTTGAGGTTTAAATTATCGGGGCACCAGTAGCCTTGGTATAATTTAAAAAAATGAACCAGGCTACCCCTTTAACAATCCCTAGCACTGCAGGTTTATGCTTTTGGGATTTTTGCTATGGGAATTGTATTTAACTCCTAGTTCAATCATTTTAATGTTCCTTCTACCAACTCTTCTAATTTTTCAGGTCTAAAGCGAGCAGGACATCGGTTACACAGCGAGCTGTTCTTTGATACAGTGAAGATTCACTGTGGTTGTCCTGTGAAGGAGGTCCTGGATCGAGCTGCACAGTGTCAGATAAACCTCCGCATCTTCACTGACGGTTCAGTAAGTAGTTTTTGTGAATGTATAACAAGAGAATAAAATAAGCCCATTGCAAAGACTTACATGATCCTGTATAGCTAAGTACGGTTTCCTTCCTTATATCTGGTGTCTGCTACAATAATCTGATCATTATAACTTTATGTAACAAACCCAGAATCCATGAGGCTGTAAATTGTCATTGAGGGGTTATTAACCAATGTATGGAAACATATTCAGAGATCTAGAAAGCTGTGGAGAAACTAAGTACATCCTTATTTTCCCAGCTTGGAGTATCCATTGACGAAACTGTGAAGGAGAAGGATCTGGACGACCTATTGTGGGTGTTTGGCTGTGAATCCTCAGCGGTAGGTAAAATGCACAATCCTCAGACCTATGACTATGAAAATCTTATATGGAAATCCTCTTCCAAAAATGAATTGCTAGTATAGATAAGATGTTCTTACTCGTAGCTGAGCATTTGGCCAGATTTATTCACTGGGTCTCTTTATTCCTACTTTAATCCCCTCCCTTTCTTCTGCCCCAGGAGCTAGTTGCTGAAAGCATGGGAGAGGAGAACAAGGGCATCTTGGCCACTGCTTTTAAAAGGACCAGCAAATTCCTCTTGCACCCAGTGTTTAACAGGTGAGATGCTTTGAAGATGGAACCTATTTCTGCATTGAAATGTATGGAACGGGTTCAAAGATGTAAATTTTTCCATTTGTTTTTAAGCTACCATTCAGAGACCAATCTTGTTCGCTACATGAAGCGTCTAGAAAACAAGGATATTTCGCTGGTCCATAGTATGATTCCTCTGGGGTCCTGCACAATGAAACTCAACAGTTCCTCTGAGCTTACGGTAAGCGGACTCCGCAGGGAAATTTGGCCTCATATTGGAAAAATTTGGAATTTGATTTTCTTTGAAATTTGATACAATACAAAATGATTGCCCTGGCTGTTCCACTTGTGGTCATTCCAAATATGTTTTTGTTCTAAACCTTTAATAGGGAGAGGGGGTGTGTGTGATTTTTATTTTTTTTTAACCATTTGAGGACTAGATTGGGCAATCACTTGACCCCTGTTATAATACAGTGTGGTACATGACTCGGCTCCATTGTAGTATACAAATTATCAGCTTGTTAAGCCCTGCCTCTGGGTCTATGCCACACAGATGTAGACCTCTGGCCATCATGGAAACCATTGGAACCCCATGATCATACAGCAGGCTGCCGATGCAGGACCAAAGCACAGTATATCGTGTGTTTCAGGAGCTTGCACTAATACGCGTGTACTCCTGCGGTGCAGGGGGGTATTCGGCGCAAGTAATTGACATGCCACTTATCTCCCCGCGCATACAATAAGATCATATTGTATGAGCGGGGAGAGGAGGCGTAATCCATAGTTCTCAGAGAACAGTGGATTACCGTAATTTCAGCGCACAAATACGTGACTAAATGCGCGCCGAAATTAGCCTGTGTGCACATAGCCTTACATCTACAGGCTTACTCTGGTTCTGACTGTTAGTTGGACCCCAGCATCCCTAAGGATGTCTCGGGAGCGCTGGTGCCCTGCATGCTGCATGGGATATATAGGGCTTCTATTCCAGCTGTAATAAGCTCGCATTTATTTCTTATATAAGAGCAGCTCTTCTATGGTTATTCAGCACAGCATTGCTTCTGATCTAAACCACATTACTGATTTGCTTGATGGCATTTATTTTGCATTGCTTAGTTGTGGCATTCAGGTTTATGACATTTGGAGGTCAGACCTGATCCAATCCTGAAACAATGGCACTTATACTGATGATCGCTCATCACTTTAGGGACTGGAATAACCATTTTTATAAACTACAGTTTTTTGGGTTTTTTTTTTTTTTTTAAGCCAAACCACTGCGTGCAGAAATTTCTGTATTGCGTGATATTGAAAAACTCTTTTCAAATCCACTTGTTTGTTTTTTCCTCAAAGATACACAAAGCAGAAATATTTAGCGCATCTCATTGTAAATTGCATCCCAGGAGAAAGTCCCATCTGCTGAATCATTTGCAGGCATGAATGAATCTGCAGTTTCCTTGAGGATAACATTATTGACAGTCTAGTGACCATGTACCGGTTTTGTCCGAGTCTGATTAGAGTACACGTTTCTGCATTTTTAGAAGATTTAATTTTGTAAACTTTTATTTTTTGATTTTGCAGCCGATTACGTGGCCTGAATTTGCCAACGTTCATCCATTTGTGCCTCTCGACCAGGCACAGGGATATCAGCAGCTATTTCAAGAGCTGGAGAAGGACTTGTGTGAAATAACAGGATATGACAAAATCTCATTTCAGCCAAACAGGTAAGAATCCTGCGTTTAACATTCTTACATGTGCAGATTTCAGTCATTTTGGTGTTGAGAATTTTTTCACAACACTGATGGTGCCCCTTGTGTTCCTTTTTATATGGTCAGCGGCGCACAGGGTGAATATGCTGGACTGGCTGCTATCAAGGCTTTTTTGAATGCAAAGGGTGAACCTCATAGAACTGTAAGTATATAATGCAGCTCAAAAACACCTGAAGTGGACCCGTTGCCAGGCCTTTTGTTCAACAAATGGAACGTGTGTTGGCCACTCCAAACCAATTTAGAGCTGTCAAGAAAATCACTGGAATGTAATGTAAAACTTTTACTTAATGAAAATACAGAGCCATAAAGTAAAATTAAGCATCAAAATTAAAAAAAATCCTAACAAAGGATACAGTAGGGTATGTGTCCAAGTACACCCTATAACAGGGATGGCAAACCTGTTTGAGACCGAGTGCCAAAACTGCAACCAAAAAATACCTTAGTTACCGCAAAGTGCCACCGACGTCGGCACGACGCAGGGAGGTGACGGTGGGACCCAGGCAGCACAACCATTAATACGAGGGATGTGATGGCCGCTTAGCCCATCCCTCTGCCATATTTCCACTATACAGTGACCATATTGTGGTAGATAGCAGTGTACACAGGTGCTCAGCAGTTGACTGATTAATACCACACCACGACCTCATATCACCACCATAGTGACTAATACCGCCACATATCACCATCACAAAGTGACTGAATAATACCACCACCCGATTACTGAATGTAAACCATTACCACACATATAAGAGATTAAAATTCAGGCACATTTAGTGACTCACAGGTGACATTTCTCCAATGAGTCGTTCGTATTCCCTTTTTCGCCATCTGGTTCACACCTTCAAGCTGACTTCTCCCGACCAACTCTCATGCCTGCCTATTTAGACACAAATATCTTAGAATCCTCACTTTTTCAGCAACTCCTTACTTACAGGTATAGAAGTCCCCTCAGCTAGGTAGGTGTATAGGTCCCCTCAATTAGGTAGGTAGGGGGGTGTGTGTGTGTGTGTATATTATATCATATCTCCTCAGGTAAGCAGGTATAAAGATATAGGTCCCCACAGGTAGATGTCCCCTTCCAGTCGGTATATAGTTCCCACAGACAGTAGATGATGGCTCTCCCCACCAGGCAGTAGCTAGCTAGCAGAAATAAAAATATTAGTACTCGCCTCCATCCCAACGCGCTCCTCAGGTGCACAGAATATGACGGCTATGCGACCAAGGACAGGCAGCGACGCGATGATGTAACTACATCACGTTGCTGAGCGCATGGGGCCCTGCTGTGTGAGACCTGGAGCCTGCCGAAGGCCCCAGGTCCTACATTGTGACCTGGATGCTGAGCCCTAGCGCAGCGTCCAGGTCACAATGCAGGAAGGCAGTGAGTGGCCAGCCTGGCATGCGTGCCATAGGTTCGCCACCGCTGCCCTATAACATGCACTACTTATCAATGTGCATGTGGGGTCCTCATCCTGAAAAGTGAGGCCCCATCTTGAACCTAGAACTATTTAGCCCTGGTAAACATTAAAACAAGAAGTCCATAAAGAAAGTCTATACTGCACCCAAATGGTAAAATACTAGTAAGCATTTCGTTGTCTTCTAAACCTTTGACAGTTTGATATATTAGGGGCCGTTTACACAGCAAGGGACAAATACCAGTTGGTTTATCCGACCAGTATTTGTCCTGTTTTGCAGCTGTCCCTACGGCCACAATGAGCGGAGAAAAGCCCTCTCCCCTTCACACTGATATGCACCTATTCCATCCGAAAACCGGACGGAAGAATGTTCATGTTCAATGTTCTTTGGACGGCCCACGGGCGGAAAAACCGCCGGGCAGAAAACCCATGCAATGAGGACTGCTGCACGGGTTTTCCATAGGAGCCCATTGTGCTCATTTTCGGCTGGTTTTTCAGGCGGGCTGCAAAACCGCAAACCGCCTGAAAAACCAGCCAAAAACCCATGCAGTGGGGACGTGCCCTTAACCTATTGTTTACAACCACTACTTATGGTGTCTGATAAGCACATTGACATGCTTCTTAATCTTTTAACTTAGATGCTTAGTTCTGTTCAACCCCCTACATTTATTTGAGATGGGGTGTTTGAGGATGCTCAGGATCTGGTTTCTTTTGACACATGCCCTTGACTGATGTAAATATACCCTTTATTCTAAATACCCCAGTTGAATTCCTTGCTTTAATCTTTGGGAAGGAAACGCCTTGGAAATATATTTTTGGGGAAATTCTTACTAGTATTAGTCTGCCTTTTTTGGACTTCTAGTTCTAGGGTTTACCAGGGCTAAATAATCCTAGGTTCCAGGTGGGGCGGCCCTTTTCATGACGATGACTCTGCATACACATTGATAGGTAGTGTGTGTTATAGGGTGCACTAGGGACAGATGCCTGACCTATTTATTTTTTTAAATTTTGTTGCTTGATCTTACTTTTAATTTAATTAAAATAAAGAGCCATAAAGTGTGTTTTTTTTTTTTTTTGTATATGTCTCATTCCAGTGACTTTTCTTGCCAGTCATGATATATCTTGTCTTAAAAAATTCTTGTGTTCCCTAGTACGATACGGAGGTGCAGGTAGGCGACTGCCTAGAGCACCACTTCATCCCAGGCAGGAAGGGGGTGCAAGGAGGCATGGAGTGGGCTGAATGTTCCCATAGGAAACCAGAATACCTTGTCCTGGGTCACTGTGAAATAACCATTCTGGAGCCTCTTCTTATAACTCTGTGTTGTGCTGTGCCTCTGTTATTCCTCCCAGAAATGTATTACTGAATCGGTCAAGTGGGTGATTTTTTTTTTTTTTTTTTTTTTTTTTGAGGTGTGTGCTTAAAGAATCAGACTGTGCAGGAACACACACCTTGATGGTTAACACACAGCTGCTTCAGGATTATTTCACAGGGAACACAAGAAGTTAATAAAACAGATTTGCTCATATTGGCAACAGGTTCTCTTTAGTACTTTTTTTGTGTCAAGTTGCCTTATGCTACCATTTACAATAGCACCTTGTGTTTTTGTTTTCCATCAGGTCTGTCTGATCCCAAAATCTGCTCATGGAACCAATCCAGCAAGTGCTCAGATGGCAGGAATGAAAATCCAGCCTGTGGAAGTAGACAAAGATGGAAGCATTGATCTAGTGCATCTGAAGGCTATGGTAAGGGCCTGACTTACGAAGGTTTTCTCCTATCCAATCAAGGAAAAGGGATATTCGGACAAATTCCATTATGGATTCCGCACTGAATTTGCATCGGAATTGGGGTCCAAATCGCACTGAAATGTGGAAAATGAGCTTCTCCATGCAGACAATGCAGATTTTCCCTGGCACTGGGAAAAAAAATGGATGCTCTGGGGAAAAGGACTAGTCAATTCTTGAGACCGATTCAGCGCTGCATCCTCACCTACTATATGGAGGTTGAAATCTGCCTCTAAAGTATGGGTGTCAAACACAAGGCCCACGGGCTGAATCCGGCCCGCCGCCTTGTGTTGCCTGGCACTTGTGACCTGAGCACTTGTGACACTTGGACTGAGCTCCAAGTACCATTTTTACATAGAAGGCAAGCGGCTAGATATCATGTCGGCTCAGCTTGACGCTTGCCTTCACTGTGTGAGCAGCAAAGTGTCAGGCGTGTATCCCTCCCCACTACTGTCCACCTACCTACATTCTTTGCCAGCAGCCTGCCTATCTGTCTTCGAAGTGCTCTTCCTGAGGCAGAGGCAAGAAGAGCAGACGCAAGGAGTGCAAAGACACAGAGCTGAAAAAGCTTTAGGGCTTGTCCCCACGGCACGGGTTTTTGGCCAGTTTTTCAGCCGGTTTGCGGTTTTTCAGACCACCTGAAAAACCGGCCGAGCACAATGGTGCTCTATGGAAAACCCGTGCAGCAGTCCCCACTGCACGAGTTTTCTGTCCGGTGGATAAACCGACCGGTATTTGTCCCTTGCCGTGTAAACAGCCCCTAACATATCAAACTGTCAAAGGTTTAGAAGACAACGAAATGCTTACTAGTATTTTACCATTTGGGTGCAGTATAGACTTTCTTTATGGACTTCTTGTTTTAATGTTTACCAGGGCTAAATAGTCCTAGGTTCCAGATGGGGCCACCCTTTTCAGGACGATGACCCCACATGCACATTGATAAGTAGTGCATGTTATAGGGCAGCGGTGGCGAACCTATGGCACTCGGGGCCATCTCTGCTGGCACACATGCCAGGCTGGCCACTCACTGCCTTCCTGCATTGTGACCTGGACGCTGCGCTAGGGCTCAGCATCCAGGTCACCGTGTAGGACCTGGGGCCTTCGGCAGGCTCCAGGTCTAACACAGCAGGGCCCCATGCGCTCAGCAGCGTGATGTAGTTACATCATCGCGTCGCTGCCTGTCCTTGGTCGCACACCCCCGGTTTCCGGATGGAATCTGTGCAAGCCAATGTGAAGGGGAAGGGCTTTTCTCCGCTCATCGCAGAGAAGCGGTCCCCCCCCCCCCCCCCCCCCCCCCCCGCCCCACCTATCTCCCTACAGGGGTAACATATACCTATCTATTGTACATACAGGAGGCAGATATACCTGTCATCTACAGAGCGCTTTATACCCACCTATCTACCTACAGGGCCATATATACATATTATCTACAGGGGCAATATATTCTCCCTGGTTGCCCTCAAAGGGCTAATAACAGTAATACTGTACAAATGTAACTACTCCTTAATAGCTTGCTTAACTGTTAAGGAGAAGTTCCATTTATACAGTTCTAAAATTACGTCGTCCTTTAAGGTACACCATGAGGCCGATGTGGCCCTCAGTGAAAATGAGTTTGACATCTTTGATCTAAAGTCAGGATCAAATCCACAGCAACCATTGAAAATCTGCATCTAGGATCCACAGTGCATGTGTGAACATAACCTTAGAGTGAGAGGCCACAAGACCTTCCAAAAAAGAGACCATCTGCTTTTGTCCTCCCTGAAAACCCTTTTTCTGCTCGGAGCAGCCTGTTCATTCTTACAACTTTTGCTCATAGCAGCCGGAGTCCCTGTGTGTTAATGTAGCCTCACATTAAAGGGGTTGTCCAGGGTTAGAATAAACATGGCTGCTCTCTTTCACAAATCACCGCACCTCTGTCACAGGATGTGCCTGGTATTACAGCTCTCCCTGTTCACCACAATGGAGCTGAGCTGATAAACCAGGCACATCCGGTGACGGAGCTGGCACCATTTTTGAAGGAAGACAGCCATGATTTTCTAATTCTAGCCATCCCTTTTTAACTGTTCTCTGACCAACAATGGGCCTCAATCATCAAAACCGTCTAACACTGTTACCCATAGCAACCAATCTCCGCTTCGCATTCATTTATGAGCTGCCCTGGAGAAATCCGGTTGCTGTGGGCAAGAAAGTCTTAAAGGGGTTGTCTCACTACATTGATTCATCTTACCTCAGTCCTGTTTTCTTGGTTTCATTTGGAATCTAGGGGCGTGTTTACTGGCTTCCACTAGGCTGCAGTAGAAACCAGGTCTGTAGCTATAGCAACCAGTGCTGACAGCCTATCAGGAGAGATCAAACAGGTCTGTAGCTATAGCGACCTGAGGAGCTGATGCAGCCCATAGAAGAGGGGATATCTAGGAATAGGTAGGACACTGGTAATGGACATATATTGCAAAGTGACTTGGTCTTGCAAGATCTTTAACAGAAAAAGCAATCCTTGTAGTTAGACAACCCCTTTAAGGTGCGTCCACAGTGTCAAAACGCTCGTCCGATTCTGAATCTGAAAACCGCATCACCTGATTATTTTGACATGAAGTTTGGGGCTTGCCCCTGCCCCCTCCCTCTTCTCCTCCTACTGGGTTTACAATCAGAAAACTACCCCCCCCCCCCCTCCCCATCAACCTCTATGGGGGTTTTGGGTGCAGATCCAACATAGAAATACTTGCGATGCGTTTTTTGACCTGGACTATGGCGGCTTATTGAACATGTTCTAAGAGGTGTGTAATTTTTTTTTTTTTTTAATCTAACCAAGAAAATCCAAGCTGTGTGGCCTAAAATTGGATTTTCAACTGAGGTCTATAGGGATGGTTTACTCTCGGGATTCGAGTTTAAAAAAAACAAACAAAAAAACCCTTTTTTTAAATTTTATTCAATCATACTTGCTCTGTGTGTAATGACCCTGCAGCCCCCTTCCAAGGTTGTGTTTTTTTTTTTTTGTGTTTTCCTTTAAAGGTATGTTCACACAACGTAAAATCGGCGTGTATTTGCGCTTAATACGCAGCGAGATACATGCCGCAATTACGTTAATCCATAGCTCATAGAGAACTATGGATTACGCCTCCTCTCCCCGTGCGTACAATACGATCATACTGTATGCATGGGGAGATAAGTGACATGTCAATGGGGCCAGGGGGCTGAAAGCCGCCCCCTCCCACCTCTTGCTTGTGGAGTATGCGCTGATCAGCAGGACTCCAAAAACACCAGGCGTATTGCGGCACGTACTGAATGCTCAGAAATTAATGAGTGTGAACATAAACTTATATGGCAGGAGTCTGCCAATAGCATGCAGCCAGAACCTAATGTGTTTTTTTTTTCTCTTTATATTTTAATGTTTTCTTTTATCGTTTATTCTGTGCCGTTACCTGAAATATCTTCCCTCTATACAATTTTTTTTTTTTTTTTTTCTTTCATGTAGGTAGACAAACACAAGGAGAATTTGGCTGCCATGATGATCACCTATCCATCAACCAATGGGGTTTTCGAAGAGGATATAAGTGATGTATGTGACCTGATACACAAACATGGCGGTCAGGTGTATTTGGATGGAGCAAATATGAATGCCCAGGTGAGGATGCATCCAAATTCCCCCTCCCCCCACCCACCCTTCCATAGGGAATTTGGAATTTTGAAAATTCAATAGCTAAAGTTTTTTTGCTTGACCTGGAAGAGATGATCGGGATTGTTCAGAAGCTGCAATACCAAAAACAACCTGGGACAACTGCTTTTAAAAACGTCTCGTCCCACATTGGTTTTAAAGGGATTATGTCATCAAAAATGAACATAAAAATGTGAGTTGAACAATAAGTCAACACATTTAAAAATTTTTGGTTATATTTAATTTTCCATATCACTTTCAATATTTTTTTTTAATAATTCAGTCCTGCAGTCCTAATAATTGTCGGACACTTCCTGTTCTGTAGAGAGATTCTCAGTTGTCTGCTCAGTATCAGCACAAAGCGGGTCAAACTGAGGCACCAGTGGGGATAGATAACGCAGGATCCCCCAGTCACAAGAGGGTTCATAGTTGACCCTTTCACCTCCCTGCACACTGATTTCTTCCCAGGTCACAGAGCATGACTAGAAAACTCTCCTATAGAAATGAATGGGACTGAGTCAGTCTTATGTCTCCTATGTGCATGAAGCTACTGTAAAGCATCTCTCTGACTGCTGTTAAAGCACTGCAAACAATGCCTAGTGGCCAAAGTGAAAACTGCAAGACTTAAGAATTATTAAATATTGAAAGTGATATGAAAAATTAAAAAAAAAATATATAAATTCCTAAAAAAGGTGTTTAACATACAAATGTGACTTAAACAATGACTCATTTTTTTTGATGACACATTCCCTTTAATGCACCTGCTCCCAGGGATCAACATGCAAATCTTGTAAACCAAATAGAGTAGGGCATTTGTTATAAATTTAATTCGTCACCTCTTAAATGAAAGTGTAGTAGGACAGAGTAAGGGTAGGAATATACAGTGTGACTGATAACTCTATATAGATGGATAAAGATTAGGCTAGACCACAGGGCAATGAACAGAGCAATAGATAGAAGGAGAATGGGTTACTAGTTTTCTTCACACTTATCAGATGGAGACGGGTCTGGGTAGTGAAAAATAAAAACAAAGTTTTTAACTTTTTTTTTTTTTTTTTTTTATATATTTCCCCACTTAGGTTGGCCTCTGCCGTCCTGGAGACTATGGTTCTGATGTGTCGCACTTAAACCTTCACAAGACGTTCTGTATACCCCATGGTGGAGGGGGTCCTGGCATGGGGCCTATAGGAGTGTGAGTTGTTTAAAATTCTTAAATCTATTGAGAGTATGGCCTAGATCTTTTGGAATAAACTGATTTTATGGATAAGTGCCACAAAGCAGAATAATTTGTTCACTTTCTTTGGCTGCACATGTATCTGAATAGGAAATCTAAAAAGGCATGTGTTTTGACTCTCGTGTGTGTATGATTTATTTTTTATTTTTTCAAGAAAGAAGCATCTCGCCCCATATCTCCCCAGCCACCCAGTAATATCCTTGCAGCAGGGCAATGATGCCCGACCACTGGGCACTGTAAGTGCAGCCCCATGGGGCTCAAGTGCAATTTTACCCATTTCATGGGCCTATATTAAGGTTGGTTTTCTTCAGAAATTTACATAAGTCAAGTCCATGTGCGGGTACTTGTATTACAAAAATTTGTGTTCCTTACAGATGATGGGGGCAAAAGGACTTAAGCATGCAACAGAGATCGCCATACTGAATGCCAATTACATGTCGAAAAGGCTGGAGAAACACTATAAAATCTTATTCAGAGGCTCTAAGGCAAGTTTGGAATACTTGTTCTGTTGTAAACTTAGTTCCAGGCCTTGGGCGCCCCCCCCCCCCCCCCCAAGCCAAAATAAATATATATATATATAGATATATATATATATATAATTGAGAGCACCAATCCTGAAATGATGCATCTAGAGAAGCTGCGGTCAACTGGCCACACTAAAAGCGTGTTTGTAAAATCGTGCCACCATGTACAGGATAGAAGCTCTGCACTCACATGTTTGTGCTGGTTAAAATCTCAGGCTGCCCCACAGGTGAGTAGGGGTAACCACTGGTGGCTGCCTTGGCATGGTGGGCCTGGGGCTGGTTTTCAGGAAGAAGGGTTGAGCGAGCCGCAAAAAGCAAGAGTCGACGATACCAACTTCACTAGTGCGCCCCAGGTACCCCAGTTCAGCATTGGAAGGATCATTGTCTTGCACATACTATAGTATTACAAGCACAATGAAGCTACTTCTAAATGGCCACAATACAGCTCTATGCAGCAGCAATGTGGTTGAGGTCAACAACTGGATCAGATGTATTTTGTTTGAGAATGGTTGCCCTCCTATGTCCTGACTAGCACTTACCCGTTTCTTGCACTAAATCTACAGCCCCTGGCATGGAGCCATATTATGTCTAGTATCATTTTACTATCTTGGCTGCTGTTTTGCCAAGTTTTTCAATACAGGATCTAGGTACAGCTTTAAAGAAGGCCAATCAGTCAGGGTACAATGCAATTTTATTTTACATTGGAATCAATCAATTATGATCAAATATAAGTAAGAGAATAAACTGGTTACAGAAAATAGTGACATTGGGGACAGTTTTGCTTAATATGTATTTACAAAGATTAAATACTTACAATCTTCACCTTTTAGAGTTTATAACATCACCTGTTCTTATGACTTCAACCAGAGAGGCTTAATGGCGAGAACAGGGAACTCCATGGACCATCACCAATGTTAAGCGTCCTCAACAATGGGAACAAGAACCTCTAAAAAATCACCATAAGTCATCCTGGTTTTATAAGTCTTTAAACAAACGAAACTGGCAGACACAACCTACATATTGCGTCCACTAAGCATACAAAGTTCTTTTGTATTACCTCATCTTGTTTCATGGAGGGGCCAGCTCCCTGAGACTAAGATAAGAAAATACAGAATTAGTAGAAACCAGACGATGCAGCCTCCTTAGGTTGTAAATTAAGTGAAGTCTGTAGGCTTGAGAGCTAAACAGAGGGATGCAAGCCTGTGTGATTATAACTTGATACAACAAGGGAAATTATAATTAGTTTAATATACAAGAAATGGAAATTATGACCTCAAATAGTCACATTTCACTAGCACTAGAGCTGCACACGTCTCCCGTCCACTGAGATCATCGGGGGTAAAACTCGGAGACTTGGAGGTGTTAGATATAAGGATAGTTGTTGGACAGATTGGTTGAGGGGAATGTTCTCTTCGGGGCTAGTACTCCATTATATGACCAATGTCCGAGATGGGGCATGTTCTAGGAAACGCATAGATGCTGCACTATCCCTATAACCTATCTATATGGAGACTAAAGCGTGAATTCTAGTTAACATTGCCTGTCTCTGGCCGACTGGTTATCTTATACCAAGTGACCCTGCAGTTGAACTTTTCTCTGATCAATTATAATGTTCTAAATAAAAGTGAAGTTTTAAAGGTTCACATATTTGAAAGATTGTGTAGATGTATGATTAGTGCCGGGAGGTCTTTGGTGCCTATAATTTGAAAGTCTCCTATGTAGGGCAAACTAGTGGTTTCTGATGTTAAATGAGGATTGGGAAAAGGCATATAGCGCTCCCCCCCCCCCCCCCCTTCCCCTAATGGAGAATTTGGCCCTATCCATACCTCCTTGGGTCCCTTGTTCTGCCTGAAATGAAGTGGCGCTCTAGGTGGTGCCTACCTGTCGGCCTGGCCCTGTCTAAAATAGAGTAAAAATAGGTACAATATAACTAATTTATTGTAACTTGCACAATATGGAAATTTTCTGGTATCCTTGGATTATTCGGTGATGCCTTCTCCACATTATACTTTACACATTTCATATATGAATGCTAAAGGTTTTGCTTATAACCATTTTAATTGACTACTGGATTGGCGACCTTCTCTTACTCCATGGCTAATATTTATGAATTTCTCAAGGCTTTGTGCTTGGCTAACTTGGCTTCCAATGTCTTACAGGACGGGTCGCTCACGAATTCATCCTTGATGTAAGACCATTCAAGAAGTCTGCAAACATAGAAGCTGTAGATATTGCAAAAAGGCTGCAAGACTATGGTAAGTGTATGAAAATGTCTTCTGACCCCAGCTCTACCCTGGTACACATCAGACTCCTTTTCATTACTTGCCATTTAGTAAAGAAATGTATGAAGGGGAGGATGTACTCGTGACTTTTAACTCAGCTCACATAAAAAGACATGCAAGTTTGAAAGTCAATTTATTGTCTGGTACTGACCATTCTAAAGTCTATTCTCCTACATGGAGCTCATTATGATGTGAGCTCTAGAAACTTAAATAGAAGTTTCAATCTGGATAGTAACCCTTAAATTTTTACTTTGAATTGGTTCAAATAAGGGCCATTTTCCTTAAAGAAATGTTTGTATTGGACACATACAGATGTAGCAGAACAGATAATGCACCGGGATATCACACCTTTTTCTTCTCACCTTTTTTAATGCTTTTCAATGGCCTTTGTTTACAGATACAAGCAGATAACATGAAAAGCCGTGATGTCAAGTTGCACTATCTAACATCTGTATACACATCCTTTGAAGCACAATTTGCAGACAGATGGATAGATCTACTGATAGTGTGTGTGTGTGTGTGATAGAGATATATATATATATATATATATATATACACATATACATACATACACGCTCACCAGCACGTAACTGGGGGCCACTGTAATGGGGTAGTTATCTCCACTTGCGCTCACCTCTCAATCAGGTAGCGAATCAAGCATAAATCGTACCACAAGACCGTTCCAGCCCCCCAAAAATACACGCTGCCACCACCTTCCTTCAATAATCAAACAAGGAATCAGCCGGAAGGAATCTGATTCCTAACAGATATTCTAAAACAAACGCGTAAAAAATGCGTACCTCACTGTCCTAAAGCAGCTACAAAAATAAAATACACTCCTTCAAGGAAATGGATCCGTGCAACAACAAGAACCAACGTATTACTGATAACTTTAATATGACTATTAGGTACAATGCTTACATAAACAAAATATGATAACAAGGACTATGACATACACATCAACCAGTTATGAAAATAAAAAGGGAGAAAATTGGAAAGAATTCACACTTACGGATGTTTCAGGTCCCGGAGGAAGGATGGAAAATGGGACACAGCTCAATCCAGGATTGACCCCCAAGCTATGAACACAGGTTTGAGTCTGGCCTGGTGCTTTATAGGGCCAAACCCACTTTCAAGTTTTCTCCCTCATCTCTAATATTTGCCTACTCTTTTACTGGCTGAACTTATGATGAGGTGGGCGGACACTTGACTGTCTTATGAGGGTTGTTGCGTACTACCGCCACTAGATGGCAATCACGGACTGCGCTTCTGCTGGGGGCAAATCAATGAAAGGGTTTATTGTGGGGGGAGGGAGGTTGTAGGTTATCAGGTATCCGAGACAGCTGCATCTATAAAGTGGGCCATAATATTGCTTAAGACCCCTGTTATCTAAACAATTCAGTAATTAACCAGGCAAAGGGCTGGGGGTGAGACTCTGCAGACCCATGCTAGAAATTCCATTTCTCAGAGAGGGGTTTCACAATCTGAGCTGCAGGATTTAAGGACAATACAGAATGCATTCAATTTTCAATGTGCTACATAACAATATATAACAATAAAAGCGATGCTTTTGGAGCGCCGGACTAATAAAAACATAGGGTGAACGGGGGGAAAAATCGTTTTTTGGGTGATTATTTTTGTGGAAACTTACTAGGGGATGTATCTATATACCTGCCTTACTCATGGTACACAGTAAGGCAGGTGTATATACAGCTCCCCTCAGTCAGTCAGGTATATAGGTACCTGCAGGCAGGTATATAGATAGATACAGCTCCCCACAGGCAGGTATTTAGATACAGCTCCCCTCAGCCAGGTATATAGATACAGCTCCCCACAGGCAGGTATATAGATAGGTACAGCTCCCCTCAGCCAGTATAAGATAGGTACAGCCCCTCAGCCAGTATATAATAGGTACAGCTCCCCTCAGCCAGGTATATAGATAGGTACAGCTCCCCTCAGCCAGGTATATAGATAGGTACAGCTCCCCTCAGCCAGGTATATAGATAGGTACAGCTCCCCTCAGCCAGGTATATAGATAGGTACAGCTCCCCTCAGCCAGGTATATAGATAGGTACAGCTCCCCTCAAGCAGGTATATAGATAGATATAGCACCCCTCAAGCAGGTATATTTAAGGCTCCAAACAGGCAGGTATATAGCTATTTAGGGCTCCATACAGGCAGGAATATAGCTAGTTAGGTCTTCCCACAAGCAGGTAGGGCTTTCCACAGGCGGGTATATAGACGGGGCTATCCACAGGCGGGTATATAGTTTTATGACCAAAATAACAAACACTAATACTCACCCTGGCTTACCTGCTTCCTGGCCGAGCGCGCTCATCTTCTATCCGAGGAGCTTCCCGGGCTGGTGGCGTGATGACGTCAGCTCCTGGGCCCGCACAGAGTTATTACTGTGTGTGCGCCGAGGAGAGGCAGCGGCGCGGTGAGCGGAGTTCATCGCGTCGCTGCCTAATTCACCAGAAATGGTAGCGCTGACGGCCCGCGGCGGCCTCTCAGCAATACCCGGCCGCAGCGGCGGTCAGTGCTACTATTAGCAGACCTGGGCAGCGTATGCCGCGGGCCGCATCAGACGAGCTGGCGGGCCGGATGCGGCCCGGGGGCCGTACTTTACCCAGGTCTGCTTTAGGTAGTATCCACACTATATTTATATAAAATTAGTGTGGTACTACCTAAAGCCTTCCTATCTATATTAAAACTATATACTTTTTTTTTTTTTTTTTAAATCATGCACTATTCATGGACTGTTTTATTACGTGCATGTATGCAGCTTTTCAGCCAATTGACCTTCTGCTCAGCGTGAATGAAGAGTTTAGAATGGAGTAGGATTTCTGCCTTAGAAATAGGCCCAGAGAGGAAGTTCAAGACACTGGACATTAAGCAGTTTACATGTAAACTGTAAAAATAAATCTGTTTCTATGCTCATTCTCTATAGCTTGTATCCAACTCGGGTCTTTTGTAATTATTCTCTTAGGTTTCCATGCTCCAACCATGTCCTGGCCTGTGGCTGGCACTCTTATGATTGAACCAACTGAATCTGAAGACAAAGCTGAATTGGACCGCTTCTGTGATGCCATGATCAATATAAGACAAGAAATTGCTGATATTGAGGATGGTAGAATGGACTCGAGAATTAACCCTTTAAAGGTAAATTAAACAATGTCAGTTTTTAGTAAATATTAATTGGAGGATCTGTGTTTTCTTACCTTTCTGTTTTAATTGAATCTGTCAGCTGGGTGTTAACAATTGGGGGGGGGTGTGCAGGGACACACCCCTTTGAAAACTGGATTTGTAATGCCCAGCTGACACTTTTTTTTCTTTAGCAAAAAAAAAGAAAACCTAAATGGCAAACACACATTGTGAAGAAACACTTGATATGTTCACACTGTGTTGGATCGGTTTATAGATGCATGTTTGGAACCGTGCTTCAGACCCTAAACTGACTCAAACATGCATCTAACAATGTGCAGTGTGATTTACTTTGCTTTCAATGTTAAACGACGAGTGATCGCCAATGCGTGTTTACTTGATCACTGATGCATCTTTCGGATCCATTCAAAGAATAGACATGTCAATTCTTCATCCGAAAGATGCAACAGTTGCCCTATTTAAAATATAGGGTGCTATCCTGCTGCAGCCAAACACACTGTGTCTTGAATGCGATTTACGCAGCAATTTTGGAGCCAAAACTGATCCAACATGCCGTCTGAACGTACCCTAACTGTAGAGGTTCACTAATTAAATTACTAAATTCTACAGATCTTCTAAAATGTTTTAATTTTTTTAAAACTTTGTTTCACAGATGTCTCCCCATACGCTAACTTGCATTGCATCCTCCAGTTGGGACCGCCCATACTCACGAGAGGTGGCTGCATTCCCTTTGGTATGGATTATTTTAATTTCTTACCCTTGTCCTTTTTTAACTTCCTGCTGTGTGGGGGTGGAGGTCCCTCTCGTAAACATAACTTCTCATTTTATATGTTTTTTGATTACGGTGAGCACCACTGTAATTTTTGTGTCGCTGGTACTTAGGCTATGACTAAAAAAAAAGCGTCCGGATTTCCCACCAGTCCATGGAGTGTATGGGAATCCGCCGGAGGATAGAACATGTTATAGATATTCCGGACGACGGTTTAGAAATCCTACAGTAGAAAATCTGTGCTGTGTAGATGACAGCACAGACTTTCTATGGGACAGGATTAGTCAGATTTTTGCAGATTCTAAAAACTGAATCCGCTTACAAGTCCAACTAATCAAGTGCTGGGTGGACTTGGCCTTAAAGGGGTTGTCTCGCTACAAAGAATAGATTTCAAAATGTAGGGAACACTAAATGAAGAAATTTCCCAAATATATTGCGTTTAATAAATATATATATATATATATATATATATATATATATATATCTATATATACACACCCCACTATATATATATATATATATAAAATATATATAAATATATAATATATATATATACACACACACACTATATATATATAATATATATATATATATATATATAATGTGTGTGTATGTATGTGTGTATATATATATATATATATATATATATATATATATATATATATAACCGTGTTTCCCCTATAGTAAGACGTAGCGGTGTCTTAGGGAGGTCGCCTAATGTAAGACGTACCCCGAAAGTAAGACGTAGCGGCTGTCCGGAACTCTCGGCACAGGCAGCGTGTCATCACGCTGCGTGCGCGGCCTGATGACGTCACTGCCTGTGCCGGGAAGAGCGCGCGGAAGGCCGGAGCAGCGAGGAGGCGGCACGGCGTGGGAGACGGAGCAGTGGGGAGCCAGGTAAGTGTTTTTCTGCCTACAGCTGGCCCTATACCTGTCTACAGCTGGCCCTATACCTGCCCTATATAAAACATACCCCGAAAGTAAGACATAGTGGGACTTTTGGGGGTAAAAAGAATGTAAGACGCTGTCTTTCGGGGAAACACGGTATATATATGTATATATATGTGTGTGTGTGTGTGTATATGTGTGTATGTATATATATATATATATATAAAATATATATATATATATATATATATATATATATATATATATATATTTTGTTTAAGGAGCTACAAATGATTTTATCACCTTCTGAGGGCTCACAAGCTTCCCTCTGTACTCCTCCCCTGCGGTTTGTTCTATCTGATAGCAGGGAGTGAAGTCATCGCACAGGTGGCAGCAATGTGAGAGCTTGTTTGTTACCTGATCTTTCAGACAAAAGACTAATTACTCTACGGTTTACATTAGCTAATTACCTTCTCTGAGGTCTGGAGACTCTTTTGAGCAAATGTAGACTGATATTCAGAAGTCTGAATACACGGAGCTCATATGCGAATTACAGACAGCTTGACCAGGAAGTGACAGAGCCAAGCAGCATTATTTCATTCATGCATCCTATGAAACTTTGAGATGAGACAACCCCCTTTAATGAGACACCACACACTACACTACTGGTGTGTGGTTGTTGGTGGTGTGTGTGTGTGTTTTTTTTTTTTTGTTTTTTTTGGCTCCTCATTGTGGTAGTGCAGTAAGGAAGGCCTCTGCCAACCCCCCCAGCCCCCAATTATAGTGATAAGTGAGGGTCCTATTGATAAGTGATATCTATCTGTTCTGGGAAACCCCCTTTTAAATTTGAGTCTCTAATAATTTTATTTTTACCTCCTTTCAGCCTTTCGTCAAGCCAGAGAGTAAGTTCTGGCCGACGATTGCTCGAATCGATGACATCTATGGTGACCAACATTTGGTGTGCACTTGTCCTCCCATGGAGATGTATGAATCGCCCTTCAGTGAACAGAAAAGAGCCTCCTCGTAGTGTTACAGACTCTTCCTTTTTTTTTTTTTTGTGACTGCTAATTCAAGACTGCCGTTCAGCCCAGCTAATGGCAGCTGTTTCCCTCGCATTTTGGAGGGGGAGCACATTGTGTAAATATTTTATTACTGATATTCTGCATATTGTTGAATGACTATCCTCTCGAAAGCCCTGCGGAAGCTAGACCATTGATGCTTGAAGGGTTATTCCTATATCTGACGCATACCAAGATGGGATATGCCATAAGTGTGTGCTCGATGCAGGTCCCACCTCCGGGATCCGCACAGACCTTGGAAATAGGGGCTACCTTACCTTCTCCCTGTCCTCACTTGAGGCGAGGTGGGCGAGCATACATGGTTCTCACCGTCTTATCCTGGTGATATGCCATAAGTGTCTTAGCTCGGAATACCCCTTTAAGTAACATGCACTTAATTGCATACATTGGACTTGGCAAGTGGAGTGGTTTTCACTGTTCTGTTGTCTGCTAATTTTCCTGACTACAAATTGGTAGTACAATATGTTATTCAGTAAATGGTGTATAGCAATTATCTGCACTACTCATAGGAATGCAATAAATGCATATTTAGTCAAAAATTTTTTTATGGCAAACTTTTTTTTTTTTTTATATATATATATAATTTGAGGATGGCAATAGGTTTACCTTCCTGTCCCATTACCCCTTTGGGAACTCAACAAATTCATGCATTGTCAGTAGACCTCAGTGTTTAGCCCACATCCTCCAGATGTAGACATGTTTCTTATCATGATCAGGACAAATGTATGCAAGGCAGATGCTTCTATAGTCTTGACAGGTTTTGAACAGTTGAGGGAATTTACTAATTATTTTTTTTTTCTACAGTACAGAACACAGAGGCACATTTACGATCGCTGTCTAGAAGTTATACAGCATGAACTTTAATCTGGGACATTTTTAGACACCCTCTCGCAGTGGCTCGTGGTTAATAAATTTGTCGCCTTTTTTTATACTTAAGTTCTGTGCCAAAAACGTGCCAGAGTTTAATTGCAGCTATATATATATTTGCATAGCGTTGCAAATTTTCCAAAGCACATAATGTGTCTGCAACATACTGCGCCAAAATGTGCTCTAGTGTTTGTCACATTTCAAAGTCCCTTCCTAGTGCCACCACAAAAGTGTAGGTGTCAATTTTTACAAACATGAAATAACAGGTGTCCAGAATAAGAAGCACAGTGGTCTTTGGAAGGTATTTTAGGTGTAGCAACCCGCAGCAATGGAACGTCAAGATGTAATTCCACCTCTTCCCCACCAGGATTGTCCTATTGGGAGGTCCAACAAGTTTAGGGTAATGTAATCTCTCCATTGGTGGTTCCATTCGAAGCCTTCGGTACAGATTCTGTAAAGTTAGGGGAAAAATAGCACAGCAAGCAGCACTTTTTTAATTCCCCACAATGACCAACCTCAATAGGATCTGTTAGGTTTCCATCATGACGTCTGTCATCTTACGGATCCAACACCACCTCTGCACACAAACCTACAATGCAGATGTGAACAGGGCCGAAGCATTGGACTTCAAAATTACATTGCGTATTTGCAAATCGAAGTGTAAATTTACACTTCAAAAAAGCCCACATCTAAATCGGGCTCATTTTCAGTGTGGAGCCTATTCTGTGGCATTAACGTGCCTGAAAAATACGCTCCATTGTTTTATGGGTATCTCATTCGTGTAAACAGCTAAAGCATTGTCAAGCAAGACACTTGGGGTATGTTCACACGATGTACTGTGCCACAGTACATCGTGTGTTTTGGGAGCTCGCGCTAATATGCGCGTACTCCCAAGAGGGGGGGGGGAGGGGTCGCCGGCCTCATTTACCTTCATTACTCGCAGCACGTTGTCGCCACAAGTAATTGACAGACATGTCACTTATCTCCCCGTGTGTACAATACAATCGTATTGCACGAGCGGGGAGAGGAGACGTAATCCATAGCTCTGAGAACTATTGATTACTGTAATTTCGGCGCGCATCTCGCCCGTATTAGAGCGCAAATATGTGGCGAAATGTGCGCCAAAATTACCCCATGTGAACTTACCCTTAAATTTTATGTGACTCTCTAAATACGCATGTGTATGACCGTGTGTATTTTACATTGGAATCAATGCGAGCAGAATAAAGCATTGGTTATGCTTATGTTGGGGTGTATTTTGCACCAAAATAAGCCTTAAAGTTACTGTGTGACTATATCCTTAATCTTATGTGGACAGAGCTTTACAGTGCACATGCTTGTACTTGCCTCTGACAAAGGGTTAGAAAAACCTGTCTGCTTTCTTCTACAAACAGTGCCACACCTGTCCACTGGTCATGTTTGGTATTACAGCTTGCTTGGGCAAGTGCTTTTTATTTTAAACCCCTTTATATCTTAAAATGATTCTTCTGTTTTGAAACGACAAAGCAAAAACACCCTAATTTGAACGTGTGTAAACAAAAAAATAAAAAAATAAAGTATAGCGGATTTCGGCAATGGATCACCTACGTAATTTGGCTAAATACCTTTTTACTATGGCGGTATCAGAACGAATATTTATTTTTCTTTAGCCTAGATTTTACTAACGTGATAAAATCAATGTTCTATATTAGATGCTGTGGTAAATGTTTACATTTTTTGTACTTAAACCTAATGTTTATAATTTTAGCTTGATCACCCTTTTTGGATTTTTAAGCTTTTGCCTACATGTTTTTACTCTTTCACCTTTCTAGTTCCAATAAAAAAATTTTGTTCCAAACTTGGGGCGACCTGTATGAATTCGAATGCGTACTTTTTTTTTAACTTGGTGCCGACACTCCAGTTCTCCAGAGTGTAGAATACGACAGTGTGAACATTTTTGGCGCATTACATAGAGCTTACTGCGCCAAAGTTTGTATGGGCATAGAGTGTAATGCGCCAAAATTGGCGCACTAAGCTCTATGTAATTCACCAAAAATCTGTCATTCTACACTCTCAGAATCTCATACTCCGCGCATTGAAACATTAAGAGGGCGACATGTATGAATTCGAATGCGTACTTTTTTTTTTTTTTTACTTGGTGCCAACACCACAGTTCTAAATAGATATAGAAGAGTGCATAATACGACAGATTTTTGGCGCAGTACATAGAGCTCAGTGCACCAAGTTTGGCGCATTAAGCTCTATGTAATGCGCCAAAAATCTTCATACTGTCGTATTCTACACTCTGGAGAACTGGAGTGTCGGCGCCAAGTAAAAAAAAAGTACGCTTTCAAATTCATACATGTCGCCCTTGGTCTCTGATACAGACTTCTCGCTATGCCCTCTTAACTACCTCCATCCAGAGAAGAAAGTTCCATCTACTTTCTGTTTCCTCCCTGCACGGATCATAGATATTACTGTAGGCAATGTGGGATACTGCAGTCTGCTATCTAGTAGTTCGGGCAAGAACTAGAAAAAAATATACTGGTTAACAGAATTGTTGGTATCCTTCTGGTTAAAGAAAGTGTAGCATCATTCAGACATATCAGTATATTCATTATTTCAAGCTGTACAGAGGGGGTGGGAGGTGGGAATTCTTTGTGGGAATAGAATCTAAATAGACGACTGTTACTTTAACCCCTTACCAACATTTGATGTATGAGTTAGTCATACTGTCAGTAAAGGTCTATGTAGCGGGATCGCTCTGCAGTCTTGCTACATAGAAGGCTGAAAAATAAAAATGCTATTAACACTAGTCTGGACAAAAATTATGCTATACTTCAAAAAGATGAAAAATAACTTGACCATAGGGACTTCTTAAACGAAGATGTGCCATGTATCACATGTGTCTTCAAACTTGTAATTAATTAGTCTGCATATTTAAAGGGGTAAAAAAGTTGTGCCTGAGCTGTTTGGTATCATGGTGTGTACCACACGGAATATGGACCAAAAGAAGTGAAGGAGAAAGCGGTCTCTGTCTAGAATTTGTACCGTCCTATCCTAAGTTGTTAAAAGGTAAAGGCTATAAGACCATCTTCAACCAATTAATTTTACTACCGTTACACATGTTCTTTGGGACTGTAGAAAACCTGAAGGTGTGCGGCCAGAGGAAAACTTTTGAGAAATTACAAAATTGGGATTTTTGTACTTGCTGTAAAATCCTTTTCTCGTCCTAGTCATTGGGGACACAGCACCTTGGCAATAGGCCCTTACCCTAATAGGCTAACACTAGGCGGAACCAAATTTGTTGGATCCGCCCTGATGGACTTTATCGTCTTTGCTATGGCTTTTGTACCGACGCAGGCTACTCAGTTGGTAGGAGGGATAAACTATAGTCTGACTCCAAGGAGAAAGCGACAAATGGAAACGACAAAAGACCATAAAATAGGGAGCGACCTGTGGCGCCCAATGAATCAGACGAGAAAATTTTTATGGTAAGTACAAAAATCCCAATTTCTCATCAATATCATTGGGGGACACAGCACTTTGGTATGTCCAAGAGTAGTCGTAAAGGGGGAGGACACAAAAAAAAGTTTGACAACTAAAAAAAAATTAAACCGTGGTAGTCCTTAGCACACTGCTGCCTGAAGTACCTTATGGCCGAGGCTTGCATCAGCCGAGGCCAAGGTATGGATTAGGTAGAACTTAGAAAAGGTATGGACCAAGGCCCAGGTGGCAGCTATGTAAAGCTGAAGCGTGATGCCAAACCGCCCAGGAGGCGCCAACTGCCTGTGTGTAATGAGCAGTGATCCGGAACAGAAGAGGCTCACCCCTGGATCAATAGGCTTCAAAAATTGCAGACTGAATCCAGCTGGCAATGGCAACCTTAGAGGCCGACAGGCCCATGCACGAATCCTCTGGAATGATAGAGGGCATCAGAGCGTCTAAAGGGTTCAGGGGCCGAGAGATAGATCCGAACGGCCCTGACAACGTCTAAACAATGTAACGCCCGCTCTCGGGGATGAACGGGAGACAGATAAAAAGAGGGCAGAACTATGGCCTCACTTTTGGGAGAAACGAAGGAACAGGGCGTAGGACCCCTTTTTCCTTATGCAGTACCAGGAAAGGAGATTTACACGATAAAGCTGCCAGTTTGGACACCTGGTGGATGGACACAATGGCTATCAGGAAGGCCAGTTTCCATGAAAGCAAACAGAGGAACACTTCCTGTGAAGGCTCAAATGGTTAAGACTGCATGGCCTTCAAAACGAGATTTAAATCCCATGGCTCAATAGGCCTATGAACTGGTGTGACGGAATGAGTGACCCCCTGCAACCCGGCTTTAACCTGAGGGTGGAAAGCCAGTTTACACTGCAACAGAGCCGAGAGGGCAGAAAGGTCGAGCCCAAGTTCCAGGCCTGACTGAAGAAAAGAAAGCACCCTTGGAATGGAACATACCAATTGGTGAAAAGCCTGGAACTCTGCCCAGGCAAAAAAGGCCATCCAAGTGCGATAATAGATCTGGGAGGATTGAGGTTTACGTACCCTAATCATGGTCTGGATGACTGGATCTGACAAGCCACGAGTCTACAGTATTGTGGTTTCCACAGCCACACCGTCAAATGCAGCTGCAGTAAAGTGGGGTGGAACAGCGGACCTTGGGAAAGTAGGTCTGGCCGCAGAGGAAGAGGCCAAGGGGTGTCTGACAATAGGGTGACGAGAACCGTGTACCAAGCCCTGTGGGGCCAATCTAGGATGAGAATGGCTGGCACCCTCTCAGACTTGAGGTGTTTGAGCACTCGAGGCAGCAGAGGCCAGGGAGGGAAGAGGTAGATCGGAGCAAACGGATTCCATGGTAGAACCAGCTAGAGCCAGAGGATCCCCGGTCCTGGATAAATTTCTCGTGAGCTGATGATTGAGTCAAGACCGAAATATAGACATTGGTGTGTCCCTCCTCTGGCAGAGAAGCTGAAAAATCACTGTTAGAAGGGCCCACTCCCCGAGATCGGCCGATGGTCAACTGAGACGATCGGCCAACCAGTTTTCGACCCCCTAGAATAAAAATCGCTGACAAGATTAGAACTTAATGCTCTGCCCAGCTAAGGATCCTTGAGGCTTCCAGAAAAGCCGCTCGGCTCCTGGTGCCACCCTGATAATTCAGATAGGCCACCGTCATGGTGTTGTTGGACTGAATTCGAATCTGACAACCCTGAATGCAGGTTGACCAATGCAACAGCACTAGAAAAATGGCCCTGAGTTCTAGGACATTAATGTAGAGGATGGATTCCCTGAAGGACCAGAGACCACCAATTGTCCAGGTGCCGAAGATGGCACCCCACCCCGATGTGCTGGCATCTGTGGTGATGATCAGCCATTGCGGGGGCAAAAAAAGACTGCCCCTGATGGACTGCGGGGGAAACTAACCACAAAAGGAAAGAGACTCAAACACAGCCTAAAAGAAATATCACTTAAACTACATTACAGGAAAAATATTTCAATAAAAAAATAACTTAATACTCATTAAAATCGATATCCAACAATACTACAGCAATCAAATGGAGGGACTTACCGCACCTCCCACAATGGTCGCTGGTCACCAAAATTATCCCATTTAAAAGAAAAATTATACATCCATAAAGGGATAACCAAGGCAAAAAAAAGGAATGGCAGTATAGCCTATTAATCCCTTACAATCTAATTCACCCTATTAAGGTTCCCTTACGGAATAAACGTCCTAAAAAGAACAGTCCCGCATTGCTAAACTCCTAAACTGGAATCCCTACTTCTATTGAAAAACTATAGGTGATCATATAAAATTAAATATACCCAGATGCGTTTCCTTTGGTAGTTACCAAATTCCTCAGTGGGTAAAACTATCCAGAGTTCCCATAGGTGTGGGGCCAAATCAGGCTAGTGTGCCAATATATATTACAGAAGTCCCTCTGTGATGGCCAAGTTTTATTATTTAAATATTTTTCCTGAAATGGAAAACTAACCACCAACCGAGGTCGATTTGGACCTGGGGTGGAAGGCTAATAACCATGTCCAGGGACATTAGTGAATCGTCCCAATATGACAGTAGTAGGAGGCTGCAGGAGACGTGAAGGACACTGCTTTGAAAGCAGCCACCATCCTGCCGAGAACCCGCAGGCAAGTGCGAAGTCTGTATGGGGTACGTTTCTGAAGTAAAGAAACACCTGACCATAACTGCTGGATCTTCCCTGGTGGACAAAACACCCTGGCCACCCGAGTATTGAGGATCATCCCCAAAAACTCTCTTCTCTGAGGCGGGATCAGACAGGACATGTCGAAGTTTACGACCCCGCTGAAGAGCGCCAAGGCGTCCAGTGTGATGCTGATGCTATCCCGGCAGGTGTCTCATGACGGAGCTTTTACTAGAAGGTTGTCCAGATATGGAATGATGGTAATGCCCCTGATGCGCAGAACCGCCATTAGGGGTGCTACGATCTTTGTGAAGACCCTTTGGGCGGTTGCAAGGCTGAACAGCAAAGTTGTGAACTGGAAATGCCTTGAGCCTACTGCGAAATGCAGAAACCACGGCTGGGCCTGGGCAATCGGGACGTGCAAATAAGCATCCTTGATATCTATGGTCTATCGACTGTTCCAGAGATGCCACTATCGACTGGAGAGACTCCATGCGGAAGCTGGAAACTCGTACATACCGGTTGAGCTCCTTGAGGTCCAACACCGGCCTTACTGATCCGTCATTTTTGGGAATTATAAAGAGGTTTGAGTAAAACCCTCGGAACTGCTCGGATTCGGGCACTGGTATAATTACCCCCTGAAGGAGGAGAACATGAATTGAGTGAACGAACGCTGCTGCCCGAACTGGAGAGGTGGGCGGTGAGGACTGATAAAAACGTGTCGGTGGGATGGACATTAAATGAAACCTGTACCCCGACGTGACGACTTCATGAACCCAGACATACCCCCCCCCCCTCCCACACACACCCAAGATGGATCCTCAAATGGGGAGGCACCCTTAGGCCAAGGAAGACTTGGTTGGTGGGCCTTTGCACGACCTGCGAGACCGCCAGGATGAGGCCGGTTTGGCCTAGGATCGCTTGGCACCTGTGGAACAAGGGGCCTTCGTTGCGGCTGGTCTGTAGGAAAAGTCCCGAACGGCCTGCAACTGGTGGTGTTTCTTGTGTGGACGGTGCCGCGCTGGCTGAATTTGAGGGAGGAGACCATTACAACCCCCTGTAGTTTATGAGATAATCTTGTCCAAACGTCCTGGCTATCTCAAAGAGGCCTCACAGAGATGTTTGTGCGGTCACTATGGGCCACAGCATCTGAGACGGAGATAGCGGTGGCCCTTGCTTGTCGGGAGACTGGGGCGTCCACCTGACCACTTTGTCACGGATTCCTCCGGAAAAAGACAAAGGGTATTCAAATGGGCCATAGGAAACAAATGCCTGTCAGGATGGTTCCACTCCCAGGCAACCAGTACGTTGTGTGAACATAGCCTAACAGATTGGTTTAGAATTGACACAACCAAAAGGGTAGCAGGAGTATCATTACAACAAACAATTAAAATGTTTCAACTTGATTTCCCAGAAAATAGATTATCCCACACTTGATAATTTTTTTGTCTCTTGAATGCGAGAGATTTTAGCCAAACCCTGGAGATAGCCATGGAACAACCAGGATCACCCATTTCTGGGCAGGTAGGGTTTGCACAAGACCTGTCCTTTACACTCTGATTTGCAGAAGTATCCAGCAAAAAAAAAAAAAAAAAGGGGTCTGTAAGTATTTTATTATCTATAGTGGGTGAAATAAGTATTGAACACATTACCAATTTTCTAAGTAAATATATTTTTAAAGGTGCTATTGACAGGACATTCTCACCAGAAGTCGGTAACAACTTAATTTTTGGCCATTTAGGGTTTGATTTCTTTTCCTGTGTGGATTGGATGGGTTGTCTGTAATATTGAGAAAAGACACAGGAAAAAAAGTATTGAACACTCTTAGGGCATGTCCCCACTGCACGGGTTTTTAGCCGGTTTTTCAGGCGGTTTGCTGTTTTGCAGACCACCTGAAAAAACGGACGAAAATTATCAGAACGGGGCTCTATGGAAAACCCATGCAGCAGACCCCACTGCACGGGTTTTCCGCCCGCGGTCCGCCGGCAAAACATTGTGCATGCACATTCATCCATCATCGTGGAGAAAAGCCTACCCCCCCCCTGCGGCCGTGGAGACGGCCGCAAACCAGTGCAAATACCAGTCACATAACCGACCGGTATTTGGCACTTGCCGTGGGAACGCGCCCTTACTGAAATGTATTCAATACTTCGTACAAAGCCGTTGTTGTTGATGACAAGACGCCTCCTGCATGGAGAAACTAGTCCCCTGCATTGCTCAGGGGGGATTCTGGCCCATTCTTCCACCCAAACCCTCTTCACATCCTGAAGCTTCTGTGGGCTCCTTCTATGAACTCTGAGCTTTAGTTCCTTCCATAGATTTTCTATTGGATTCCGTGCAGGTGATTGGCTGGGCCAGTCTAACAGCTTTAGTTTCTTTCGCTGAAGTCAGTTGAGAGTTCCCTTGGCCGTGTGTTTGTGTCTTGCTGAAATGTCCACCCTCGTTTAATCTTCATCATCGTGGTAGATGGCAGCAGATATTTATCAAGAATGACTTGGCCGATTTGTCCATTCATCCTTCCCTCAGTTATATGAAATTTGCCAATGCTGAAAAACAGTCCTACACCATGATGTCCCAAACTCCACACCTTACTTTTGGTGTCTTGGGGTGATATGCAGCATCTTTTGGCCTCCAAACATGGTGTGTATTATGGTACCCAAAGAGCTCAATTTTGGTCTCATCTGAACAGACGATATTCTCCCAGCATTTCACAGGTCTGTCTAACTGTTGTTGAGCAAACTTTAAACAGATTTGAACATGTTTTTTTTTTGTTCAGCAATCGAGTCTTGAAGGGAGAGTGTTCATACAGGCCATCAAGGGTGAGTGCATTACTTATTGTTTTCTTTAGAACTACAGAAAGACCTGGAATCAGCAGGTACAATTGTTTCAGACAGGTGGTCCTTGGCTCTTGGACAACTCTTCTGATAATTATTTTAACACCTCTGTTTGAAATCCTACAGGGAGCACCCAGTTATGTCCGGTTTGTGGTGAAATTATGTTCTTTCAACTTCCAGATTATGGCCCCAACAGTGCTCCGTGGATTCTTCAGTAGTTTAGAAATTCTTCTTGCCGTCAGTATGTTTTGTAACAATAAGGTTAGAAAAGTCTTGAGACAGCTCACTTGTTTTAACCATCATCAGATGTTTCTTGTGTGGCACCTTGGTAATAAGACACCTTTTTATAAGCCATCAGTTGAACTAGTTGATATTATTTGTCACTAAGTGGCAGTATTGCTTTCTAATTACTAATAAATTAAGCTGGTGTCATGACTTTCTATGGCTCTTTGCACCTCTCTTTCGTCATGTGTTCAATACGTTTTGTGTAATTTCTCTTTATTACACCTAATTTATAGACATCTATGCTTTGATTTTCTTGCCTATGTGTATTGTATGGCTTGTTACCAATATACGGTGAGAATTTCAAATCAATACCACCTTTAGAGGTATATTTACTTAGAAAATTGGTGGTGTTCAATACTTATTTCACCTGCCGTACAGTTATTAGTAGTGCAATAAAGCAGTGCTGTACACGGAAAGGGTGCAAGCCACTGAAACAGTGACAATACAGTCACTTTCTCAGATATCAATGTAAGAACTGCAGCACTCTAGTGTACTCTAAAGAAACTTCTTTCTAGATCTATGGTGTAATGTTTCAACACTGTTGGATTCAACATGGATATTAAGATCTAAATATAAAATATATCTATATACACTCCATGTCCATCCAAACGATTAAAGTCTGCTGAACATATCAGGAAGGACAAGACAGAGTGGAATAGATGACAGCGAAGTGGCCATTAATACCTGCAACTTCCGCCTCCTGAAAGACATGTAGTCAATCCTGTTTCTTGAATAAACAATGGACACTGCCATATATTTGACAATCACAGAAGACAACATGCCTAAGGAACAATACCATTATCTCCTGGAAGGAAGTTAGGACACTTGGATGACTCACCCCCACTCTTCAGGGACATGTGATTGGTGATTCAACCAAGCCTAGGGGGAGTTACAGACAATGTGACCTGTCCAGCCAGGCTGTGGAGCTTTGGGACAAGAATTACACCTACTGGAAGAAGTGACCTCTACAATGCTTCCTGTAGACCACAGGTGTCAAACTGCAGCCCTCCAGCTGTTGGGAAACTAAAACTCCCATCATGCATTTGTATAATCTATAATAGTGGGCATGATGGGAGTTGTAGTTTCCCAACAGCTGGAGGGCCGCAGTTTGACACCCCTGCTGTAGACTATATAAAAACTGTGCCGATTGGTTAAGACTGCTCCTGGAAGTGTTCCAGGGAGTGAAATGGCCGGGCCATGTGTGTGGGTGTGTCTGGTATAAAAGATGGCACACAAGGTTAGGTAGGTCTCTTTCCACCATCCTTCCTGCTACCCTCTCCCAGGGCCGGGACGATGGGTAGGCAGAGGTAGGTGATCGCCTAGGGCGCCTACCTCTGCCTGTCTCTAAGGGGCGCAGGCAGGGGCCCCGAACCTCGCTGTGCTTCAGGCCGCTGCCGTGGGCCTGAAGCACCGGCGGTCTCTGTATGTGCGTCCAGCTGCGGGCTTCTGCGGAGCATAGAGCGAGCGCTCCCTGCTCTGCAGACAGCGTCGGTCCGGGTCCGACACTGCGGGGCTGCCGGGTCCGTCACTGCAGGGCCGCCGGGTCCTCATAGCGCTGAGGACCCGCCGCGGCCCCGTGCTGCTCGCTGGCAGCTGCGCGATGAAGTGAGGTCATTGCGACGCTGCCTCTCCTCGGAGCAGCGTCCCGGCGCTGGAAGCGTGGCCTGAAGAGCAGCGCGCAGCTGGGAGCAGGTAAGGCGAGTATAAATGTTGTTATTTTTAACTGTCTGTGTGTCCCCTATAGCTATACGTACTGCCTCTGTGCCCCCTATAGCTATACACACTGCCTGTGTGCCCCCTATAGCTATACACACTGCCTGTGTGCCCCCTATAGCTATACACACTGCCTCTGTGCCCCCTATAGCTATACATACTGCCTCTGTGTCCCTATATACCGGCCTGTATGCCCCCTATATATATTTATATGCCTGCCTGAGTGTCCCTATATCTGTATATCTGCCTGAGTGCCCCTATATCTATATATCTGCCTGAGAGTGCCCCTATATCTATATACCTGCCTGAGTTACCCTATATTTATATATCTGTTTGTCCTATCTGAGGGGATATATATACCTATAATTAAGGAGTTGCTGGAAATGTGAGGATTCTAAGATATGTGTCCAAATCTGCAGGGACGAGTTTTGGCCGAGAGCAATCAGCATGAAGGTGTGAACCGGATGGAGAAGAAAAGGGAAAGTGATCGACACTGATCAGAAAAGACGTCTCCTGTGAGTCACTAAATGTAACTGCAGTGTAATCACTTATACTGTATTTCTACTGAGCATCTACATACAACTAGTATCTGCCACTATATGGTCACTGTATGGCGGTGGTATGTCTGTAGAGCCTGCGTACAGCTGATAGTCACAGGTGGAGGTCGCGGCAGGAGTATTTGATCCTTAAAGGGGTGTTATCGTTTCATTAAATGGTCTTCAGAATAAGGGGACAGTGAAAACAAGCAACTGTGCAATTGGATGCCATTAGCAAAGCTGCCTTGTTTTCACAGTGTCTCTTATCTTGTGTTTTTATTTACACTGATATCCAGTGTGGGTCTAATCCCTCCTGATCCCTCCTCCTTGCAATTCACTAGCTGGAGCTCATTTACATTCTGTACAGCCCCTGGGTTGTATTCAAGGAGCTGTGTGTCTGACTCGGATGTTAGGGGCCGTTACATTTTCTGTTTCTACACCTATGCAGAAACAGACTGCAGCAGATTGTACAATGAGAAAACATGACAGTTTTTGTCCCTGTGCCTAACTCTCCTGATACACGCAGATCTGTGCCGTTGTTAGAAAGCTGTAATACATCTCCAGCTGTGAGAGGAGATCAGTGTCAGATTAGATTGAATTCGCACCTGTGGTATGTATACAGCCTTTTATAAAATAAGATGATAGGAGAGACACAGTGATCTGTGGACTCAGGGGGGAGGGGGGGGGGGAGTCCCAGGCCAGCAGTGAAGGGAGGATGATGTCATCCAGCTGGGAGGGGAAGAAACGCCCCTGCATTCACAGAGCTGGGAAGCTAAGAGAAGTGTGAATGAGCCGAAGTAAGGAAGCGATACATCCCCTTTAAGTAGTAATAGTTTTGGGTCTTGGTTTTGTAGGAGGGTTTTTAGTAACAATCATTTGTCTGGTAGATTTGCTCCATGTATCGGTGGATTATTTGGTGACTGTTATTTAGGGGTATTACACAGTCATATGTAGGGGAGCACTTTTGAAAAAGCAGATTTGTCATCGCTGATTTTCATTGTGCAGCGACTGCTGAGGAGATGGACGGGATCTATGTGGAATATGCAGAAAATTCGTGACATGAACAGAAGTTTTTTCTGTGTGGGAGAGAGTAACTGGTGCAGGGGGGGCGAGAGGAATTGGGAGGGGAAGGGGGTGAGTGCATTTTTTTGGGGAGCGAGGGGGGGGGGGGGGCGCCATTGGCTGTACTTGTCTAGGGCACCAAAATGCCTTGTCCTGGCCCTGCCCTCTCCCCCTTAGTTAGCTAGGTTTCCTATTTGTACATATATTTATATTATTCTTTGTAATAAACCCTTTAAAAGATCGGGTTGTTCTTGATCAGTTATTAAGGCACCCAAACCCCAGCAGATTCTACAAACAATATTTAGAGCTTGATAAAAGGATGACGCTTATATACAGCCCGGCTAGGTTCACACTGTTTTTGCATCCTGTTTAAAGGTGCTGCCCCTTACATTGGTCAAATTCAGACAGGTAAGAAAAAGGGACCCTGCAACATTTTGAGGTCCTGTTGCATCCTGTTTAAAAACAGGATTTAGATGGATTGCTTTTTTTTTTGACAATGGGAGTAAAGGGTAAATGACAACCTAATTGTCATTACATTGTATCCACTTTTGAAAGTACTGTATATACTCGAGTATAAGCCGACCCGAATATAAGCCGAGGCACCTACTTTTGCCACAAAAAAACGGGAAAGCTTATTGACTCGAGTATGAGCCTAGGGTGGAAAGTGCAGCAGCTACTGGTAAATTTAAAAAATAGAGATGGATATCAATAAAATTACATAGGCAGTTTAATGTCCCTCTATATGCCGTTATAGGCAGGTAAATGTCCCCCATAGCAGTTATAGGCAGATAAATGTCCTTCATAGCAGGTATATGTCCCCCTTCAGTACTCCCCATTTCCCACTGCTCCGATGCGATCCATCTTCTGGCACAGGCGGCGTGATGTCATCATGCTGCACAGGCGCTCGCTCTCTGCTCCGCAATGGTATCTTCAGCTGTATGCGCTCCCTGAGGAAGAGCATATAGCCGAAAAGATCGCTGATTCTGCTTGGACACTTACGGCTGACTCGAGATTCAGCTGTATGCGCTCCCAGCAGAAGAGCATACAGCTGAAGTATCCCTGCCGGCGACCGGGCCATGGCAGCTCCTGGACGCTGGGGGCTGACTCGAGATTCAGCTAAATGCGCTCGCAGAGGAACCGTTTACAGCTGAAGATTCCCTGATGGCGCTCGGGCCATGGTAGCACCTGGGCACCGACAGCTGACTCTAATATAAACTGAGGAAGGGTTTTTCAGCACATTTTTTTTTGTGTTGAAAAACTTGGCTTTTTTTTTTTTAATCGTGGATACAAAAGCATGATTTGAAAGGTACCTTTAGAAATGTATTTTCTCCACATGTTTAAGGCTCAAGCTACAGTATCATAGTATTGGATAACATACCATTAAAAGCTTATCTTTTCATTTCGGCTATGTTCAAATAGCAGAATTTCAAGGAGTTATGTAACTGTTCTCCTTCTAATGCTTGAATTAGGTTAAGTAATGAGAAAAAACCCAAAAACACATACTTTCCTCTCCCGGTCAGCTCAGTTTCAGGACGCCTGCCCTTTTCTTAAGTTTACTTCTGGCTACGGGCAGTCAGTTTGAGTAGTGCAGCCACAGATTTGCTGCATGGGTAATAAGCACAAGGAGTTCAGCCACTGATTGGCTGCATGGGTAATCAGCTTAAGTAGTGCAGCCACTGATTGGCTGCATGGGTAATCAGCTCAAGTAGTGCAGCCACTGATTGGCTGCATGGGTAATCAGCTCAGGTAGTGCAGCCACTCATTGGCTGCAGTTCTCACATGCTATTTCCTGACATGAAGTGAACGCTCTGAATGGTGATGTCAGGAAAGGGCATGTGACCGCTGCAGCCACTCACGAGCAAACTACCAGAAGGAAACTGAAGAATTTTATTAATGCAGCCCTATCCACATTTCAGCTTTATTTAAAAATATGTAGCATAAAGTAGCTGCAGTTTACCTGGGCCTAGCCATGTGCATTTTACCCCGAGATGCTGCAGTGTAATGGTGTGTTCACACGGCATCTTGCAGCACGTACCTGTGTACCTCTATGAGAGCTACAATTACTGTAATTACAGGACTTATTTCAGGGAGCATTGCAGCGCAATTATGCGCAATTTCATCCCGAAAGACGCTGTGTGAACATAGCCTTAGGTTATGTATACACAAGCCTTTTTTAACCCCTGAAGCCGAACGCCTGAAAAGTAGTTAATGACCAGAACATTTTTTTAGTTTTTGCCTCCTTGCGTTTCAAGAGTTGTAACTTTTATTTTTTCAATGACGCAGTTGGATGAGGCCTCGTTTTATTCGAGACAAGTTGTACTTTATGGGGGAATAGTTTAAATTCACTTATAAATGATCGCAGTATTTTTTTTTTATTTTGTAAAAAAGTTTGTTTTTTTAATACCATTCACACTTAAGAACTTGTTAGATTAATTCTACAGGTTATTACGGTCATGTGGATACCTAATATGTGTAGGTTTTTTGTGTGTGTGTAATTTATGCACAATTATTTTTTATTAAATATTTATTTCTATTTTATTTATTTTTTTATTTATTTTTTTTTAATTTTTTATGTTTTCTTTCCTTTTTTTTTTTTTTAACTCCCATGAAGGGAGAACTGTTTAACATTTCTTTAAATTTTTTTTATACTTCGTAATGTATTCGCATATTCATATGTGCGAATACATTCTAATCTGTGTCACTTTGACACAGGCAGTGATCTAGACCGCACACAGTGTGTCCTGGTCACTGGCTTAGTACAGACAGCTCTGGGGCCACTCTAGGTCCCCAGGGCTGACTGTGCAGCCATTCTCCGGGCTCTGTTGGGTCACTGGGTGTTCCGATCAACCGACAGAGCAGGGGAAAACTGTGATTGCGCTGCGGTAACGCACCGCCGCAATCAAAGGGTTAAAGCACCGGGTTGCGGAGGTTTCCTCTGCTCTCCGGGGATGCTCTGGGATCGGGGCTGTATAGTACAGCCCCAATCCCTGCGCAGCTGCGGCGCAGGGCACCACAAACTCCAGTGTCTGCAGCGACGCCAAAAGACGTCGCTGCAGACGAACGACCTGCACCGGCTGACGCCATAAGACGGTGCGCGGTTGTTAAGGAGTTAAAGTGTAAATGTACGCTTCAAAAAAAACCCTTGAATAGAGGTGTATCTTGAAGCATTTTTTTTTTTTTAAAAAAAAAAAAAAATCCTTTCCCCGTTGTTGACTGTGGGGATTTTACAAGCGAAAAACGGCTCAAGAATTGACATCACTTATTTGTACATCCATAATTCCACCCAAAAAATGGCTGGCAGTTACACTTGCAAAATATGCTTCGTGTGAATGACGGCGTATTTTTCATTCTATTCAATGAGGAAACTTGCCTGAGGCGGATTCTGGGCCATTTTCCAATGTGTAAAACGTGCTAAAAAGCTCTGTGTGATCATACCCTAAACACTCAGCAAAGTTGGGCAGGGATAAGCGGGAGGAGTCGGTTGTGGCTTTTCTCCATTCCCTTGGCTAAATAGACAGCTCTCTCCCTGTAGGCAGTGGCTTCTCTCTCTTTACCTGGCCTAACTTGTCCGGGCGAAGGTGTTTCAGAGTAAAACCCACACGATTGGGGCCAGGTATCCTGCAGCCTTTTTATGCTGCCCATTGTTAGAGGCAGTATTCGGTAGCTAACAGGTTTTCTTCAATGTACGTTTTAGAGCAGAATCCGTGTCCCATCATTCCTAAGCGTTCATGTCACTTACTCAAGCAGATACCACATTGAAAACCCCGTCAGGTAGATAGGAAGCTGATCCACATCCATAAAACACAATGAAATCTGGGGCACTTAAAGGGGTTGTCTCACTACAAGGATTGCTGCTTTTTATGTTAATGATCTTGGAAAAACAATTCACTTTGCAATATATGTCCATTACCAGTGTCCTACCTATTCCGAGATATCCCCTCTTGTATGGGCTGCATCGCTATAGCTACAGACCTGTTTGATCGCTCCTGATAGGCTGCCAGCACTGGTCGCTATAGCTACAGACCGGTTTGATCTCTCCTGATAGGCTGCCAGCACTGGTCGCTATAGCTACAGACCGGTTTGATCTCTCCTGATAGGCTGCCAGTACTGGTTGCTATAGCTACAGAGCTGGCTTCTACTGCAGACTACTAGAAGTAAACACGCCCCTGAATTCAAAATTAAACCAAGAAAACAAGACGAATCAATGTAGCGAGACAACCCCTTTAAAGTAAAAATCCCAAATTCAGAGGTGATCACCAACCGAAATTCCAACGGCCAAAAAAAATCCATCAATTGAAAATAGCTTTACTGATCAGGAAAGCCACGCGAGATATAATCCACGTTATACCAGCTATTGGACACAACCTCACGTGACCCCCAAAAAATCTCAATCTAAAAATTTTTAAAAGGGGAAAGAAAACAAAAAGTTAAAGGGAAAACATAAGCATGTCAGAATCATAAAATATTTAATAAGGTATATTTTAGGGAATATACTGTGTATAAAATTTGAGATCACAATAGGAAGCTATTTCAGACCCTCTCCAAGCTATTACCATCATCCATTTGCAATGCTCTGCAGATTGTATTACCACTGATACAAGGCTCTACTACAGCATACAGCTTGTAAACTAATACCAAAGTGACAACGCATAGAAAAGAAAAAAAAAAAATCACAAGGCTAGAGCGTCGCGATTATCTCTACGAGCAAAGGGGGAAAAAAAATAAAAAACAATATAAAAAAATAAAAAGGTTAGAACACAGATCACGTTACACTAATGTAGCAACAATGCATATATATTGTTCTCATTAGTAATTAGTAGTCAAACTGCATAAAGGTAAAAATGATGAAGCAGAAAGAAGCTCACGGTAATAAAGTACAAATAAGCAGCTCGGCGGAAGAAAAAACAGGAGGGAGGGAAGGAAAACCGAAACTGGGGGAAAAAAAGGAAAAGATGACAAAGAACCTGCTGCTCTTTATTCTAACATCTGTGTGTAACTAAGTGCTGTCAGTGTGCACCGAGCCCTTCAGTCCTGAAAGGTGTCGACAAGCCTTTGCCCTGCAACGCACTGTGGACTTCCCTCGGCACCCGAGCTAAGACTAATGGACCAGGCAGGACTTTCCGGAGGCAGTGTGTTGCTGAACATCAGATAACCGTCTCATCTCTTCGTCTCCATGTTTTCTTCTCTGTCTTGAGGTAGTTGGATGAAAACAAGCAAGTGTCAGGTGTAGTGGCAAGGATGCTGCACGAGTTATTTCAGATCAGTGGCCTTAGTTGGCGAACTACCTAGCCAAAAACTGAAGACATGGTGACACGGAGAAAGGTGGTGCTCGAGATCCATGGTGCCTGTTGGTCCACGTTCCTTTTCGTGATTTGAGAAGAATGTCTTTATTTATAAAAAGTCAAAAAGAGAGATGCTCTGGGAGCAAATCGAATCATCGCCCTTTGCTGTAACCAGGAAAAAACTGGTCAAGCAGCGTCTGCAGGACCTTATTTGGAACCATATTGTAAGTCTTTCCAAGGTCATAACGGCACGCTGGACAAGTGTAGACCTCAGCTCGGAACGAGCGTTGCAAGCAGCTCTACAGGGAAAAAAAAAGAGAAGAGTGGGAATTAGTTGTTGTACAAACCAATAAAATCATTTAAAGGGGTTGTCTCACTACAAGGATTGCTGCTTTTTATGTTAAAGATCTTGCAAAAACAAATGACTTTGCAATATGTGTCCATTAACAGTGTCCTACCTATTCCCAGATATCCCCTTTTGTATGGGCTTCATGAACTCCTCAGGTCGCAGTACCCCAGTTTCCCCCGAAAATAAGACATAGTGCATTTTTTTAATGCAATTCAGAGTTTGGCTGCTTATGCTGATGTTCGTGATGAAATCACTACAGTATATTAATACATGTTGATGTTTTGTTCAACAATAAATGTGAATTATTGTTCATAGAGAAAAAAAAACATCCCCTAAAAATAAGTCTTAGCTCGTCTTTAGGAACAAAAATTAATATAAGACACAGTCTTATTTTTGGGGAAACAGGGTAGCTACAGACCTGTTCAATCTCTCCTGATAGGCTGCCAGCACTGGTCGCTATAGCTACAGACCTGTTCTATCTCTCCTGATAAGCTGCCAACACTGGCTGCTATAGCTACAGACCTGTTCAATCTATCCTGATAGGCTGCCAGCACTGGTTGCTATAGCTACAAACCTGTTTGATCCCTCCTGATAGCTATAGCAGCCAGTGCTGGCAGCCTAAACCTGTTGCATCTCTCCTGATAGGCTGCCAGCACTGGTTGCTATAGCTACAGACCTGGCTTCTACTGCAGCCTAGTAGAAGCCAGTAAACACGTCCCAGAATTCAAAAGGAAACCAAGAAAACAGGACTAAGGTAAGATGAATCAATGTAGTGAGACAACCCCTTTAAGGATAAAAGTATTTAGGTTTGTCTTTAAAAGGTTTTTCCAATGAAACAGAGAGGTGGGCGATTCATCCCCTAGGACATTTTCTGTGCTGTATGTAGCCTCCCTTCTTTGCAGAAAAGCAACAGCGTTTCCCATTTAAAAGTCGTTTCCTTTTGTCTTGTAAAACTACAAGTCCCAGGATCCTTTGCTGCGCTCGGTCTATCTTTCTACCTCCTGACCTCCGTCTCAGTGCACGCCCCATGTTTCCTCCCTTATTTTGAGGGCCATGGGAAGGAGAACAAAAAGCACTGTATTTAAAACACTGCCCTATAAAAAGCCAAATTCCTTTGGTCCTGGGCTCCACACAGAGCTGTTTCCTGCGCATCCTGTTTCTAGACAGCTGATGTAGAACTGTACGAAGCTCCCAGAAAATGTAATGAATGTATATTACAAAAGTGCTGAATTATGGGAGAGGTAGTATTTAGAAAAGTATTTTTCCACTGGACAACCCTTTAACAGGGTATTCCCAACACACTGATTAGCTTTAAACATGTAGGCAAAGGTAAACACTTTTACCATATCCATTGCTGTTCTTGTTTTACCTTCTTTTAAAGTTAGAGCAGTACTTATGGCCTGCTCGTTTACAGAAGGTTTTCTACCTTCTGGCAACCACTTCTCTCTGTTCTGCCCTGGGCGGGCTGGTGATGTCTTCCTTTTGTGTCTTATCAGCAGCACAGGAGCCTGTTCATTTTTCTTACCGACAGAATTTAACCATTAACCCCTTAAGCTGAATGCAAGAAAAGTACTTCATGACCAGCCCATTTTTTTTTAGTTTCTGCCTCCTTGCGTTTCAACAGTCGTAACGTTTTTCTTTTTTCAATGACGCAGTTGTATGAGGCCTCGTTTTATTCTGGACAAGTTGTACTTTTTGTGGGGAATAGTTTAAGTTCACTTATAGATTATTGCAGGATTTTTTTTTTTAACATTTTCTTTTCACTTTCTTTTACACCATTCACAAATTCACACTTAACTTGATTATTACAGTCATGTGAATTTTTGTTTTTTGTTTTTTTTGTGTGTGTAATGTATGCACAATTATTTAATATTATATTTTTATTTTATTATTTATTTTTGTCTACACTTTGTTTTTTACTTGTTTAAAAAAAAAAAAAAATCCCATGAAGGAATAACCCCAACATATGTTGTTTTGTTTTTTATACTTAGTAATGTATTAGCATATTCATATATGCTAATATATTATAATCTGTGTCAGTGTGACACAGGCAGTGATCAGGACAGCACACAGTGTGTCCTGATCACTGGCTTGTTACACAGACAGCCCTGGGGCTACTCTAGGTCCCCAGGGCTGACTGTGCAGCCGTTCCCCGGGCTCTGTCGGGTCACCAGTAGTGCTGATCACCCGAGCAGGGGAAAGCCCTTTGATTACGCTGCGGTCACTGACCACTGCAGTCAAAAGGCTAAGCGCCAGGAAGCGAATATTTCCCCTGCTCGCCGGTGCTTACAGAGGCGGCACATGGAACAGGGCTGTGAAATACAGCCCTGTTCTCAGTGCTGCTGTGGTACCGGGAGCCACAAAATCCCATGTCTGCAGTGACACCAAAAGACGTCGTTGCAGACGAACGACCTGAAATGCCCCAATGTCAAAAGACTGTGGGCGGTCATTAACGGGTTAAAAGCTCTGTAGACTTGTACCCTACTGTACTGTAACCTCCTCCTCTTCCCCTCAATCAACAATGTTCCTGTAACAGGCTAGGAATAGCAGAGCTGAAATGTCAGTAACTGCTGTAGACCCGCCCGCAGGCTGTTCAGGAAGTGGGAGCCTGAAGCTGGCTGTGGAGAGCAGGCTCTGTGACATATCCAGATGGGAAAACCCCTTTAAAAGAACAAACATGTCAATCACAAAGCACTAACATCAATTTCTAGTTACAAAAGAAATAAAAACCCTCACTCACTTTGCACACGTTGTGAAGGCATGCCGTTGTGACAGGTTGATACACCAGCTCTTGACAGCAGACGCACATGAACGTTTCTTCAACTGTCTTTATAAATTTCTAGGAAAAACAATATATATATTTTTAATATATTACGCCAATGACTCCAGCAAATGATAACATAACAACCATGCTAATTAATGCTTTGTGATGCAGGTATTGCCTCGGATCCAACGTAGATATCAGAGGACCATAATGGGACAGTGTGACATAAACCGTATACATATATATCACAAGATTAGCATAATATGGCAGAGATACTAATATATTTCAGCTAGTTTTGTTATACCAATGTGTTACAAAAAGTGGGCAGATCTGAGCGGTAAAAAAAAAAAAAAATAATTTATTTATGAATATTTTCTGCTACTTTTCCATTTTTAAAAGTGGCAGAAAAAGCCAGATCTGACCGATTATTGCTTTTGGCCTAAGCAAAATATATTAATATGGAATGCATTGCACATGAAAGATGCTGGAGTGCCACAGTGCACCACTAGTGACTCGCCCTCCCCTCAGTGTTGTGCTATGTAATTACAGCGGTTGGTCAGTTGATTTAAAAACAATTTGAGCAGCAGAACCTAATGTGTTATTTTTTTTTTTTTTTTTATAAACATAATTTTTATTAAATTTTACAATAACAAAAACATATAATAATTGTCCAATAGATGAAATACCACTTGATACACAAAGAAATAATATAAGGCATCCATTAGTACAAATAAGAAAAGTACTAAGTAATGAAAGTACAAAATAGCACTAATGAAATACTTTGGTATCATAATAAGGATGAAGCAACAAGACGGCTCCATCTTCACTAAAGAAAGAAAACAAAAAATAATAAAAAAAATAATAAAAAAAACAAAAAAAAAAGTAGACCACACTGGAATCACTTCCTGCAATGTAGGGACAGTTGGTTTCCAACCATTTGGTCCAGGAGTGGCTTCTTTAGTCGCTTAATAAAAAAATGTGCTAGAGAAGTGGTGTGGTTCCTAAAATGGTTTTGTGTCGAAATTTATTGGAACAGGAGCATGGTGTTATGGCTCTAAAGGGTTAAACTTGACACCGAAACTTAAAATTCAGGAGTTTTGTTATGACCTGTCGTCCCAGAACTTCATGGTTTCCACACAGGTCCATATACTATGGACAAAATCCGTGCGGGGGGGTGCCACACTTAGGGCAGGACGTCAAACGGTCTGGACAAGCTGGATGGGGGGGGGGGGGGATATTAAAGCCATAAATTGCGGAATGGGCAATTCTAAAGAACGTGTCCCTCCACTTCTCATTAACTATATATTTATGGATCTTCTGCCATCCCTGGAGGATTGTAGAAGAGATCTCCTGGTTAGGGTAGACCTTCTCCCACTTAGCAAAAATCCTGCAAGGCCCCTCGTCTTCTGAACCCGTACGAAGACCAGCATATAGCGCTGATAGAGAGTGGTCTGTTGAAGAAGTAGGACCGATAACATTATCAAAAGCATTCAACTTAAAATGAGACGGCCTCATGTCCTTACTTCTATAAAAACTCACTATTTGGGAGTAAGCCAAAAAATGCGATGGCGGCAAGGAATATTTTTGAGATAATTCTGAGAGAGAGCAAATCCATTGGTGGGAAGGGTGAATAAGCTGAGAAATAGTTAAAATCCCCTTACTCCTCCAGACTTTAAATTGGGGGTCATCAAGGCCAGGTTTGAATTCTGGGTGCCCATAGACAGGAAGGTATCTACTGGTCTTGTAGGGCAGAGAAAACAGGGTTCTACAGGCCTTCCAGGCTCCTATCGTGTCCCTCACAATGAGGCTATGTTTCGCCACCTTAGGAAGAGCAGAATATTTGATATGAAGGAGGCTTGGAAGCGTCCATGGTGTAGAACCAGTGCCGCCTCAGTAGAGAGATTGGAATATCTGGAAGACTGTTTAACCCAATCCGATCCGTGACGCAGGAGGCTGGCTAGATTATACAACCTCAGATCCGGCAAATTCAGCCCCCCCTTATCCATTGGGAGGATCAGTTTTAGCAGGGCTATCCGGGGGCGTTTTTTATTCCATAGGAAAGAAGTGAGAGGCATAAAGTTGGCGGACATCTTTATGTCTAAGCAATAAGGGGATTGTTTGTAACAAATACAGTATTTTTGGGAACGTCATCATCTTGAGAAGATGAGCCTTAGCAAGTAAGGGGAGCGGAAGATGAATCCATCGTTCCAATTCCTTACCAATTTTGAGGAACAGAAGGGGGTAATTGAGGTGATAAATGGACTCAGGCGACTTACGATATTTATTCCCAGATACTTGATGGAGGCACCCGCCAGGGATATAGGAAATTGCAAAGCAGATGTGAGGAGGTGAATGAGCAGGGGAGAGATCCAACAATTCTGACTTAGAAATATAACCTTGAAGCCGAGAAAAGGCCAAACTCCTGTAACAGATCTAAAGCTATCGGGACCTCCACCAGTGGGTCAGATAGATAAATCAGAAGATCATCAGCAAATAAGGAGACCTTAATATTGGATGAACCGATATTAATGCCCAGTAGATCTGGATTAGTGTGTGATTTTTTTTTTTAATCAACGGAACAACCCCTTTAATTACCATTACTAATTGTGTTCTATTCACTGGAAATTTTTTGCCCAGTAATAAACTGAAAAGCCAGGGAGGATCAAAGCTCAGACTAAAGAAGGTAAATATTTCCTATGAAAACACTACCCCAGATGTTAACATCTGCCATTACTTTTCCGCCATTATGCGTTCTGTCCCAATTTAAATACAGTTGTGTCTCTCAGATTACAATAGCCTCTGAATACAATATTCTCACCATACAATAATCTTTCCTGGGACATTGTATCTTGAAAGTGCAATCACCATACAATGTCCCAGACACTGCTGATCTGTGGCTCATGTGATTGATAGAAGATCCAACCAAATATCACGTACATTTTACTTTGAAAAAGCCATATTAGGGCGGTGCATGCAGTGATTGGCGGTATATAGTGCCTCTCTATAGTACAGTGTGGTACTACATGTCCAGTACTGCTCTTACATGTATTAGTGAGGTGTATGCAGTGATTGGTGGTTTATAGCGCCTCTCTACAGTACAGTGCGGTACTACACGTCCTGTACTCCTCTTACATGTATTAGTGAGGTGATGCAGGGACTGGTGGTCGAGCAGCGCCCCTCTACAGTACAGTCGGCACTACATGTCCTTTTACTGCTCTTACATGTATTAATGCAGTGCATGCTGTGATTGCCGGTGGGTCTTAGTCTAGTAGGCCATCTCCTCAGTAAGTGCAGTACTATGGTCCTTGAATGCTCTTCTGTCACCAAGATGTAGCGGCTCCTTTGGCACAAGTGTCGACGCCCCATTTCCTTTCTTTATCTGCATAACAGGCATTTCGTATAAGCCACTCATGGATGATTATTTCTTCTTTCACATCTCTGTAAACCTAAATTTTCTGAACAATCCAGAATCAGCATCTTCTGTGAATATCATAAGACTTGCTTAACTATCATGGACTTCAAAGATCAAATACTTTTTCCCATACATGCTTCCTTATTGAATACAGGAGAATTGTCTTGATATGTATATATCATGAGTCATATTTATAGATAATTATGTATAACGATGATGACAGTTACCTATAAGTGCATGAGTATATTATCTTTGAAACAACTTACCAGAACACCAATCCGTGTTCCACAGAGTTATGGTTCTAACATACAATGGTTGTCTCAGAACAAAATATTTTATATGTTGAGGGAGCGCAGTACACTCCTGCAATTACAGCTCGAGGAAACCGATGACATTTCCCTCGGACATGTTGACATTCATTATAACACAGCTGAACACAAGTTTAAAGAGGACCCGGGTGCTCCCTCAACAGATGGAAGGAGCAGGCTCTACTGATACCCACTGCTCCACTGACTTCACAACTTTAATTTTTTTTCTGTATTCTCCAAACCTCCTTCGTTTGCCATCAGCACAGCCATAAGCTGTGAGTCGTTTACATGGAGATGGTTAATGCGCCCTGAGCAGTGGTGACCACCCTTTTGAAAATGCATAGGCCAAACATCGGGCTACAAGTTTTCTAATGACCTTACACCATTGCTATCAAAGGCTATTATGGTGCATAGCAAGATGGCAAGAGGCTGAAATGCATGTCTATCCTCTTCAGTGATGGATCCCACTTTTTATCTTGGATGCAATGATAGCCAGAGATTGGTCTGGAGACTTTGTGGGCAATGCTATGAATAGTCCTTTACAAGGGAACATCATAACGTCTTTCCTATGGAATCATGGTGTGGGGGTGGCATAACGTACGTCAGCCAAACCTCTCTAGTCTAGTCAGGTACATGAATAGCTTGGGGTTACAGTGATTTGGATATGGATCCAGTAATATAGCCTTTTCTCTAAAAGTGTCCCAGAAGTCGTTTTTGCAACAGGACAACGCCAGGCAACATGCTGCCCCTGTGAACAGAATCATAGACTGTCAAAGGGGAGGTCTATGTTATAGGCCTATACACTTTTATGGTCACGGAAGCTCAGGGGATATGAACCTGTCCTCTCTCCCTAGGAACTCGCAGTCTAGAAATTCTTTAGCATAGCAGTACTGATGACTAATGAACTGGATTGTGGAACTACAAGAAACAATTTACATGAAGTTAGTGGAGATGCAGCTATCAGTAGATGTAACTAGCTTCATTTGTCAGAAGACCTCACAGCCCAAACAAAGAAGTAAACTTGGAAGAGGTATGGTCACGCACTCCTAGTGGGTGCCATGGTGGAAAGACCAAAAGTCCATATAGCACAAGCATTGTAATCTGCGGCACTCTAAGCTGAAGGTTAAGAAAGTGTACATTTTTATTCATGTATAAGTGAAATATTACATGACATTCATGGCAGGCAGCATACAGCATACATCAGAGACGCTCCATATAGTAGTTTCCTTGCGAAACGCGTGTTGGGTTGTCTCCTGGCACCATTTGGTCTGTATCCCTTTTTCTCTCTCTTTAATTGATGATTGTGCACAGTATATATGTCAGTATCTCAATATATATGTATTTTTTTATAGGAATTGATGTTGGGCTTGTATTACTTGCATCTGATTTACTCTTACTGAGTTTGTGGTACTATGTTTTCGCTGTCTTATATTGGGATACTTACATTATGGTAGTGCCTTCGGTATAACGCTTTTTATTGTGCTTTTTCTTTTGTCTCTATATGTGTATATTGCAATAAAATTCATCTTGTGTTTGTTATATAGTTTTGGGTAGTGTTGTTTTGTTTGGCGTTTTCAGTGCAAGAAAGGCAAAAAGTGGATCGCAGATGAAGTCACATTGTTTTGGCTTATAGCTTTATCAATAATCTATTTTATATATATTAATATATGATATAATATATATATAGCATATATATATATATCATTATATATCATCTATATATATATGATTATATGCAGATTTTGAGTGTAAAAGAACAATGGAGTAAGAATGGAAAAGAGAAGCAGAAACGAAGAAGAAAAACCAAAAAAGCAAGAGAAGCCAACTGAAGGAAAAAAAAAGTATGGAGAGGGAGAAGAAGTAACCAAGAGGGAAAAATACTGCAAATAAGAGGATGTAAGATATAAAAAAACGAAGTAGGGATGGAAATGAGATATACAGGGAGTAAGGGATAGGAAAAAGAAGTGGTAGGTAGCTGTAAACATGGATAAATTTAGAAGTATGTGAAAAGCAGGACAGTGAAAAAAGGATGGAGCAGGAGATAGAGTAAGGGTATGTTCACAAGGCATCTTGCGGCGTGTATCTGTGTGCACCGCAAGACGTCGTGTGTTTTGAAGAACGCGCTGATCAGTGCGTTCTTCTAAAGCGCGGGAAGGCGAGGAGGGTGGGAGACGGTGGCCACCGTATGGCCCCATTCATTTCATTATCCCTGCTGCGTACATGCTGGAAAGAAGTGACATGTTGAAATATGTCCTGAAAGACACTGTGTGAACATAACCTAAGGATGAGTGTAGAGAATATAGCAACAGTCGATGGAAAACAAATTTGAGAACAATAAGACTATTAATAAAGTCGATATATAGACAGAAAGATGGAGGGTTCAAGGGCGTTCGCACGGCCAGGACAAATACCGGCGGTTTGCCGGCCGGAATTAGTCCCTGTTTGCGCCCGTCCACGGTGGGGGGGGGGGGGGGGGGTTGTCACGGGTGAGTGGAGAACAGCCCTCCCCCCTCCCATTGAGAGCACCATCTCGTCGAAACGAGGAAGATGTGCATTTCAATGTTTGCCGCCGGAACCGCGCGAAAAAACCCGGGCGGAAAACCCGTGCCAGTGGGGACTGGCCTATACGGTTTGCCACATGGAGATACGGAACATTGTGCTCATTTTAGGCGTTTTCAGACGGTCTGAAAAACCGCAAACCGGCTGAAAAACCGGCCGAAAACCCGTGCCGTGTGAACATGGCCTATAGGTCGGCAGATGGAAGATAAAATGTTGTGACTCCCTTTGACCACTTTTCCCCATTTACTGAACACAGTATCCAACAGGGATATACAGAGGATCAGAATACCAAGGGTAAAAGTTGGAAAATAGGAAAATAAGGATGGATTAGAGTATGGAGTGAGCTATGGGTAAGCATGATGAAAAGGAGAGGCTACACACTGCCGAAATGTTGTGACTCCATCTGTGAGCCACTTTTCCCTATCTTACACTGAAACTTCTATATGGAGTGTCTATGATGTATACCAGGGGTCTTCAAACTGCGGCCTTCCAGGTGTTGGGAAACTAAAACTCCCATCATGCATTTGTATATAATCTATAACAGTGGGCATGATGGGAGTTGCAGTTTCCCAACAGCTGGAGGGCTGCAGTTTGAAGACCCCTGGTCTACATCATAGACACTCCATATAGAAGTTTCCCCTATACTCTGCTGGCCATATATGACAATTTACAGAGATCTTGATGCATGTAAAATCTCATAAGCAGGAATACAAATTTACACTTTCTTAGCCTTCAGCTTGGCGTCCCAGGAGTGCAATAGTCAAACAGAGAAATAAGACCTTTGAGCCTTTGCACTTACTGGACCTTCCTTGATGGAGGAGAGAACCTCGTCCCAGAGCTTCTGGTTAAGACAGTCCTCCTTAATGAGCCAGTGCTGCTGTTCAGTCAGCTGAAATGCTTCACCTCGGTCTTCCCCTTCTGAGCGCTTAATTAATTTGGTTGGTACAATCTCCACTGCGTCGTCTAGAAGAAGAAGAAAAAAATCACCCAGTCTAGTGGACATATTGTGTAGAGTTAAAGGCTATAGTTCCTGTAATATGGAGAGTGGCACATGGGGAAGGGGATTCTTTAGTTTTAACCCCCTAATAGTGCAGTTATTTTGGTTTCTGCATTTTAAATGGCGCATTGTTTTAATGTCTCCGTTGAAAGGGCCAGTTCAGAGGTTTTGTTCATTTTGGTTTTGGGGAGCTGATATGAACAAAAAGCATGGCAATTCTGGCATTGTTCTTTTGATTGTGCAGGTTACATAATGTGTTCATTTTATACCTTGGATCCTTTTTCTTACCCATTTCTATTATTTATTTTGACATACAGTAATAAAGCATTTTTAAAATAATTGAACGTGGGAAGGAAAAAACTAATGTGATGCAAACAAATAGGAAGGGGCTAAAAAAAAACCAAAAACTAACAACAGTAATACTTTTATTTTTTCGTCTACACAGCTTTATCATGGCTTGTTTTCTTGCCAGATATGATGTACCTTTTGAAGGTAACATTTTTTTTGACCATATAATATACTAGGAAATCAAAAAAAGCATTGTCATTTTTTTTTTTTGGAGGGGGGTGGGGGGTGGGGAGGGCAGGCGGGATGTTTTCATGGAGTTCAGTGTACAGTATACACTACTCACAAAAAGTTAGGGATATTTGGCTTTTGGTTGAAATTTCAGGATGAACATAAAATTGAATTTTTTTAAATGCACTAAATGAGATATGTCCAACTGTTCAATGTGTCAGTACTATCTGAACAGCTTCCTTATATCTAACAAGGAGCTTGATGGCAAAATCCCCAGCAGATGTTTGATCCCTGAATCACCCAATACATTTAGGGCATCAATTTGAATTGGAATTTTTAAAACACTCCCTCCTAAACATTCAGTTCAAAATTTTGATTCATAAACCCAAAAGACAACCCCTTTTAAAATTTAAACAACATTAGCTCGCCATCGAGGCTAAAGGCAGGATGCTCCCCCAGCCAAAGGGCCCACTGAGCTTAAAAGTTTAAACAGCACTTAGCAAAAAAAGAAATACAGAGAACTAAAAATAGTCCCCAGAAAGGAAAAAAAAAGGGGTGGGACGTCTTTTGGCTCCAACACACACTGATGACTTTGCAGAACAGGAAAAATTAATGCCCCACGGGCTCCCCAGGCATTTTTAAGGGTTTTTAAAGAGGCCCCGAAAAAGGGGGGGGGGGGGGGGGGAAAATAAAAAGAAAAAAACCAAAAGTTCGAAACCCCATTTACACCCACGGATTTTCGCGCTAGATAAACCCGGGCAAGGGGCCCATGACCGGGGCTTTTTTCCCAGCCCTCCCCTTAAACCGGTCTCCAGCATTGTTGGGGGCCCCATAAAATCGGGTTTTAGAGTGGAACCCGACTTTTATCCCTGAACGGGCACAAAAGGACCATTTTCCCCCCTTTTGGTCCAGCAAACGCTCCCTGCAAGATAAATGATGCCTTTTGCCTAATGGGGGTTAAATGCCCGCTAGCATCCCAGACCTTTTGCGATAAAAAACCCAATTATAAAATTTCCTTTTAAAACCCCTTTTTTTTTGGGTTATACTTTTTTTTACCCCCAAAGCGAAAATTGACCTTTAAAACTTAGGAATTTCCGCATAATGAACCTATTCGGGCAATCATTTCAGGGTGTAATAGGAATTTTTTAGATGGCACCAAAGAAAAATAACATGACAACGGGTTCGCACCCGGGGGTTTATCCGGAAAGGCCCAAACAAGGACGCACAAATTCTTTTAACCCTTTTTGAGCGTGGTCGTGTTTAAAATGGAAATAAGGAAATTAAATAGCCAGGCCCCCGGATTTCCCCTTTCGATCCTAACTTAATAGTGGAAGGAAGTTAACTTTTAAATTTTTTACTGCCCCCAGCCACGGGCTAATATTTATTTTTGCATTCGTTTGGGGTTCTTGGGGGTTTTTTCTAACGGTCGTGCCACTAAACCCACTAGACATACTGGATTTATATATAAAAATACACACTTCCCAAACCTTGTGGGTTTTTTTCCCTTTACTTCCATTGCTTTGGGCGCTGCTGTGTCTGGAGCTGCTTCGGGTGGAATGGCTTTGTTGCTCTGCGTTCATCCGGGCTTGCTCGGGGTTCCCAGCACCCCCCCTTTTGGGGAGTTGATTACTGGACTAGTTGGAACTACTTTGGGCCTCAAAATTTCACAGGCTTTTTTTTAAAACTTTACTTTTTTTCTCTTTGTTCGCCATGGCCTCCAAATATCCTTCTGGGAACTACGAAATATTAAACCCCAGATTTTTACCACCCTTAAAGTGTAGCTAAAAGTTACTAATACTTCTAAAATTTTAATTATACAAAAAGTGGTTGAAGGGGGAAAAATTTGGGAAACTTTCTTTTGAAATTCTTTTCATTTTAAGACGTATGGGAGATTTGCTCATGTGACGTGAGGTAGGAAGGCTTAGATCAGGGAAAGAAGGAAATTTTAAAATATTAATAAATATATATATATATATATAAAAAATAAATTTTATAAATATATAAATTTATATATACACAAACATAATATTTTCATACATAAACACACACCCCCACACACAAAAACCCCAACACACATTGGGTGAGGAAATTATTCAACCCCCCTTTAAAAATTTTTCCACTTTTTAGTTTCTTTTCAGGCCAAAAATTTTGGTAAGTTTTCAAAAAAAGTTCTTTTTTTGCTCATTAATGACCCCCTTTCCCCCCCCCCCCCCCCCTCCCCCCCCCCCCTTGAGGGGAAAAAAAAACAAAATTTGTACATATTTTTTGCAAATTTATTAAAACAAAAAAAAATTTAAATATCTCTTTGGCATAATATTCCAGGTTTTTTTTCTCATTATTGAAAAGAATACCCCCGGACCCTAGAAATTTCCCATGAGTCTTTTTTGGGAAAATGATGCAAAAAGTTTTATCACACCAAGATTTTGGGGATCCTTTTGCCATTTCCCCTTTGCGGGCTCTCCAGGTTTCCCTCAGGTTGGAGGGTTTAACTTTTTGGTGGGACCCCTTTTTCAAGTCCCCTCCAGAGACGCTAAAATTGGGTTTGGGTTCGGGGGCCGGCTGGGCCAGTCAAAATGGGGCACAAAAATTTGTTCTGAACCTGCTTTGTTATTTTACTGTGTGCTTAGGCCATTGCTTTTTGGGAAGATGAACCTTCGGCCGTCTAGGTCCAAGTCTGGTTTTCACCCGGGATTCCTTACTTGGCCGCATTCATCTTTCCTTCAATTGCAACCATCTCCTGTCCGTCCCCATAGCAGGATCCCCCCACCAGTGTCACTCGGGGTTTTTTGGATGGGCATGGAATAAATTTCCTTTTTTCCCCTTTTTTTCCCAAATGGGGGGGATTCAAAGACAAAAAAATAAAATTTTTTGGGGCTACCAAAGGAAAAAAAAAAGGAAAAAAATTAAATGTCTGACAAAAATTTTTTTTTGTTTTGTTTAATTAAAAAATTTTTTTTTTAAAGGCTTAAAAGGGAAAAGCTATTTTTTTTTTGCTTTCTTCCCCTTAAAAATTTCCCCCGCTCCCTAAAACCCCCCGCCCTTAAAGGGGGCCCTTTCCAAAAAAATTAAAATTTTTGTAAATTTCTCCTTTTGCCAAACCCCCGGGGTTTTTACCCCTTTTACCCGGGACGCCAACTTCCGAAATCCTTTTTGGGGGGGGGGTCCTATGTCTTTTCATAAGCTCTGCGTTTCCCCTATTTTTTAAAGGGAAAGGCGGTTTTCTGTTTCACAAAGGAAGGTTTCTTTCTGGGCAAAACCTTTCCAGAAAAAAACCGCGGGGACTTTCATTTAACCCCCTTTGGGGGCAAAAGATTAAAAAAAGGGGAAAAAGGGGGGGGAATTTTTAAACCAAAACCGGGAATTTGGTTTTTTTCCCCCCAAAAAAAATCAAAACAGCAATGTATTTGTTGATAGTCTTCATTTACCTTTCCCTACACGTTCAAAGCTAATCAATGTGGTGATAAAACCCCTTTAAATACAAGATGCGTTACCATGGACATCGAGTAGTGGAGTAGAAAATTAGCTATAGCCAGACAGTACCAAAATGTGAAGAACAAATCCTATAGACAAGGGTAATGGTAAAAAACAGTTGTCAATATATCAATACATTTACATGAGGAATAACAGAGAAACAAAACAATCCATAAATCCCATAAAACCCTTTTCTTGTCTGATTCATTTGGGGACACAGCACCTTGGTATAGGCCCATGCCATAGGAGACTGACACTAGGCAGAACCATATGAGTTGGATCCGTCCTGATGGACTATATTCCTCCTTCTGATGCTACTCAGGCTACTCAGTTGGTACAAAAGCGGTAGCAAAGACGATAAACCATAGTCCGACTCCAAGGAGAAAACATCAAATGGGAATCAGAAAAGAATAATAAAAAAAGAGAGGGAACTGTGTCCCCCAATGAATCAGATGAGAAAAGGATTTTATGGTAAGTACAAAAATCTCAATTTCTCGTCAATATCATTGGGGGGACAGAGAACCTTAGGATATACAATAGCAGTCCCAGAGGGTGGGAAAAGAAGTCACAAAAGAAAAACATTTACCAGCAGCACCAGCCCTTAGCACATTGCTACCTGAAGTACCGACGTCCAAGGCTTGCGTCAGCCAAGGTAAAAAATGTATAGACCGAAGCCCAGGTGGCAGCTCTGCAAATCTGACCGATAGGCTTCCGAAATTGCAGATCGAATCCAGCTGGCAATTGTGGCCTTAGAGGCCGCCAGGCCCCTGTGCAGACCCTCTGGAACGACAAAGAGGGCATCAGAGCGCCTAAAAGGGTTCAGTTGGCCGAGAGGTAGATCTGAAATGCCCCGACAACGTCTAAACAATGTAACAACCGCTCTGGGCAGAACTATGTCCTCAATGATATGAAATTATAAAACCATCTTAGGAAGAAACGAAGGAACGAGTCGTAGGACAACCTTGTCCTTATGGAGCACCAGAAAAGGAGATTTACAAGACAGAGCCACCAGTTCAGACACTCGGTAGATGGAAATAATGGCCACCAAGAAGGCCACTTTCCATGAAAGCAAACGCAGGGACACTTCCCGTAAAGGCTCAAATGGTGAGAACTGCATGGCTCGATAGGCCTACGAATCAGTGGGACAGAATGAGCGACCCCCTGCAAAAAGGTTTTAACCTGGGGGTGGGTAGCCAGCTTGCACTGGAACAGAACTGAGAGGGCAGAAATCTGCCATCTCAGGGAAGAAAGAAGGAGCCGAAGCTCCAGGCCTAACTGAAGAAAAGAAAGCACCCTAGGAATGGAACATACCAAGGGGTGAAACCCCTGCCACTCAGTCCAGGCAAAAAAGGCCTTCCAGACTTGAGGCTTTTGAGCACTCGAGGAAGCAGGGGCCAGGGAATGAAGAGGTAGATCGGAGCAAACTGACTCCTTGGTAGAACCAGTGCATCCACTTCGAGGGCCAGGGAATCCTGGGACCTGAATACATACCTCAGGAGCTGATGATTGAGGCAAGATGCCAATAGATCGATGCCTGGAGTGCCCCACCTCTGGCAGAGACAGTGAAAAATTTCCGGTAGAAGTGCCCACTCCCCGGGATTGGCTGATGCATGACTGAGACAATCGGCCAACTGGTTTTTCACCCTTGGAATGAAAATCGCGGACAAGATCGGAACTGAACGCTCTGCCCAGTGAAGAATCCTTTAGGTTTCCAGAAAAGCCGCCTGGCTCCTTGTGCCTCCTTGATGATTTAGATAGGCCACCGCTTTGGTATTGTTGGACTGAATCCAAATCGGGCAACCCTGAATGAGGGGTGACCAATGTAACAGCACTAGAAAAACAGCCCTGAGTTCTAGGACATGGAGGTGGAGGGCAGAGTCGCTGAGGGACCAGAGACCCCGAATATTCCTGGTGGCAACAATTGCGCCCACCTCAGCGTGCTAGCATCTGTGGTGAAGATCAGCCATAGTGGGGGCAAAAACGACTTTCCCTGAAGGAGCGCAGGGGAGACTAACCATCAGCTGAGGTCGAGTTGGACCTGTGGTGGAAGGAGAATAACTCTTTCCAGGGACATTAGAGAACCGTCCCAATGAGACAGGATTGCCCGCTGCAGGAGGTGCGAATGAAACTGCGTGAAAGACACCACTTCGAAAGCAGCCACCATCCTGCTGAGAACCTGCATGCAAGTACGAAGAGTAAATGATGTAAGAAACACCCACCCGTAAGAGTGGAACCTTTTTTGGTGGAAGAAACACTCTGGCCATCCGAGGATCATCCCCAAAAATTCCATACTCTGAGATGGGGTCAGACAGGACTTGTCAAAGTTGACCACTCAGCTGAAGTACGCCAAAGCGTCCAGGGTGATCCTGGTGCTGTCCCGGCAGGCGTCTTGAGACGGAGCCTCTACTAGAAGATCGTCCAGATATGGAATGACATTAACACCCCTGATGTACAGAATTGCCATTAGGGGTGCTAGGATCTTTGTGAAGCCCTGAACTGGAAATGCCTCGAGCCTACTGCAAATTGCAGAAACCGCTAATGGGCCTGGGCAATCAGGACATGCCGATAAGCATCTCTGAAATCTATAGCAGCAAGAAAGTGGCTCTGCTCCAAAGACGCAACTACCGACCGGAGAGACTCCATGCGAAAGCCGGGAACACGTACATACTGGTTGAGCTCTTTGAGGTCCAACACCGGCCTTTTTTGGGGACCGTAAAGACGTTTGAGCAAAAACTTCAGAACCAGAATGATTACCCCCTGAAGGAGGAGGACATAAATTGCCTGAAGGAACGCTGCCGCCCAAGCCGGAGACCGCTTGGCCTCCATGGAACGAGGGGCCTTCCCTGAAGCCAGTCTGTAGTAAAAGTCCCGAAAAGACTGAACCTGGGGGCATCTCTTGTTGCGTGGATAATGCCACGCCGGCTGAATTTGAGGGAGGAGACCACTGCTACCCCCTATGGCTTCTGAAATAATCTCGTCCAAACGCTTGCCAAACAGCTTACCACCAGAGAAAGGAAGCACAGTTAAGGGGTTGTCTCACTACATCGATTCATCTTTCATTTTTGAATTCAGGGGCGGTTTTACCGGCTTTAGTGACTTATACTGGCTACTACTCTCCTGCGTGAGGACAGCAGGTTTGTAGCTATAGCAACCAGCGCTGGCAGCCTATAAGGAGAGATCTAACAGGTCTGTAGCTATAGCGACCTGAGGAGCTGATGTAGCCCATACAAGAGGGGATATCTAGGAATAGCTATGGCATTGTTAATGGACACATATTGCAAAGTGATTTGTTTTTGTAAGATATTTAACATAGAAGGCAATTCTTGTAGTGAGACAATCCCTTTAAAATTTTCTTGGACCAAAATTTTAGCCACACAAAGCGGCGAGCGGCTACTGCATTAGCTGACACTCCAGTCACTAAACTAATTGATTCGAGAGAAGTCTCACAAAAGGAACTTAGCAGCCCCCATAAGTAAAAACCAACAGCTCCTCCGTAGAAGCCCCAGCTAATAGCCCTTGCTGTAGCTGTTAGGACCAGACCGAGCAGTCCTTGCTGACCCAAAATGATGCAAATGCTGGCCGCACGGACACCTCGGCGCCTCAAAGATGGCTTTACAAAAACCATCAAGCCGTTTCTCTGTGTTGTCACTGAGGGCCGCAGCATTTGAGACAGGGAAAATGATGGCCCTTCAAGTCGAGAGACTGGGCCATGCACCGATGGCACCCTTGAAACAAACGCCTATCCGGATGTTTCAAATCCCTGTCAACCAGTTCCTCAAACTCTCAGCCAGCTAAAGAAAGGACCGGTTTCTCGACACGCTCAGGAGGGATCTAGTCATGGAGAAAACAGACATTGACGTCCCTCAATCATAGGCTCGATCACCCTCCAACAGGTGAGAGCCAGGGGCTCAATCAAGAAAACAAAAAATAATAAACTCAGCAGAACTACGAAGCAGCGTCTACCTTCTACGGACACTAGGCTAAAACCAAGTAGGCTGGCGTCAGTAGGAGGGATGTAGTACATCAGGGCAGATCCAACACATTTGTGTTAGCCTCCAAGGGCGAGGGCCTAGGGCAAGGAACTGTATGCCCAAATGATATTAACAAGAAATATTTCACTAGAATTGCAAGTATTTACGAATACAGACAAGTCTGGAAAACCGTTCTTCTTAGCTAGCTCATTCAGATCTAGGTTTGCTTGGTTGCCCTGCCACAAGTCAATCAATTCTACATTTTTTTTTTATTTTTTGTACTATACTTTCTAAGGGAGCATCAGCACTAAAAAATGCCCTGCCCTCATTCTTTAGCATTGCCAGTTATCTACACGAGACCTGGGGGCCTATGTTAGGCTGTTGGCTTTGATTGGTAATGCATTGACTCCTGCAGTTGATCATATTATTATTATTTATTTTAGAGCGCCCTTTATTCCAGGGCGCTGTACATTTGAGGCGGGTACATAAATAACATTGGTCAAACAATTACAAAGTGACAATAAGTGACTTACAACTGGTACAGAGGGAGAGAGGGTCCTGCCCGTGAGGGCTTACAGTCTACAGGGAAGGAGGGAAGAAACAGAAGGTGAGGGGCAGACTTGTTTGTGGGGTGGAGCAGTGCAGTGCAACGGGGTTATTGTTGGTTATTATAGGCAGTCATGAAAAGGTAGTTTTTCAGGTTACGTTTGAGGCAAGTGAGAATGGAGGAGAGTCTGTGGTGTTGAGGCAGTGAGTTCCAGAGTGTGGGGGAAGCACGGGAGAAGTCTTGGAGACGGTTGTGTGAGGAGCTGATAAGAGGAGAGCAGAGAAGAAGGTCCTGTGAGTAATGGAGGCTGCGTGAGTCCGTGCCAAGTCCGTGATATTGCACAAAGTATGTGCCCCTCCGTTTTTGGATGTAGGTGTACATCACAGAACCTCTAAGCAAGGCAACCTATGATGCACAGTCATGTTATGGAGTGCCAAGGTAAATCCCTAGGAGTTTGAATGTGCAGTAGGCAAACTGGATGTCACGTTTATCAAAAATATATGACGCAGAGTGGCAAATACATTGTAGATCGCACCTGCAATGTGAGTCCAAGCTTCTTTGAACGTTCTATGCCCTCGGCTGTCCACGGAGCAGGTTCCACATCATCCCTCCGTAAGAGGTAGCGCCACACCAAAAACCCACACTTGCCTATTTCGGGCCAGTATTTCACCACCTATAGTTAAAAAAATTTGTTAACTGTAATTTCCTGGTTATTAATATTGGGTTCAATAAATCAAACTTAAAACATAAAATAAAAAAAATTTGAAAAATTCATATTAAAACTATCCCAGCAAGTATTTTGAGTAAAGCATTTTTTTCCCCCAGAGTGGAAGACCTTATAAATGCCATCATATCTGTTGCCTTCTTCAGGGGCATATTTGCTGATTCTACGACCTTTCGAGCTCCGAACAACTCGGACAGGCTTTCCGGCTCTCCAATTTTTAGACTCTGCTCCATCCTTATCATTCAGGGCTGCATCACAGTTTAGGGCCAGGGCCCTACAAGAATATATAAGGTGGAAACAATTAGTTATTCTGAACTTCACTATGTTCTAAATTGCTTAATGCAACCTGAAGAAAAGGAGTCCGATAGGAGGAGAAAAAGGCAAATTTCTGCAAGAAGAGGAATTACGAAGTTTCCTTGTACCATTCATTTCTATTAAGTTCTAGAGAAGTGAGTCATAATATACATATACTTAAAGACTTTCCAAAAATCTCCTACTGCTCAGGACTGCATTTAAATAAAAAATTAAAAACTTTTATTCACCTCTCCTGCTGCCGCCAGAGCCCTCTTGTCCAGCGTGGTTTCTTAAGCAGCGATATCCAATCATTGCTCACAACGTGAGCCAATTCCTGGCCTTAGTAGTCACTGCTTGCGTGTACAGCTCACAACCACTTAGGTCAGTGGTTGGCTCAGGGCCACGTGAGCAATGATCTTGACATCACTGCTAAGGAACCAGCGAGGGACACGAGAGCTCTGCTGGCAGCAGGAGGCGAATACAGGTTCATTTTTAATTTTTTTTTTTATGCAGTCCCAGGCAATCCTTGGAAAACACCTTTAAGAACATAACATATATATAATATGCCAAATACAAGGACAGTCTTTAAAGGGATTTTCTCACCACTATGATTAGTTTTTATATGTAGGAAAAGGTAAATGAAGAATATTACCAAATACATGGCTTTGTTGATTTTGCTTTGGTCAGGAGATAAAGATTTGCATCTCTTATAGCACACAATCTCTTCCCACCTCTCCCTGCTCTCTTTTATCTCTCAATGCTTCAAACCGACATCCGTCAGTCAGTTCGCCTGTCCATGGTGACTCACCTCCTGCAGTCTTATCTCTAGCAATGGAATTTATTTACCTAATTAAATGAAAATGTTTCACTCTTTAGATCTCTGTAGACTGACTAAATCTCCTACAGATATCTCAGAGCTCAGTTTCTTTCCTATATATCACAGAGCTCAGCTTCTCTCCTCTATCATATAACCCTATATATCACAGAGCTCAGCTTCTCTCTTCTGTCATATAACCCTACAGTCATGGCCAAAAGTTTTGAGAATGATACAAATGTTAATTTTTACAAAGTCTACTGCATCAGGTTTTATAATGGCAATTTGCATATACTCCAGAATGTTATAAAGAGTGATCAGCTTAACAGCAATTAATTGCAAAGTCAATAGTTGCCTAGAAAATGAACTTTTTCCCCCAAAACACATTTTAACGTCATTGCAGGCCTGCCTTAAAAGGACCAGGTAACATCGTTTCAGTGATTGCTCCATTAACACGGGTGTGGGTGTTGCTCGAGGACAGGGCTGGAGATCAATCTGTCATGATTAAGTAAGAATCACACCACTGGACACTTTAAAAGGAGGCTGGTGCTTGGCATCATTGTTTCTCTTCTGTTAACCATGGTTAGCTCTGAAGAAACACGTGCAGTCATCATTGCACTGCACAAAACTGGCCTAACAGGGAAGAGTATTGCAGCTAGAAAGATTGCACCTCAGTCAACAATCTATCGCATCATCAAGGAATTCAAGGAGAGAGGTTCCATTGTTGCCAAAAAGGCTCCAGGGTGCCCAAGAAAGACCAGCAAGCGCCAGGACCGTCTCTTAAAAGTGTTTCAGCTTCGGAATCGGGCTACCAGCAGTGCAGAGCTTGCTCAGGAATGGCAGCAGGCAGGTGTGAGTTCATCTGCACGCACTGTGAGGCGGAGACTCATGGAGCAAGGCCTGGTGTCAAGGAGGGCAGCAAAGAAGCCTCTTCTCTCCAGAAAAAACATCAGGGACAGACTGATATTCTGGGATATTCTGGGATATCAGCGAGTGGCCTGCTGAGGACTGGGTAAAGTCATTTTCTCTGATGAATCCCCTTTCCGAATGTTTGGAACATCTGGAAAACAGCTTGTTCGGAGAAGACAAGGTGAGCATACCACCATCTGTCTCATGCCAATGTAGCCAGAACCATTCAGTTGGTGTTCTCACAAGGGAACGCTTCACAGTCTTGCTAAAAAACATCCATGAATAAAGAATGGTACCAGAATGTCCTCCAAGAGCAACTTCTCCCAACCGTCCAAGAGCAGTTTGGTGATCAACAATGCCTTTTCCAGCATGATGGAGCACCTTGCCATAAAGCAAAGGTGATAACTAAATGGCTCAGGGAACAAAACAGAGATTTTGGGTCCATGGCCTGGAAACTCCCCAGATCTTAATCCCATTGAGAACTTGTGGTCAATCATCAAGAGACGGGTGGACAAACAAAAACCAACAAATTGTGACAAAATGCAAGCATTGGTTGTGCAAGAATGGACTGCTATCAGTCAGGATTTGGTCCAGAAGTTGATTGAGAGCATGCCAGGGAGAATTGCAGAGGTCCTGAAGAAGAAGGGTCAACACTGCAAATATTGACTTGCTGCATTAACTCATTCTAACTGTCAATAAAAGCTTTTGTTAATCATAATATGATTGACTTGTATTTTGTTGTGATAAAACAAACACAAACAACATAAAAACCAGAGGGCAAAATCATGTGAAAATATAGTATTTGTCTCATCTCAAAACTTTGGCCAGACTGTATAACCAGAGCTCAGCTTCTCTCTCTACTATAACCCTATATATCACAGAGCAGCTTCTCTCCTCTATCTATAACCCTTATATCACAGAGCTAGTTCTTTCTCTCATATAACCTATATATCACAGAGCTTAGCTTCTCTCCTCTACATATAACCCTTATATCACAGAGCAATTCTCTCCCTATCAAAACCCTATATATCACAGAGCTAAGCTTCTCTTCATCCATCACTTCCTTCTGTCAGATAGGGCAGCATAAACCACCTGACATGTTCGCTTTAATGTAAATTACAGTTCACTTATATATTCAGATGTGCTGCAATGCTTTGAGTATAATAGGATATGTTAATATACACTACGGCCTTTATTAGTACACCTGTCAACTCTCGTTAACACTTTCTAATCAGCATCACAGGCGCAACTAGGCATTTAGCATGTAGACATGTCAGACAATCTCCTGAGTTCAAACGAGCATATATGGGAAGAAAGGTGATTTGAGTGCCTTTGAACGTGCATGGTGGTTGGGCCAGAAGGGCTGGTCTGAGTATTCAAACTGCTGATCTCTGGATTTTCACGCACAACCATCTCTAGGTTTAAGGAATGGTCGAAAAAGAAAAAACATCCATGAGCGCAGTCCTTGGGCGAAGCCTGTTGAGCCAAGGTCAAAGAGAATGGGCAGCTGTTCGAGCTGATAGAAAGGCAACTGTGACTCAAAATTTGCCACCCGTTAATAACCAGGTAGGCAGAAAGCATCTCTGAACTACATAACGGCGAACTTTAGATGTATACAGACATGGGCATACAGCAGCAATAACCCAACCGGTGCCACTCCTTTCAGCTAAAACAAGGAACATGAGGCTCCAATTTGCCAATAGGCCATCGAAATTGAGACAGTAGAAGATTGGAAAACGTTGCCTTGAATCTGTTGAGATCTCGATTTCTGCTGCAGACATCGGATGGTTAAGGGTCAGAATTTGGCATCAAACAACATAAAGCATGATCCATCCTGCCTTGGAATCAGCGGTTAAGGCTGGTGAGTGTGGTAGTCATAGTGTGGGGAATATTTTCTTGATCTATTGGGCCCCTTGTAACATTGAGCATCGTATGCAAAACCTTGTAGAATCTATGCACGAAGAATTGATGGCAGTTCTGAAGCAAAAGGGGTCCAACCCGTTACTAGCATGGTGTACCTAATAAGTGGCCGTGAGTGTATGTTGCTCTAGTTTTGGGTTATTGTCTAAAAAACAACTACAAAATGAGTATATAGGCGTTCAATAACGAACAAAAGTTTTATAGGCATAAGAGATTAATAATGCTACGCGTTCTCGCTAAGCGTTCTGAGAAACGCTACTTCGAGAAACGCTAGCATCATCTCGTATGTAAAAATTGTTTATAGGAGCTTTGAGTTGATCTAGCTTTGCGCAGCCAGAAGGAGGGGACTGGGACCCACCGAAGGCTTGTGGAGAGTTGTGCCTCCTGACTTGCACAACAGCACCAGGTTTGTGCAATACTGACCAAGAATTGGCCATCTGTCCAAACACTCTGCACTAGGTGCACCCTGTCTTGTGTTTTGTTTTTCGCTATACAGCATGTGCTCTAAGTTTGGAATATAGATCTAGCAAAAATGTTATTGCTGCCCATTCAAGAAGTGAAATCTGATAATGTTACTCTTTCACCCTAAGTGGTGGTGCACCCCTGCCATAAACACCCAGTGCTATCATCAATTGTAAACTTACCTTGAAAATACAACATTTTTCTCAATTTAATTCCCCTCTGAATTTTGTAAAGTGAAACTATTGCACAGTGAACAAAAAATACACACAGAAAAAAAAAAAAAATGATCACCTCTAGTTACAACATACAAAGAAATGAACAAAGATAACCCCACAGCAAAGTGATATTAAATAGAGTAAAACACATCAACCCAGGTGAGCAACTAGTAATGAATTACAAACCATTACACTCTTCAGTAAGGCTACACGCTTCACGATTACAGGATTTAAATTTTTAACAACCGACCATCAATTTGATGCCGTGCAGTACAGACGCCCAGTCTGCAGAGTCATTTTTGGCATTGCTGCAGTATGGAGGTGGCTTTGCATCTACCTGCTCCAAAACTGCTCTAAGATCAAAAAGATCTGAAACTTTACCCGTTTTAGGTCAATTAGGAACCAAAATTATTTACATTTTCCAAATGCCGAAATAATTGGAGAATTTCTTAAGGCATTTTTATTACTTTCTGCATAAAAGTTTGGGATATTTGACTTTTGGTTGAAATTTCAGGAAGAACATTACTTTTCTTGAAAACTTTTTTTAAATGAATTAAATGAGAGCATCTCTTCTCTTTAGAATGGACATGTTCAACTGTTAAGTGTTTCGGTACTTTTTTCGCTGATGGCAAGGAGCTTAAAGGGGTTTTGCCATGAAGTATAATTGACGTGGGAAGTTTGTAAATTAAATAATAAACATTTTCACCATTCATCATTATTAAAAATTCTGGACCGTTTTTGTTTTAGCTGCTCCCTTAGTGATCCATTGTTTACAGCTCGTCTCCAGGGGATACGACCAGAGCTGAGAGCTTCTCAGTCCTGGTCGCACATGCTGAGACATCACTTCTCCTCTCAGGCTGCTACCGAGTGTTCAGACCCCAGGTGATGTCATTCTACTCCTGTCCTTTGGACTAGTTAGTAATAAGTCAAACAGTGCAAATAAAAAAAAGAAACCTCAATCCGGTGTGTGCATTGATAAAGAGGAAAAAAAAATCCACAGGTTAAGTTCCTGCAGGTATTTGAACCAAGGACTCTTGTGCTGTAAAGCAAAAATTTTACCTCTGAGCTACAGTGTAGCTACTTACAGTTCTATACATAAACAGACCTTTCTTTCACTAGAGAGAGGAAAGGCCTGGTGATGTCATCCTGCTGAGTCACATGGTATGCAATTCAAACGAATCACACACGCCTCTTTCTGAGCACACAGAGCAGAAGAGCTGGATGCAGGAGGTATGAAATGAGATCGTGGCAAAACCCCTTTAATGGCAAAATTTACAACAGGTGTTTGATCCCTGAATTACCCAATAAATTTAGGGGATCAATCTGAATTCGGAATTAAACAGTCCTCCTCATTATGCTGTTCACATTTTTACATAATGAGACCAAGATACCACTTTACAATTGTTCAACAGTACCTCGCCATTGTGAGGCTTCAAGCAGGGTGCTCTCATTCATCATCCGGTTCCCCAAGAGCATTGTTTACAATGAAGCGGTCATCAGTGTGTGATGGGGCCTAAGGACGTCCACTTCTTTGCCTTTCTGTGACTCTTCCAGTCTCTCTGTATCTCTGATACAACCTGCTGATGACACTCTGTGACACTCTAAGCTCAGTGGCCACTTCCGTCTGAGAGCATCCTGCTTGAAGCCTCGCAATGGCGAGGTACTGTTGATCAATTGTAAGGTGTTATCTTGGTCTCATTATGTAAAAATGTGAACAGCATAAATGAGGAGGACTGTTTAATTGCCAATTCAAATTGATTCCCTAAATTTATTGGGCAATTCAGGGACCAAACACCTGTTGTGAATTTTACCATTAAACTCCTTGTTAGAGATCAGCAAGTTATCTAAAATGTACTGACACGTTGAACAAATGCATCTAAAGTCAAGAGATGGCATCATTCTGTTCATTTAAAAAGTTTAAAGAAATGTAATGTTCTTCCTGAAATTTGAGCCAGAAGTCAAATATCCCTAACTTTTTGAGTAGTGCATGAGTGTGTGTATGTATGTATATGTATATATATATATATATATATATTATATATATATATATTAATTAATATATATATATATTATATATTGAGGAATAAATTTAAAAAGTAAATCAAAAACTTTTAATCCATAATGTCCAGATATAGATATATATATATATATATATATATATATATATAGATATATTTATTTATTTATATATATATATATATATATATATATATATATATATATATATATATATATATATATATTATTTCTATGATAAAAGAACTAAAATAAAGCGTGCAACAAACTGATTATTAAGCAAGTTTACTGGCTTTTTAAACAAAGAATACACTTGGGAGTCCATAGAACTGAAGTAACCTGAAGAGTTAATTTAATGGGTTATTTAGTCTGTTATACAAAGTAAAGCTAAATGGCATAAATAAAACACAATGCTGACAACTTTTTTTTTTCTATATAAAAAAAATTCTATAAAATTACACAGTATCCTTGAACTGTGCTAAAAATAAATACAATTCCTGAAGCATTAAACAAGGCTTCATGCAACCACGATTACAATCAACCACAATCACTAAGAAAAAAAAGTAAAAAAAAAAGTTTTGGCCTTTCAGACACCGAGATGGAAAAATGAAGCTGGTCCTTGAGGCTTTTTTTTTTTTCCAGGCCTGGCTCACAAAGGGGTTAAAGAATCTGGCATCATAACATAAGACAGCTTGTATGTATTATATTTTAAGCGCTCATCGTTCACTGCAGTGCTGCTATGAAATCAAAGTTTCGATGGGAAGGATCGCTCACAGCCCTGCCCAATTCATCGTCATCATCTACACCGTGTCTATGTATTTTTTTTGTTCTTTTTTACAACTGTGCAAGTAAACCCCAAATTACAAGTAACAAACAATTTAAATGAAAACTTACAAAGGTATACTCTATATAGTGACCGAGGAATTGCAGGAGCAATCTGAACCAATAACACATAAATTGAGGTCGGCTTATACATGTTACTCACCTGTTCATATGAGTCAATGTTTGATCAAACGAATGTTCTCCGATCCTTTTGTTGCCAGAAAGATCTCGCCCACCGCTTCCTGTGTACGTGAACTCATCCCCTCGGTCCTAAAAAGAAAAAAAAAAAGGAAAAAATTAAGGAAAAAATACATTATTTTGCTGAGGAGAACGTGTCTATGATACTCCAGAATTTCAAAACACACCACTTCATCTTCAAAGCCGCCAGCTAGTACCAGAGAGTATGCCCCGTCATTGCTGCGCCCATGGATTCCGCCCACATGCGGACGATGTACACCTGCCTCACTGACCTGAAAACACAAACACACTTCAGATGCTTTTTACTATGGAAATAAAAGAAGGTCATCCTTTCAAAGCAAGTCATTACAATTTAGTTTTACCTTCATCATTCACGGTCATGGTCCTAGATTTAAAGGGGTTTTCCAATGCTTTGGACAACTTCCCTACTGCCTCCCACTGCACTAAAATAGAAAAATCAACCCATACTTACCTCTCGCGTCACTACCATTACACAACCGCTGCCCCCATCTGTCCCTTAGGCCATGTTCACACGGCTTAAACCAGGACGTATTTCAGTCCGTAATTACGCGCCGGAGTGCGCAAATTACGGCTGGAATACGTCCCAGTCATTACGGTAATCCACAGTTCTCATAGAGAACTATGGATTACGTCTCCTCTCCCTGCTCGGAGAATCCGCCGCGGGGGGAGATAAGTGACATGTGAATTACTAGCGGCGTATACGCGCCGCTGGTAATGCAAGTCAATGGGCCGGCGAAGTGCCGGCCTCCCGGCCACACGGCGTAATTGCGGGGCGTAATTACGCCCTGCAACTACACCGTGTGAACCTAGCCTTACTGGTAACGCCACATTCATGGATCACATGACGCTGACGCCCATCACTGGACACATGCTGTACATCCAGTCATGTCACTGCTGAGTTATGACTAAAAGCATTCAATTGTGCTTGAAACGCGTTAGCGATTGTGTCTCTGTTTTTTGCTATGCCAACAAGTAATGCCATCTGATATTTCTGCATGATGTTTATTTTAGGCTGCTTTCACACAGCACAGTTTTGGTGAAATTTTAACTGTGCTCCAATTAAACTGCCTTTGTTACCAGCAAGCTTCTTTCCGTTGTCTAAATTGTTCAGAAAGGTGTTTCAAGTAAGTAATCAATTCCTGTGTTTGAAGTCTTGTGGATACAAACACACTAATTGATTCCACACTTTCCAAACAGTTTAGCTAAGCGAAAGCAGCTTGCTGGTAATAAAGGCAGTTTAATTGGAGAGCAGATAAAACTACACCGAAACGACATGGTGTGAAAGCAGCCTTAATGTTTTTGCAATAAAAGTGATCAGATTTCTTATTCATGCTGGGATTGCCTTGCTGGTCTAACCTCTTCATATTTACCATTGTCTCACCGTTTGCTTGGAACGGAGTCCGTGCATTTGGATCCTGGGATTTTATTATAGGATGAGCTGGCATCTTGCATATTTTGGTATGTGACTGCACAGGCCAGTGATTGGTTGCAGCATCATGTGATCCATGAACATGACATCGCCCCTGTTTTACCAAATAATTTTTAAAGGACTGATTTATTATTCGCATGTGGTGCATTTATTGGAGAAGCCTAAATTTCGATCCCATGCAGTTGCAGAAATTCATGTGCACACTGTAGAAACAAGCAGAGATCTGTTCACATTTCATCTTGATACTGTACAGTAAATTTTAGGGGAATCCCCCAATGTAATGATGTACCCCACTGTATAGGGATATATGATAACCCACCCTCCATTGGCTCACATTGTAGAAATACAAACATACTACACATTAGGGGCGACACGTCCCATTAGGGCTGCTCAATTTTTTGGGTGTATTTTGCTACCCAAAAACTGTTGACGCCCTATTCTCTATAGAAATGAACAATCGTACACCAAAACTAGGTGCATTATACGCCGGGCATGACACTTTTGAATGCGCATCATATATGCTAGCAATGATATGCATTGACTTTTTTTTTTGCTATGCGCTGAATTAGGCGCCTCAAATATGCTATGCAAGGTAGACCACATGACAGATGTTTGACAGGTTCATACATTCAGGCGCATTATACACTCATTTAATGGGTCTTAAAATTGGCGTGGTGGACCCTCTTTTCTAACATGTCGCCCTATATTTTTTTTGGATATTTTGTACTGCATCACTCTGCACAGGAAAGAATGACAGACTAGACTTTTTCTGGGCTCATGGTTGACCTGTGGACAGGTTGGAGGTATATGTGGGTACTCCTGTTGTATACCTTCAATGTTTAGCAAAATAAAAAGTCTTAAAGGGGTTGTCCAGGATTAGAAAAGCCTGGCTGCTTTCTTTCACACGCAGCACCACCTTTGTCCCAGGATGCTCTGATATTACAGCTCAGCCACATTCACTTCAATGGAGTGGAGTTGCAATACCACACATGGCACATCCTATCTTTGGAAGAAAGCAGCCATGTTTTTCTAATCCTGGACAACCCATTTAGTTGTAGACAACAGATTTAGAGCCAAAGAAATTTCTTCAAAAAAAATCTGCTAGATATGAATATAGACTTAATCCCCCCAAGTAACTGTAGTGATATCAGCTCTTGGTTGAAGATTAAGCATAATTGGGGAAACCCTAATGTGATGTTGGACCAAGAGTGGCGCCAAACGAAGTGCTGCGAAGAGGTAAGATATCGCTTAGATGCAAGAAAAAAGAACCCTACCCCCAGTAACCTCCAGTGTCAATACTGTCACCCCTTCCATGTAACACTGACAGATACAGGAAGCAGAGACAGTGGTTTATTTGCCAGACTATAAAAATGATGATTTTATGGTGTATACCAATTGTTAATTTTGCAAGTCTATTCACCAAACTCCTACCTGTTTTAAGCTACTAGACTATGGTGAATAGGGAACGCCAGGATTTGGCGTACTGGATTAAATGCAGGCGCATCTAAATTTAGTTCTTGGGTTGAAATAATCATGAAACATGTTGTTGCGTGCTTCAGGTCAAAATAAAATGCAACTCAAATCCGGGCAATTTGATTCTGGTCGGCTTTAATACATTTTTTGCTGTAAATCATCAAAAAACTTAAAATATATCGACCATAATCCTGACCTAAAGATGGAGGTAGGGGTCTTTTTTCTTGCATGCAAGTGTTATCTTACCGCTTTGCAGCACTTCCATTTTAGCGCCACTCTTGGTCCAACATCACATTAGGGTTTCCCTAATTATGCTTAATCTCCACCCAAGAGCTGATGTCACTACAGTTACTCCAACATGCCAAATCCCAGCATACCGTATTCACCACGATCAAGAAACTTAAAAACATAGGAAAGTGTTTGGTTAAAGGGGTTGTCTCATCTCAAAGTTTCATAGGATGCATGAATGAAATAATGCTGCTCTGTCATTTCCTGGTCAAGTTGTCTGTAATTAGCATATGAACTCCTTGTATTCAGACTTCTCTGTTTATCAGTCTAGATTAGCTAAATTACCTTCGAGATCTGGAGAAGCTTCTGAGCTAATGTAAACAGTAGTGTAATTACTGTCTTTTGTCTGAAAGATCAGATAACACACAAGATCTCACTGCCAGCTGGGACCTGTGTGATGACGTCACTCCCTGCTATCAGATAGAACAAACAGCAGGGGAGAAGGCGTACACAGGTCGGTCACTTGGGGAACCAGAGAATGCACAGAAGGTGATAAAATCACTTGTAGCTCCTTAACAATAAAAGATGAATGCAATATATTTGGAAAATGTCTTCATTTAGTGTTCTCTACATTTTGAAAGCTATTCTTTGTAGCGAGGCAACTTCTTTAAAGGGGATGTATCGCTTCTTTAGTTCGGCTGATTCATACTGCTCTCAGCTTCTCAACTCTTCTAGAAATGCAGGGGCGTTTCTTCCCCTCCCAGCTGGGTGACATCATCCCCCCTTCACTGTTCATGCTGGCTCCCGAGACACTCCCCCCTCCACCTCCCTCTCTGAGTCCACATGTCACTGTGTCTCTCTTATGCAGTCTTATTTTGTAAGAGCTGTATCCCAAAAACCACGGCTCCCCTTTCAATTGGGAACTGAGACTGATCTCTTTCTCTACAGCGGGAGATTTGTTTACGTTGAATCCACCCTTTTATGACAGAAAAATTTGATCTCCCTTCTATGTAGGGGAGTTGGGGCCCCCGAGACACAAACCTGTGCTGTTTTCTAAATTTGAAAAAAATTTTGCTGCAGTGTTTTTTCTGCGGGGTGTGCAGAGGAAAAATTGCTACCCCCCTAACTCTGGTCAGGCAGGGATCGACACACAATTGTGCTGTTTCCTGTTTGGGGGGGAAAACCCCTGCAATTTTTTTTTCCTGTTTCTTCTGGCTGTGTTGGGTGAAAATTTTGCAGGCCCCTTACCTGATTGAGGGGACAAAGGAAATGCTCACTCCTGGGGAATACGACCGGGGGCCCCTGAAAAGAAGTAAATGAGCTCTCAGCTATGAAATGAAAAAGGGGGAGGGACACCGGGGGGAACCTGGAGGATCAGTTGAAAAACAGAAACAAAAGTTTAAGGGTCCCTGTGATAAAAAAAGGACCAGCTTTGTAATAAATTCCCAATTGCAAAGTTGCTTGTTTTTCACTGCCCCACCTTATTCTGAAGCCTTTTAATAAAATTGTTAAAACCCCTTTAATTTGGGACTCCCAAAAAAAAACGATCCATATTTTGGTCCAAAAATCAAAAATTTTTTTTCCCTTTAATGGGGGCCAAAAAAAGTATGTGTTTTGACTAAAGCTCCCTTAACCCCCCTTTACCACTGCGGGCCAGTTTTTTAAATCAGAAGGGTGTCATTTTATGTCAAAATTTAATTTTTTTGTTTACTTTTTCCCTTTCCATGGGGATTCAAAAATTTTTTTTTCTCTTGACAAATTGTTTATTTTAAAAATTTTTTTTTGGTCCATACAATTTGTGAAACATATTGTAAAAATTTTGAAAAATGCACCATTTTCGGAGTTCAAAAATTCCTGAGTGTAACACAGATATTCAAAACAAAAAAATAGTTTATAATTTGCATCTGCAATTATGTCTACTGTAGTTTGGAAATTTTTTTTAAATGTCTTTTTTTTTTACGATATTAGGGGCTTAGAAATGTAGTAGAAATTTTTCACATTTTCAAAAAAAAATTTGCAAATTTTGGTTTTTTTTTTTTTTAAGGGTCCAGTTTCCTTTTGGGGCTTTGGGGTTTTGAAAACTCCAAAATTTTGACTCCCCAAACAAGAAACAAAACCCAAAAGGAAATTCAAAGAAGCTTTTTGGAAGTTTATTCCCCCTTTTTTGCCCTCCCCCCCATTGACATGTTCAAAATTTCTTTCCAAAAAAACCGGACGGAAAAAAAAAAATTTTCTTGTTTTTTGGGGGCCGGAAAGTTTAAAAACCCTTCCGGGCGGGAAAAACCCGGGCTGTGGGGAAAACCCTGCTAGGGTTTTCCGTAGGGTCCATTTAATAGTTTGTCGGGCCAAAAGGTGGGGGGGATCAACCCCTTTTTCCTTTTACCCGATTAGCTGGGGAGAGGGAAGGGAGGGGACGTCCCCTTTTTAAAAATGGGGACGTCTTTTTCCTGGCAAAACTAAATTATCGCAAACAAAAAATTGCAGAAAAAAACCATTTTTTCCCAAGCCCCTCACAGAACAGGGGACCTTTTGTTTACTGAAAGAGATAACATTTTTTTTCCTTGTTAGTGTCATTGGTCGGGTACTTCCCAGGGGCGTTTTGATATTTTTAATCACTGAAATTAAAATTCATTTTCTGACAGAGGGGGTTTTGATTGGGGTGGTAAATATCTAATTTTTTAAACCCCTTTTAAACCCTTTAAAAGAAAAAAAATTTTAAAAAAAAAAACCCCCTAAACCCCCCAACTTTGTGTTCACAGGGTTTAAAAATTTGGGGAATTGAAAAGGAATTTTGGGGGTTTTTGGGGGTAAGGGTTTTTTTTTAAAACTTGGGGCGGGAATTTCTGCTTAAAAAGAAAGGGGTTTTTTGCAATAAAGCCTCTTTTTTTAAGGTCGATTTTCCCAAAAGGCGCACAGTGGTGTCAAAAAAAATTCTGTATTAAAAACCCTGGGTTGCCCCTTTTTGACACTTATTTCGAGGTGTATTGGACATGAAATTTTTGCCCAAAATTTTTAAGAAACAGGGGAAAGAAAAATATTTGGGGTTAGGGATTTTTTTGGGAAATGGTTTGGGGAAACCCGCCACTTTGACCTCAAAAGGGGCGGGGTTCCCCAACAAAAATTTTAAAAGATTTCGGACTTTTTTAAAAAGCAAAATCCGAAAAATGTTTTGCCTTTGAATCGGGCCCTGCTTATACTTCATGTTTCCCCAAAATGAAAAAAATTAAACATTTTTTTAATTGCGAATCATGGGTCAGGGGGCCCCTTTGGGTTTGTCACTGTGAAATAGTCCCTTGGACCCGGAATTTTTTGGCCCCAAATACAGTTGAAACCTTTGGTTTTTTACATTACCTTTTTAAAAAAGGGGCCCTTTTTTTTTGCTGAAGGGGGGAGGGATTTCCTTGGGGGGGCTTTCATTAATTTTTAAAAAAAGGTTTTGGAAAATTTCCCCCTTTTTTTAAAAAACCCAATTTTTTGCGGTTAAAACCCAATTTTTAAGGGGAACCCGGAGGGGGCCCTCTAATTTGGTGGGGTATAAATAAGGGGGGGTTTGGGCCGTTAAAAAAAATTTTTTTCAAAAGGGGTTTTTTGGGAAACACAGTTGGGTTTAAGGGGGCCAAAATTTTTTAAGGCCAAAAAAAAATACCCCATTTTTTACCTTTTGGGGAACCATTTAAAAACCCGGGTTTTTTCCAAAACAAATTTTTTTGGCCCGGGGGGTTTTAAAGGCATTACGGGGAAAGGAAACATCCAAAAAAGTTTTTCAAAAAAGGGGCCCTGGGAAAGTTAAAACCCCGGGGAATTTTAATTCGGAAAATTTGGAATTCCCAAATGGCCAATGCCCTTAAAGGGTTTACCCCCCAAATGGGTTTTAAAAAAGGGGTTTAAGGAGAACCAAGCCCAATTTGTTTTGGAGTGAACCATCAAAAACCCCTAAACCTCAATCCCTACGGGAAATGTTTTGGGCCCAAAAAGTTGAAAAAGGCCGGGGGGCGGAGCCAAGGCAAACCTAAAACATTTGGTTCATTTTTTCCCCCAAGTTTGTCGGGAAAGGAAAGGGGGCCCCAAAAAATTAACCCACACTATTGGGGGCTTGTGGGGGGTTTCAAAAATCTACCCAAGCCCTAAAATTTTTAAGGGAAAATTTGTTCCAATTACTTAAAAAGGGGGGGGGGAAAAAAAGGGCTTTCCCAAGGTTTTAAAAAGGGGCCTTTTTAAATTCCCTCATTTCTGGTTTTGGAAAAAAAGTTAATTTTGGTTTCAAATTTGATTTTAAATACGGGGAAGGTTTATTCTGTTTTTTGTCGATTGGAAAGAAAACTTTGCAGTTGGGGCTTTTTTTGTTGGGTTTGGAAAATTTTGGGCTTTTAAGGATTTTGGCCTTCCCTTTCTGCCTTAAAGCCAGGTTTCCCCTCGGGATTTTGGGCAAGCCGGTCACACTTTAAAAAAAATGACTTTTGGGGAAAGGTGAAAATATTTTTTTTTGTTTAAAAATTCCCTGTGGGGTTTATTTTGGACCCCAGAACGGGTCTAGTCGGGGGTTTTTTAAACGGGGGTTTTTAAACACAACAAATAAAAACGGTTATTTTAAAACTCTTTCCTTTTCCAAAAAACCCCAAATCAAAAGGAGAATTAATTCTGCCCAAAAAAAGGAAAACATTTAACCTTTTTGCCCCCATCCTCAGAAAAGTCCTGAAAACCCCGGGGGTTTAATGGGGCGAAAATTTTTGGAAATTATTTTTTTTTCCCCGTTTACCCTTTGGGGGGCCCCTTTAGAAATATTTTTTAAAAAGTGTTTTGTTTAAAACCACAAAGGGTGTTGAAATTAACGGTCTTATTTCCGCCGGTGCGGGAGGTTTTTATTCAGGGGAAAAATAATAAAAATTAAACGGCTAAACGCCCGTTTAAGGAGGAACCTTCACATTAATCTGCCCCCAATCCCCAAAACTTTAAAAATTAAAATTCCCTTTTTTTAAAAAGTTTTTCCCCTTTTCCTTTTTTATTATTTCCTCGGCCCGCCTCCGGCCCAGGGTTTTGAGACTCGAATTTCCAAAGGCCTTTTTTTAGGGAATTTCAAAACGGGGGTTTCTTAACAGATTTTTAAAATAGGGGTTGGGGTTTTTAATTGTTTGGGGGAAATTTTTTTATAAAGGGGGGATTTTCCCCCCCTTTGAAAATTTTCAAATTTTAAAAAATTTGGGGAATTTTAAAAAAAATTGTTTTGGAAAAAATTATTTTTTTTGAGGTTCCCCTGCTCCTTTCCCGGCATGGTTTTAATTTTTTTTGGGGGGGGTTTTCTTTTATTGTTTAAAAAAAAAGGGCCAAAATTGCAAAACCCGGGCTTTCCGGTTTTACCCAAATTTTTTCCCTTTTAATAGTTAAAAAATTAAAGGCCCGGGTCACAAAGATTATGCCCCCCTTTGTAGAGGACAGCAAAACCCAAATGTCAAACCTGGGGTTTTCCTCCAGCCTGTGTCCATTTTTCGGAAAAAATTTTTTCAGTTTTTCAAAGAGCCCCACCCCCTCACAACTGAAAAAACCTTTTTCTTTGAATAGGTGGGGAAACAGATTAATTCTAGGGGGGGTTAAAGCCGGGGCCGGGGGATAAACCTTCTGGTGGGGGGGTTTAAAACTCCTGGCCAATAAAAAATTTAAGTTTTTTTTGGGGGGAAGAAAATATGGCGGGTTTGTTTTAAAAAGGGTTTTGTTTTTTTTGGTTGGAAAAAAATTTTGGCTTATTTAAATTGTTTTAATTTAAAAATTTGGGGTTGGTGGGTTTTTTTTGGGGCTTATTTTTTTTACGTTTTTTAGTTTGCTATGGCCGAAAAAAAGCAAAAAACCCATCCATTTCGGGCCTATTGTGCTTTAGTGTTGGGGAAGGGAAGGAAAAAAACCCCCTTTGAGGTTTAGAACCCCAAATTTTTCCTCTTTTGAGGGAAAAAAAAATTCCCTTCCTGACTCCTTATTTTGGCATCGAAAAAAACCCCCGGTTTCCCCCCTTTCTCAAAAACCCCCGGGCCCCCCCTTTTGTTGTTATTTTAAATTAAAAATTTTAGAATTATTTCCCGCCCCTTTCCGGGGAATTGGTCACATTATACTTGTTTATTATTACATTTTGAAAATTTTCCGGGCCCTTCCAAAAATTCCGGGGTCACGTATCTTGTTTTTATTTCATCTAGAAATGGACCAGCCCCTTTCCAAAACCCCTTGGCCCTAAACGGGGGTTTATTTTTCATCTAAAAATTGTATCCGCCCCTTCTCCAAATTTTCCCTGGCCCCTTTTTCCTTGTTTTTTATTACATCTAGAAATGTTTCCAAAACCCTTTCCAGTTTTTAGAAACCTTAAAGGATATTATTACATTTTAGAAGACTGGGGTCCCTTCCCAAAAATTGGTTACAATAGGGTTGGGGTTAAATTTTAAAGAAGTTTCGGGCCCCTTTCCCCGGGGGGTCCTGTCCTTTTTTTTTGGTTTGTTTTTTATTTAAAAGTACCCAGAATTTTTTCCGGGGAATTGTTTTAAATTGTTTTTTTATTCCATCTAAAAATTTGTACCAAAACCTTCCCCAGTTTTCCGGTTTTCAAAGCGGGGTTATTTTTAAATTAAGAAATTTCCCGGTTGTTTTTCACTTTAAAGGAATTATTTCTGGGTTTTCCACCCCTTCTGGGTTTAGTCAAAAAAAAATTTTTTTATTTTCATTTGAAATTTTCCTTGATTCCAGACCTGGTATCATATTGTTTTTTAGTGATTTGTTCTTGATTTCCCGGGGGGGCCCTTGTTTTTGGGGTTCCCATCCAGGGAAAATTTTCGGGGAAGGGGAGTGTTCCCCATCCGCCAACGCATTACGGGGAAAAGGAAAATTTCCCTATCTAAGGTCTGTGAAAAAAAAACTTTTTTCTCTTGACACGGGAAGGGCCGCCCCACTTGTTCTGGTTTTCCTTTTCCCTGGGTTTTAAAAATAGATCTTAGGGGAGTTGCCTATTTGGGTTTAAAACATTTCTTTTTTTTTAAATTTTTGGGGGTTCTTTCTTTTGCTTTTAAACCAGGTGTATTCCCAAACCATAACATCCCGGGAAATTTTTGGGATGGGAAAATATCCCAAATTAAATTTTTGTGCGGGGGCCCGGTTCCCAAAATTTTGGGGGTACTGGGGAAACCCAAGCCCCAAAAAAACTCTATTTTTTTGGACAAGTGGTGGCGGTAATTTTTCCCAGGGAAAATCAATGGGAGAAGGTTTACATTCAAAAGGGAAAAGTTTTTTTGGGGCCAAATTCCCCAAAGATAGGTGCGGGTCCCAGGGTTTGGGCCCTGACTTGTCACACACAAAAGGGGCTTTATCCAAAATGAAAATCCCAAATTCAATGGGTTTTTAGGGACAACTAGTTTAAGAAACATCCGCTATTTTTTTTTTCCCCCCTCACCGCCATTTTTTATTTTTTTATTTTATTTTTAAAAATAATTTAACCAGGGCAAAATAAATCCCACTGGGTTTTTTTTTCCAACATGGGTTTAGCAGCACGACTGTCTTTGTTTCCCAAAGCCCCAAACCCCCAAAAGATGGTTTTAATTTTTGATTTGGGGCACTGTTTAGAAAAATGGGGGACTTTGAGGGCATGTTTCCCCTTTTAACGTTTTAAAAAATAAGGGCCTTTTGGGTTTTATGTTTTTAACATTTATTTCAAGTATGTTTTTTTTTTTTAATTTTTTTTAAAAACTTTTTTTAAATGAGAGCTTTGCCACTAGTTTCCCTTTTAATGCACTTTTTCAAACTATGGCCCAAAAATTTCATGGGCGATTAAACTTGGGGGGTTTTTTGCATATTGAATTCCGTTTTTCCCTTATTCTGTCTCTATTTTGTGAATTTTAGTTTATTTTAAAGGTTTAACTGAGCAAAAATGTAGCCCCCCATAAAAAAAGTACCTGAACTTGGAATTTTTCCAATAATCCCCCCACGGAACCCCGGGGGATGGGGAAATAATGTTTTTGTTGGGACAATGGTCCCAACTTTTTAGTAGGGCCCAAACCATCCCTTTTTCCCTTTTAAAAAAAAAAATTTAAAAAAATTTTGGGGATTTTGCATAGACGTTCCCTTTAAAGTCCTTTTTCAATCAGGATTATTTGCTATTTTAAATTTTTTGGGTTGGTTCCCCTTTTAAAACTATAAACCCCCAAAACCGGGCCCGGGGAACCCCAATTATAGAAAATGATTTTCCCCGAAAGGAAGCCATTTTATGGAAAAGATTTGCAGGGTTTCCCCAATTCCCCCCACTGGAAAATTTCAGAATTTGGGGGTTTGTTTTCTGAAGCACCGGCATAGTGAGGGGGGGGGGGGTTTGGGATGCAATCCAGGTGGTTTTTTTAAAAGGGGCCCCGGTGGGAGTGGGGGAAAATAAGGTATTTTTGCACACGGGCCCCGGGGGTTCCCGGGTTTCCTCCGACCCCAAGGGAAAAAACTTTTATGTCTCCCCTTTTTTTTAAACGGCCACCCTTTATATTTACGGGTGTGCTTTGCCGGGATAAAGCCGTGTTCCCTGGGTTGCTGGTGTAAAGGGCTTCTGGTATTTGGGTTTTTCCCCCCACCAGTTTTTTTTGGGAATACAAGCAACCGCTTTCCCACACTAGATATTTTTTAAAAGGCCCTTTTAAAGCATATTGGGTGTGAGTAAAGCATCCCGGGCCCCACACCAGCCGCTAAAAGGGAAAAAAGAAAATTTTTGGGTGACAAAAAACTATAAATTTAGAGGGGGGGGGCCCAAGTCTGGGCAAAGCCTTGGCTCCCAGTCTTGTCTTTTTTGAACAGTACATTCCCAAAGTGTGTCAAAGGGCCCTCAAAAAATTTCCCCCCAAAAATTTTGGGTAGATTTTTTGGGTTTTTTCCCAACTTAAAGGGGTCTTTCCCCCCATTTGTAGGTTTCCTGAAAAAATTCAAAACAAAGGTGGCCAAATTTTCAAAAGTTGGGTAACATTCCCCTTATTGGTTTCCCTTGCGGGTTTTTTGTTCCCGTTACCATGCCCGATGCCATTTTATACAAAAGGGGGAAACCTAGCATTTTTTGGGTTTTGTCGCTTTTAATTGGGGACACTGTTTTCTTGTCTATTCTCATGAGGTATACATTATTTTTTCCACAATGGTAGTCAGTGGGTGACACACGGTTAAAACCCTATCAATAGTGTATGTCACACCCTTTCCCTTTGGGGGGTACAGACAGTCCCCCCACAGGAACCCAGGGACTAAAATTTGTAGAAAAATTTGGGAAAACAGGTAAAATTTTTAAGTTTGCAACTCCGCCAAAATTAAATTTTTCGGGTTTTGGGAAAATTATGGGAAAAAAGGGGCAAACTTTTTTGGGTAATTTTTGGGGCTTTTCTGTCGGTGTTTACGGGTCCATTAAGGAAATAATTTTGGGGTCCCAAATTATTTCCTTGGGGTTATGCGGTGGTGGGGGTTTCGGGGGTTGGAAGGTTTTTGGTTTTCCCGTATGGTTTAAAGTAAATCTATAGCACATCTAACTTAAAATTTTTATGAAATGTTAACTTTTTTTACGCAAACATTTTGTTTTAAACAGGTACGGGCCCCAGCCCCCCAAACTTATACCATTTCGTCTTACATGTATCCCTAGTTACAAAACGGAGATTTTAAATGGGGGAATGGGGGGCACTTGTTTTCCCATTTTTCCAAGGAGATGGTGGCTGTGGAATTAAAAGTTTTCTTTGCCCACAACAGTACTAAAGGTAAAAATTTGAGGTGTAAAATTTTCTTTTCCAGGGGCACTGAAAAAACCAAAAAAAAAAATTTGAAAAAAACCCTTTCCTGCATTTTATCAAAAAAAGCTAAAAAAAAAAACCCCTTTTGGTGCTGGAGTTTACTTTTAAATAAATATACCTTTTTAAAAACCCAAACATCCCAAATTTTTAATTTAAAGAAAAAAAAAAACTTACCCCTTTTTCCCCATTGTACCGGGGGGACTGCCTGTTTTAATAATTCTCCATGGGGGAAACTATTTGAAAATTATATGCAAAGGGCAATTTTTATAAGTTACAGCCGGGACAAAGTGGGTTGCAAAATTTAAATCCTCCCCCTTTTTGAACTGATCCTTTTTTTTAAAACTTTTAAAGCCAAAAACTTAAATGTTTTTTTTTGGACATTTTATGTGATAGAGAAAAAACCCAAAGCAAAAAAAGAAATATGTGAAGTGAAAAGGGAAAAGGGAACATCCCTTTAACATTTTTTTTTCAAAAAAAAAAAAGTAAAAAAGTTTTAGGGTTTATTATTCGCACCCCTGAGTCAATACTTTTAAAGACAAACCTATCGCTGCAACGATAGTGAAAGTTGTTAGGAATTTTTTCTTACCAGCTTTGAAAATCAGGGCGGGAAATTTTTTTGCGCTTTCTTCTTTGCAAAGTTGTTTTTTCTCTTTTGTTTGGGTTTGGGGAGAAGGTTTGTAAACCAAATTTTAAAGGGTCCTCCACAGTTTCTCAAATTGGGTTTTAAAGGGAGGATTGTGACGGGCCTTTTCACCCAAAAGGGAAATATATTTTGGTTTTAAAACCCCAGTAAATTGTTCTTTGGCTGTTTGGTTTTGAGTGGGTTGCCCTGTTGGAAAAGATGAAATACATTTAAACTAGAGTATAATTTGGTTTCAGCATCGGGCAGAAAAAGGTTAATAAATTTTTATTCCCCAAACGTTTTTTTAAAAAACTTTGCGAAAAACCTTTTATTTTGGGAAAATTAAAAGTTTATTACTTTATTTGCGGAGTGCTTAAAAAAACACTTATCCCTCTGGTTACCCTTTTGCATTTTTGTGATTGGCGGGGCGTTTTCTTGCACCAGCAAATCAAAAAAAACCTGAAAGACTTTTATGATATTCTGACGAAAAAAGGAATTTTCTGTTTTCTTTTTTAAGGGAAAAAACCAAAGCCCCCAGTTTTTTGGGCAGCCTCTAACTGGTTTTCCCTTTCAGGTTTTGCCTTGTTTTTTAGCTCGATCCATTTTCCAGCAACTCTGCCCCAGCCCCCAGCTTGCTGAACCCAAAGCCCCCCCCCAAAGCATGATGCTGCTCCCACCATGCTTCACGGGGGGGGAGGGGTGTTTTTCAGGGTTATATGTAGGGGTTGGTTTTCCTCCCAAAAAAGGGGTTCTGGTTTTTTGGTTTCCCCTCTGCCCAAAAGGGCCCCCCTTTTCCCCTTTGTTTGTTTGGTTGTCCCTTCCCCCTAATAGCTTTTTTAAATACTGCAAATTGGTTTCTAAAATTTGGCTTGTTTTCCAAAATGGTTTTTTCCTTCCAAACCCACTTTTTCCCAAAAGGCGGATTTGGGAAGCACATGACAAATTGGTTTTTTCCCTGGGGGACGGGATTCTACCCCCTAAAAACTAGGGATCTATGCGGGTTTTTTTCAGGGTGCCCCGGGGGCCTCTTGGCTGTTTTTTAAAATTTGGGGGCCCTCTTTTGTTTTTTGATCGTTTGGGGTCAAACGGCCAGGGTTTGGTTTGGTTTAAACGGGTTGCCCTTTACTCCTGTCCTTTAAGGATGATGTATTGAACAGTGCACCATGAGATGTTCAGAGCTTGGGATAATTTTTTTAAAACCCTGCATTACACTTTGCACAAGTTTACCCCTGAGCTGTGTTCCTTGTTTTTTGTGATGTGATTTGTTCAAAAATTTTTTCCCCGGGAAAAAAAACTTTGAGGCCTTCAAAAAAAATCGGGTAGTTTTTGAAAATAAATGAGGGAAATTTTTTTTCACAATGGATTTTATTTAGAGGTTTTAGATTTTAAGGGGGTTTAAAATAACATAGCACGCTACTTTTTTCCCTTTTTTTTAATTTACAAAAAATTGGGGAAAAAAAGACATATTTTTTTTAAATTTCACTTCACAAAAAAATTGAAAATTTGTGTTTGCCCGACCCATTTAAAAAATACCCAATACAATATATTTAAGTTTGTGGCTGTAACACTAAAAAACAAAAAACAGTTCAAGGGGTAGGAAGCCCTTTTGGGTAACCCACAAAGGTTTTGACTGGCTTTGGGCCCTTTCCTTTGGCCCACTTTCTAGTGGGGGGAGGGGGTTTGATTTTTGGGGGGGGGCGGGGACCTTTTACTCTGACTTTCATGTTTTTCGAGTTTTCCCCAAAAGAATAGCTCCTTTCTTAAAGGGGTTTTTCCCATTTCCAAAGGTTTTGTTTTTTATTTTAAAAAGATCTTAAAAAAAACAAATCAGTTTGCCCTTTAAAAAAAAAACGGGTGCCCTTCCTTTTCCTAGATTTTCCCCTCTTGTATGGGTCCCATCGCCCCTTTTCATGTCGTATAGCTAACAAAACCTGTTCAATTCTTTGTAGGTTGCCACCATAGTTCGCTTTTGTTTAAGACCTGTTCAATCTCTCCTTTTTTAGGCTCCCAGTGGGGGTCGCAATAGTTTAAAAGCCCTGGTGTCCTCAGCAGTCTAAACTTTTGGGCCAAAGTAGAAAGCCAGAAAAAAACCATTTAAATTCAAAAAATAAAAATGGGGGAAAACAGGATTTGGGCCCAAATGATAAATTTCAATGTAATGGGGAAAACCCCCTTTAAGTTGAGTCGTATGAAAAATTGGGGATGTCTAACTCGGGGACCACTCTCAAACCAAACATAAAATCTCGGGTTGGAAAAAACCCACTAAAACCTAAACAACACAAAATACCCAACCCTTTTCTTTTTAAATTTGCATTAACTAATTTCTTTTTAATCTAAATGGGTAAAATTTTTAAAATAAAGGCACTTTTTTATATTTTTATATTCATTTAGACATATAAAAATAGGCAGAAAAATCAAACGCAGGTTGTTAAGCTACGGAAACATTCGATCACATGCTCGTGGGGGGGCCGTTTTGGACTGGATACAAAATTATAATCTATTTAATCCCCTGGCTATGGAAATAATAGGTTTATTTAAATCGGCTTGCTGTAGCTTGGGACTAAAGAATACACAGTGAAAACAGTGAGTTCATATTGTACCTTTGGACTCTAGGTGACATTTTTCATCAAAAACACATCTCAGGATAATACCCGAGAACAGGATTTTATTTCTCCTGTTAAGGTTATGATGAATGATGGTATCGGGCACAGAATAATATTGCGAAAGAGGTGAAGCACGCAGCTATCTTCAGCACAACTTTCTTTTTTTCACATCTAATAAACTTACCTACTGGATATCACTTGGGAATGAGAACAGGATGTGTAAACGTAACTAAATCTAAAAAGTTTTTGCTCGCTCCCATAAAACCAGGTAAATCCTTTAAATTATGCGGTTGTGAATGAATGTGTGAAGTTTAAGGTGGCAGTAGTTGGGTGTACCTTGCCCCAGTCTCTTTGGCTCTCTGTGCTGGCTGATGGCATCTTTGCCTTCTTTTTGCTTTGCTTCAGTTTCTCTCCAGCTTTCACCACCTCGGTGGAATCATTTTTGCAGGAAGGACAATACCTGAAAGAAAAATTACTTTGTAATTGAATAGAATAAATGCACAACAAGGCTCAAGTAGACAAATTCTAGGTGTACGACATCATTCACATGCCCTACAGAACACTGGCTGCTCCTTCTTTCCCAATATGCTTGTTTCTATTCTACACTTTATGGGTGCTTTCACAAATACTATTTTATTTCTTGGAAAAATGCTTTTTCTATGCACTTTAAACCAAAGCCAGAAGCGGATCCACCAGGATAAAGAAGTATATGTCCTTCCTTTATATCTTCTATTTCTTATGACTCCACTCCCAGCTTTGGCTCAAGAAACAGAATAAAAACTGCCACAAAAACTGCAATATTTCCTAAGGGGGGTTTACACGGCACTGGGGCGCGTACTGACGTGCCGAAACGCCGTGTTTTTTTGGAAAGTAAGCGCGTTTGGCTTTTTTTACTTCAAGGACAGGAGGGGGGGTGGGGGGAGGGGGCTGCCGGCCGCCCCCCATTCGTTCCTATTGTCAGTGGCGTGTAGAAATGACATGTCACTTCTCTCCCCCGGCGTACGATACGACGGTTTGTACCCGGGGGGAGGCGCGCTTTCTTAGTCTTTGGGGCTATAAAATTTTCCATAATTGCGGCGGGCTTTTTTGGCCTGTATTAAAGCGCAAATACGCTGCAAAATGCGCACCGCAATTACGCCATGTGAACATACCCTAAGGTCACCTAAAACTCACAAGTTTTGCCCTCCACAAGATCAGCCAAATTTATTAATTCCTTACCTCTTAAAAAAAAAAAAAAGGACTCATACACATTAAAAAATCAATAGATATCATGCCCTTTTAACCCATATACTACACGGCAACATTTTTCCTATCGTTTTATATAATTCAGTTGTAGAAAACGGTTAATGAGCCGTGAACAAGCGTTTTACGGAGCCTGAAACGCGTCAGCGGACGGCAGACACAGGTTTTTATCTCTGTTTGGATGTAATGCCATAAATAAAGTTTACAAAGGCTTTTTTATTGTGGTCTTTAAAACGTCATTTTTAAAAAAAAGACCTTTCAGTACCGACGGGGGCCATCGGACTGAGCAGCGAGCCTATACATAACCTGGATCCCATTGTAATATAGCAACTTCAAAAAGTGTGAGCGCTGGATTTGTTTTTCTTTTTATGCATGTAGAAAATGGTTAGCCCCGGTATCTAAGCTCTTTATGCACTACTCCCCTTTCATGCTTGTCCCCAACATGCAGCTGTGATGGAGACCAATCTTTGGCATCTATCATACATTGGGTCCTATTTTTAACCCCTAAAGCGCTAGACTTGAAAAGGCCTTAAATGACCAGCGAAAGGTTTTAGTTTTTGCCTTCCTGCATTTCAACAGTCATAAATATTTTTTTTATGCAACTGAATGAGGACTTGTTTTTTGAGAAAAGTTGTGTGGTGTTTCTCCTTCCTAAAAGGTTGGCTACACGGCAGCAGAAAAAACAAATAAAAAATATTTATTTTATATAGCCCAAATTTTCCCTGAAAACCAAATCCAAAAAAACGTCATAAAACTGAGAAAATTTTGTCCAGCCTAAAAAAAGGCTGCTGAAAAAACATCCGTTTTTTTCCCCGCGTTTTGTGTTTTCTTTTTCTGCCGTGTTTTTTGCAACTTTTTGGACGTACTTTTTTTTTGCAGAGATGCACAGCAATAGATTTGTTGTGTATTTCTGCAAAAAAAACTGCGCCAAAAACCTCACGTTTTAAATAGACTCCAATAGAAAATTTTTTCAAAAAAAGACCACAAAAAAAACACCCACAAAAAAGACGTTGGTGGAGACAACGGGGACGTTTTTACTATACAAGTTAGGGAGCTGTTTTCGCGTTTTTTCATGTTTTTAGAAAACAAAAAACCTGGGAAAAAAAAAAAACGATTTTTTTTTTGTGCAGTGTAAATGAGACAAAACAACAAATTTCAAAAATTGCTTCCATGTCACCGGGGGACAGCTGAAACCCGAAACTCAGTGCAACCCCCGACATGTGGGCCCCTTTCACCATCTGGAGAAAGGGGGGGGGGGGGTGAGTTAAGGGTGAATTATGCCTACCACTCACGCACCCCCCAGTGACGTGCAGAGCGGCTCCTACACACCACAGTCACTCCACATTTTAACACTGTACAGGGAAAGTAAGTGTGATGGGGGAGTACCAAGGGGTTTGGGAAAAAGAATTTTCATCCACACTCACTCCACTGTGCCCTACACTCAGCACTGGAGTGGATGAATAAAAATATAATTTTATCAAACGCTAAGCAGTCATCCTGGGTCAAGAGCTCTGTCCTTAAAGGGGTGTTCCCACAAAGCCAAGTGTACTGCACAGGTCGGCTCTCAGCTAGCTGTGAGATGACTGTGAAGAATGAGGAGGGCAGCGCTTGCTGCTATTCCCCTCATACACGTCTATGGGAGAGCCTGAATGTAGCTGCGTGTGTGTGCTTGGCTATATTCAGGCTCTCCCATAGAAGTGAATGGAGAGGATGGCCACAAGCATTGCCCTTCTCATTCTCATGCACAGTCGACTTGCAGCTAGCCGAGAGCAGATCTGTGCAGTACATTTTGCTTTGTGGGAACACCCTTTTATGTTGATGCATTGTCCATTACAGTTATCGTCCTGGGATGGGGTATTGACTAGCAGATAATAAAAGTGGGACAGACCTTCATCAGACCAGAATTAAAATAACATGAAGAACATACCAGTCTTCATCTTCGGGTATCTTGGACAGTGGGGGATTTAGGCAGTAAATGTGGTAAGCCATGTTGCATTCATCACATAAAAGCTGCATATGTGCATCCTGCTTTCCACCGCATAAGTAACACGAGCAAAACCGGCATTCGGCATTGGGGTCTGCCTTGCAATGTTTGCACTCAGGACCACTCTTTCCTGTAAAAAATAGATTTAGATACATTTATTCTGTTTCTTAGTTTAGATGATGCTATACAGTGACCAATGCATAATAATGGATATGAAATATCAAAAACCTAAATCATCACTGCTGTGCCCTAGTGGAGTAAGGCTAAACATCAACCAAGAAACAAAAACTAAAAAAAAAAGTAAGCCTTACCCAAGAAGGATATGGTCACCTTTGTGCTGAATTTTTTTTTTTATTGTTCATTTCATTCCTAAGTGCAAAATAAGCAACTTTTTAAATAGTCTTTGTTAAAATCTAAAAACTAGTCTAAAAGTACTCACCGCCCATCAAAAGCAAGGCTAATACAAAAAACAACAAAGAAAGGGAAATGTCGCCAAATACCAAACACAACTTCATTTACCCAAACATGAAAAAAAAAATAATAATAATTTATTGAAAAATTCAACAATCCACATAAGGCCTGGTTCACACGGCTTATTCCCCCCGTAATTGCGGGACGGATTTCACCCGCAATTACGGCGTGTGCCGTGTAGCGGGGGCAGGGCAGTGGGGCTGGCAGCTCGCCGGCCCCATAGACATCCATTATCCACAGTGTGTATCCCGCCGGGATAATGTGCATGTCACTTTCTCCCCACTCGCGAAATCCGGCGAGAGGAGACCAAATCCATAGTTCTCTATGAGAACTGTGGATTACCGTAGTGCGCAGTACCATCCCAAAATAAGCCGTGTGAACATGGCCTAAAAGATGGTGCTGAAAAACTGAAAGCACTACTGAAAATACATCCCAACCAAAATCTTAGGGTGCTTTTAAATTTTGGGCAATGAAAAAATTTTTCTCTTTTTGGCAGGGGGGGGGGGGAAAGGTTTTTTTCCCCCTTCAGTTGGGGATTCAAGCCGTCCACCTTCACTTTGGGACTTTTTGAAACTTTTTCTGTTTAAAAAAACCGGGTTTGGGAAAAGAATGAACATGTTCAAAATTTTTTTTTGTTACCCCTTTGGTTTAAAAACCTTTCCACAAAAAAAATCCGTGCAGTGCCCATTGCTATTTAATTCAATGTAAAAATTTGGGATGGAGGGGTTTTTACAGATTTTTTTTCCAACCCCAAAAACTGCTGAAAAAACCATTGAAAGCCATTCCGGGGGACAACCCATTAGGGCATGTTCACAGTAGGGCGTGGGCAAAAACCCTTTGGTTTTTCGGGACTATTTCCCCCGAAATAGGGGGGGGCCCCGGGCAGCCCCCTCCCCCATTGAAAAAGGCTTTAAAAAATTCGCGGGGGGCGAAAATCCCCCGCGAATAATTGAAAAGGGCCCATATCCCCCGGGGCGCGTACAAAAACGATCGTATTGTTACGAGCGGGGAGGGGGACCCCTTTAAAATCTATAGTTTCCCTATGACAGTTTAAGGATTATCGAATTGCGGTGCGCATCTCGCCAGGGTATTAACCCAAAAAAACCTTTGGCAAAATCACCCTTTTAAAACATACCCTTAAAACATTAAAATAATATTTTAAAAGGGCAAAAAAAAAATATATACCACAGAAAATTTTAAATGAAAAAAGGTAAATAAAACATATAAACAAACCAATACATAAAAAAAAAAAAAAAAAAAAAAAAAAATGTTATGATAAATAACAGAGGAATACAATCCAGCAGTGCACAGAAACAACCAACACGCGTTTCGCAAAGCTTCGTCAGGGGTATTTTCAGGAGTGCTTTCACAGTTTTCCAGCATCTTCTTTTATTTTATTGTATGTGGCTTGTTGAATTTTTCAAGAAAATATTTTTGTGTATTTTAGATTTGGGTAAATGTAGCTGTGTTTGTCACCTAGTGCTTGTCCCCGCGGCAAGGGTTATTGGTCGGTTTTTCAGACGGTTTGTGGTTTCAGAAACCATCTGAAAACTGACCAGCAACGCTCCCCATAGACTTTTTTTTATATAACTGTATTTTTATTGAAGATTTTCAAATGTACATAAACATTTCCTCAAACAGATACAAACAAGTAGAGAAAGTGTACATATACATTGTACATGGTAGATAGTCCTCAAAAGCAACAGTACACTTTCACTGTAACTGAGGAAAAAGAGGAAAGAATTTTAAACAAAAATAAGGAGTTATAAGTGATTAACCAACAACAACAATACAACACAGACATGGACAGAGACAAGACAATTGTTGCTCTAGAAAATCATAAGAGAATAAGGTGACAACGTCACAAGGTCCATTCTCTATGAGATATCGATCCCACGGAAACCAAACTTCAGTAAAAATCATTTACAAGGCATTATGGGAAAGAAGCTGACAAGCACCCTCTATTGGATGTAACAAATCCTCAATTCGATTTGACTTGCTGAGTCTTGAGAAAGCAAAAGGGACATTTAGCCAAGCCAGTATCGCTCATCTGCAGACAACGCTGTTTCGGGATGTTTGTCCCTCATCAGTGCAGAGCAGAGCGATGCTGGCTGGCTGTGTGGGAGGCAATGAGTGGCTCAGAAAGGGGAACCTTTCTAACTTATCATTTAGTAAGGCCGTAAGATACTCCATTCGCCTCACTTCCTTCAGATGGTCTACAATATCCACCCTATCCGGGGGCCCATAGACTTTAATAGAATATCCGTGCAGCAGTCCCGACTGAACGGATTTTCCGCCTTACGGTTTTTTGACACCGCCAGCGGTACGAAAAATTTAGAACATGTTCATTCTTCCGCCCGGTTTTCGGGCAGAACATGAACATGTGAATGGGGACGACTTGAATCCGCAAACCGCGGACAAAAGACGTGCCCCTGCGTGACAAAAAGAGACTAAATACCGGTCTTTGCCGTATGAACGCACCCTTCATCTAAAACTACAGTAGCAGCCGACTGCAAACCGAACATCCGGGGGTCTGGAAATAGATGAAGGAATAAAAACTTTAGACTTCGGGTATGTTCAAACGGCTTATTTTTGGGGCGCAGTTTGCGGCGTACTGCACTTAATACGCGGGGAAATGCACCCCATAATTACAGTAATCCATAGCTCTCATAGAGAACTATGGGTTACGCCTCCTCTCCCCGCTCGTACAATACTCTCGTATTGTACGCATGGGGAGATAAGTGACATGAGTAATGAATGTCTATGGGGCCAGCGGGCTGTTTTTCTGTAGGAAACAGAAAACAGTATAATAAGCGTACAGTAAAAAAAATGTCATTTATTGTCAAAGAAAAAAGGTTGTTTCCTTCAGGCAAAATTTCGGTCGGGTACGTTCCTGAGCACTTTATTCTTATCCGCTGAGAAAACAAAACACGACATACCTATTCATCAACTTACTTTTAAACTCTCCATCTCCAGATGACAGCGGATATGCTCCAGGCTTCTCTATCTTGTAAATCTCTTCAGGAAATATAACTTTACAGTCATTAATTGCGTCATCAGGGCCACTGAAATATACAAAAGTAAATAGAACATCTATCAAATTACTACTGTGGAAACTCAAAGACAATGGATAACCAAGAATTGATGAAACCACCCCTTTAATATATAGATGTACAACATACCCATGTACCAGGAACACGGGTATATGCAGATACATGTACCATGTACTGGAGAAATCTTTGGGGTAACTTTTGTCTTGATAGGCAGAAATTTGCTCTCACAACACAGTATAATTACATGCAATGCAATATTATTGGACTGCTATGGTCTAAATAGTCATTGGGCCTCATGACCAAATTCAGGAGAACAAGACCATTCTATAGGTGGTACTGATGAAAAAAATCAAACTTTAAAGGGAACGTGTCATCAAAAATGACTTGATTGTTTAACTCACATTTTCCTGTTCAACGCATTTTTTAAGAATTATTGGTTATATTATTTTAAATTTTCCATATCCTTTTCAATATTTTTTTTAATAATTCTTAAGTCCTGCAGTTTTCACTTTGGCCACTAGGCCTACTAATAGTCTGACACTTCCTGTTCTGTACAGAAAGATTCTCAGTTGTTTGCTCATTATCAGCACAAAGAGGATCAAACTGAAAGGAGACACCGGTGTGAATAGATAACACAGGATCCACCAGTCACAAGAGGAGATAGTCACAGTTCACCCTTTCACCTCCCTGCACAGTGACTTCTTCCCAGGTCACAGAGCAGGACTAGAAAACTCTCCTATAGAAGTAAATGAGACTGAGTCAGTCTAAGTCTCCTATGTGCATGAAGCTGCTGTAAAGCATCTCTCTGACTGCTGTGAAAGCAGTGCAAACAAGGCCTAGTGGCCAAAGTGAGAACTGCAAGACTTATTATTATTATTATTTAAACATAGTGAAATTAATATGGAAAAAAAAAAAAAATTCCTCAAGAAAAAAGTGTTTATCATAAAAATGGGACGTGAACAATGACTCATTTTTTTGATAAAACATTCCCTTTAAGGCTAGGTTCACACGGTGTATTTGCAGGGCGTAATTACGCCCCGCAATTACGCCGTGTGGCCGGCACCTCGCCGGCCCATAGACATTCATATACACCACTGGTAATTCACATGTCACTTATCTCCCCCCGCGGCGGATTCGCCGAGCAGGGAGAGGAGACGTAATCCATAGTTCTCTATGAGAACTGTGGATTACCGTAATGACTGGGACGTATTCCAGCCGTAATTTGCGCACTCCGGCGCGTAATTACGGACTGAAATACGTCCGGTGTTAAGCCGTGTGAACATGGCCTAAGGCTAAGTCCACACAGCATATGTCAAAATGCCGTCCAAAACCCAACAGCATTTTGACGTTGCTGGACCGTGGCAGGAAAAAGCCGTGCGCAAAAGCCTTGGTCGGGTTTCGGATTGGTCTTTGGCCCCATATTCGAGAGGAATCCGGCGGAATATACAACATGTTACATATTGCGCCGGATTTGAAACCCGACGGTAAAAAAAAAGTGCTGTATGGACTACAACACGGATTTTTCATTGCTGTCTACGCAGCACAGGACATGGTCGGATTTTCGATGGATTCAGAAATTCCAATGGTATTCCTGTGCTGTGTAGACACAGCCTAAAACTGAAAGGCCGTGTTCACACGGCTTATTACCGACGGATTTCTGAGCCGTATTGAGCGCACAAATCCGCCGTGAATAAGGGGCGGGACGGGGGCGGGGCCAGAGCGCGGCGGGGGCGCCGCTCCCGGCCCCATAGACAATGCATTGTTTACGGCGCGTACGCTCCGTAAATAATGTGCATGTCACTTTCTCTCCCCGTGGCGGATTCGCCGAGCGGGGAGGAGCGACGGATTCCACTGTTCTCAATGAGAGCAGTGGATTACCGTAATTGCTGCCGCAGATTGGCGCCGTACTGAAGCGCAAATCCGGCGCGCAGTACGGCGCCAATACGCGGCAGAATAAGCAGTGTGAACGAGGCCAAAGAGTACAAGGTATTTTCGAGCATCTTGTGCACAGATATTCTGTTAAACTGCAGGGGGGAAAAAAAAATACAGTGCACACAAACACATATTTTCACTGCATCCAAATCCAACGTAAAGTGCTTACATATTGTAACCAGTGAAAGACAAGAAATCCATACTTAATCTGCCCGTTAACAAATTCTGAGCACAACCTGAGCCAAAGCCAGTGAAAGAACACAAGACCTTAGCAACCACCACATCCAAACTTCCACGTAGCATGAAGAAATTCAACTCCCTCACCGGAAACCAAGAGGAAAAATGCTACAGAAGCAGCCTACAGGGTTGCTAACTATAATGTGACTTATACGCAGCACCGCCTTAGGGGACAGCAAATACAGCGTGCCTCTACTAGCCAACCCAGAAAAGTGGCTTCTGTCAACAGTCACACTATGGGCCACATGTATGAACCTGTTTCGGTCTAAAACTCACTTATTTGCCCATAGGTTACTGTTTAGACCTAAACATTTTCATACATGTGGCCCTTAGTGTCTCAAAGTTATCTTTCACACAAAAAGTTATCCCAACAAAGTATTTCTATGCTGCTTTAGGCTGGGTTCGCTCGCTGCATTTTTGTCGTCTTCTTGCTGCGTTTCTAAACTGCATGAAGAAAAAGCATGCACTTTTTTCTTAACCTTTCCTGACAGCCGGTCCAAATTAAGTGCCAAGTTTTTTTTTCCTACACACCTTTCAAGAGCTATAACTTTTTTTTATTTTTCTATCTACATAGATATATGATGGTGTACCAAGATGGTGGCTCTATTACTTCCTGCCTTGGGCAGGAATTAACAGAAACGTTAACATGGCGGCTATAGAACCTTTCATTAGGCTTCCAGCTGCCATGGCAACCAATTGTGGTCAACCGGAGCTCAGCACCGTTTTTCTTTTATTTACGATGGTTAAACTGCAGGGATTGGACCGGCTCCGATCACTGCTGTTTGCAGCGAGCGTTAGCTGTAATTATCAGCTAGCACTTGCAAAAAAAGGCAACATGTGGTTCTTACCTTGTGGGTTCCAGGGCATTCACCAGTGGGGAGGCTGGGCTTAAAGTCCTTCTCTCTCTCCCTCACCCACATTTTCCCCACCCTTGGTTGAACTTGATGGACACGTGTCTTCTTTCAACCGTACTAACTAACTATGTGAACCCAGCCTTATAGTTACGTAAGTTGGTCCATTCCATTCATTGTTCAACAACCTAGTACGCAAAGTGACGTATGAAAGATTGAAGTGAATGTGCAAAGTGTGACATAGATAAACAGTCTGCAAATCGGACAGAGTTCAGGAATATTTTCAAACCATGTACTCCGTTGCACACAGGTATGCGTAGCAATACGCATTCAGTAGAACTGCAGAAAGTAAGCGATGGCCAGCACATACCTTCAACGCGATGCAGCTCTCTGCCTCATATACTATGATATTTCTCAGCATGTAAGCGCTCGAAAGAAGTGACCGGTCACTTCTTTTTATGGAGATACAATACAAATGTAAAATCACCGTCCAATTACACACCGCAATGCAACCAGCAGATACGTTGTGTGAACATACCCTTAAGCCATGTTCACATGGTTTAAAATGGGCCGTAATCTCGGTTTCGTAATTAAAGCGCCGAAGTCGGCAATTAACGGGCCGAAAACGGCCCATTCATATACGGTAATTCACAGTTTTTCATAGAGAACTATGGATTACGTCTCCCTCTCCCCGCCCGCATGATAGTCTATGGGCCGCGAAGTGCCGGCCCCCCGCTCACCGCCCCGCCCCCCGTCACACCGGCGTAATTGCGGGGGGTAAATTTCCCCTGCAAATACACCGTGTGAACATAGCCTTAGGCTATGTTCATACGGCTTAAAATGGGACTTATTTCAGTCCGAAAGTACGCGCCGTAGTGCGCGAATTACGGCTGGAATACGTCCCATCATTACGGTAATCCACAGTTCTCACAGAAAACTATGGATTACGTCTCCTCTCCCCGTTCGGCGAATCCGCCGCGGGGGGAGATAAGCGTCATTTTCTAGCGGCGTATACGTGCCGCTAAAAATGATAGTCTATGGGCCGACGAGGTGCCGGCCCCCCGCTCCCGCCCCCAGTCACACGGCGTAATTGCGGGGCGTAATTATGCCCCGCAAATAAGCCGTGTGAACCCAGCCTTAGGGTAAGTTCACAGGCGGTTTTTGTTTTAGCATCTTTCAACTTCATCAAAAACATAAGCAATAAAAAGATGCATGCCTTTTTTTCAAAAAATAAACCAGACTTCACCTGTGTTTCAAATAAGGGTTAATTACAAAACCACTTGTACTTAAAAAGATGCAAGAGTTTTTTTTAAAAAAAGGCATGTTTTTTGTGTTTTTCACACACACACATGCATTTTTTAATTCAGTTGAAAAGCTCAACAAAAATGCAGCAAAAACACAACGAAAACACGGCGTGTGAATCCAGCCTTAGAGCCAAGTATTGGTGGAAACGAGTGGCAAGTGACATCAGAATCAGCCATTAACTGCTCGTTTACTTATAGTCTGAATGGAGGGCAGGAGGAGTATCATTTATTCCCCAAAACAGTTGGCATTAGGCCGGATACACATTTTGGACGATATGTATGCATGTGGCTGCGCCAGGTCTGGCGTGTATTTAGCCAAAAAATAGCGTAGCCCCGTTCACTATTTGTAACCAGGCGCACTCCAATATCAGGCGCATTACAGAGCGCCCTCATATCGGGGTGGGGTGGGGGGCTGGAGGCGTCACACTAGAACCGTACGAAGCTACACATTTATAGCTACAGTACGACAAATCCAGGCGCATTACTGCTGGAACAGGTTGACCAAGTTATAAGTAGTTTACCTGAACCTGAATTGTCGCTTTTTAGCTAGAAAGCGCTAAATCTATAACCCGCAGTAGAACAGGTTCATAGATTCAGGCTTATTCTACACTACTATTGCAAGCAAAAAATGGTGCTTGGGCACCAAAAATCATACATGTCACCCTTTGTTTCCACCTGGGAATTCACTGTCAGCCATTGGTAATTTTTACCGCATAAAAGATTGGATTGGCCATAAAAAAACAAGCAATTACTGGAGTAAGGTAAGATTATTAAGTCACAATCAGACCTTGGGAATGGAGCATGAACGCAGGGTGTCACTATTAGCTTGAGGCTAAACTGGGGTTAGTATCCTAAGGTGAAGATTGCAAAACCCTCAAAAGGGGTTGTCCACTCTTAATTACAAAAAATTAAAAGTCCAGCAATTGTAATATAAGACAAAAATTACTTCTCCAATTGCCCGACAATCCAGCGCAGAATCTCAAGTTGGCTCTTCCGTTGTCTTTTTTCACAGTTGGTCTCACCCGCCATACTACTGCTATAATGGCTTTCATCGCTGAACTGCCAATAGGATATGACCACTGAGACCACCAATTGGCTACAGCAGTCACATGCCCAGCACTGGTAAACAGAGAGTGAAGCCCCTGCTGGGGTGTCCATGCTGGATTGCCAGGACACTGGAGCGATGAATACCGTTTTGTATAGTATAGTTAACCCCTTTAATTATCCAACAATGGGGTATGGCCACATGCAGCCGGGCCCGGTTCACACATCATGCCTGGGAACACCCGGACCCTATGTCCCGAGCGCTCACAGGCATGTCTGTGCGGACGCTTAGCGGAGCAGAGCACCGCCAGCGCTCTGCTCCGCTATTCTGTGTAGTAGGTGTAAGGCCATAGGCCTCAGACCTACTAGGAGTCAGGCCCGCGTCATCACACAGCTGCTCATCCGGGAACGGGAAAAGGTGAGTGTATTTATTTTTTTTCACCTAATGGGGCAAATTATCTATCTGGGGGCAGCTACCTGTCTACATGGGGGCTAACTACCTGGCTACATGGGGCAAGCTACCTGGGAGAAAACTAGCTAGATATCTGGGGGCAAACTACCTAGCTAACTGGGGGCAAACTACCTAGCTACCTGGGGGCAATTTACCTTGCTGCCATACTCATGATAGCCATCAACCACATGCAGATTTGTGTTTCTGTATCTTATAGGTTTTCCCTCTGGACTGTGTCGGACAAGAGTTGTATCCATTTCTTTAAGAAATTGGTCACCGATGGATGTTGTCGGGGAGTGTTTATTTAAATAAAGTGTTTTTGTGTTGTTTCAAGGTATTTTTTACCACTATTTTTCGGGTGTTAGTAATAGAGGTCTCTGACAGACGTCTCTCTATTACTAGCGCTGAGGCTTGGTGTCAGCCAGTGGTGATTTTCTGTCACCCAAAGGCTGACAGGACCCAGCGCTAGTAATAGAGAGACGTCTGTCAAACACCTTTACTACTAACACTGGAAATAAATGGTAAAAACACACTGTCACAGCACAAAAAACACAGTATTTAAATAAACTCCACCGACCTCCACTACCATTGTATTAAAGAAATGGATCAAACACTGGTTCAATAAGTCCATCAAAGTCCAACTGTGAAATCTGTAGGAAAAACAAACACTACAAAAAGCATGAACTCCATCCCCTGCACCACCAAGAGACCATGCATCATGCCTGCAGCTGATCTTCTGGGTGCAGGGGAAGGAGTTCGGGCCACACACTATGATTCTGAGGGGTACAGACCAGAACTGTAGCACAATCTCCAGGAGGTTAGTCCTCTGTTCCTCCTCGGAGACTGGGCCTCTAAGTTATAGCCTACACTTGCTCTCCCACTTGTGGGAAGTTTGTAAAAAGTTGGGAAAAGTAAAGAGCTGCTAGAAAAGTGTCGATTCTAAGATATTTGTGTCCAAATCTGCAGGGACGAGTGTTAGCTCATAAGACTCATAAGAGAAACGTCACCTGTGAGTCACTAAATATAACTGAACTGTAATCAATTATATGTGTGCAAAGTGTCATGGTTTATATTCAGTACTGATGTGGCGGAATTATTCAGTCACTATGTGGTGGTGATATGTGGTCATGGTGTGGCGGTATTATTCAGTCACTATGTGGTGTGATATGTGGTCATGGTGTGGTGGTATAATTCAGTCACTATGTGGTCATGAAGGTGCGCATGGGCTCTGAAATTTATAGGGCCAGCATGTGTGGTTAAACTTCTCTTGCCCAATCACCTGTGAGTATTTATAGGCGCTATTTCTCCCAGCCTCTTGCCAGATTGTTAGCGCACTGTGATAGTTTCTAGACTAGTGTTCGTGTACGATTTTTCTGGTTCCCCAAAAATGACTGTACTCCGTCTGTCTTAACCTTCTGCCTGGGACCCAGTCTTCGATTGAATGCTGCCTGCCCTGCCGCTAATAACCCGACTACGTCTTTGCTTAAACCTTCTGTATCCCGCACGCACGCAAGCCACCACCACCACGAGTGACCTGGTTGAGGGGATAGAATGATGAAGAGAAGGACCTCAGCATAAAAACGTCCTTCTCTTCATCATTCTGGATTTCTGATGGTGGATATTAGGCCATTCCACCTGGGGACAGTCTACTGCATCATGCAACCTGCTCTTCCCCCTTAACTTGCTTCCCCACGGTCACTCATGACAAGCTCTCCTCTCTACTGTCCAAATCCAACCTCACTACCTGTAGTCTTGACCCACTGCCATCCCACCTCATCCCAGACCTCACCCATCTCTTCAACCTATCACTATCCTCTGGCATCTTCCCTTCCGCCTTTAAACATGCTACTATCACTCCAATCCTTAAAAAACAACCCTTGACCCCTCTTCTCTGTCCAACTATCGCCCCATCTCACTGCTCCCTTTTGCTTCCAAACTCCTCGAGCAGCACGTCTATCTTCAACTGTCCTCCCACCTCTCCTCCAACTCTCTTCTTGACCCACTACAATCTGGTTTCTGACCCCACCACTCCACCGAAAACGCCCTAACCAAAGTCACCAATGACCTAGTAACTGATAAAGCCTCATGTCACTAATCTGTGCTTCTTCTCTTAGACCTGTCCTCTGCCTTTGACACTGTCGACCATTCCCTCCTGCTACAAATCCTCTCCTCCCTCGGCATCACAGACTTGGCTCTTTCCTGGATCTCCTCGTACCTCACTGATCGGACTTTCAGCGTCTCTCATTCTCGCTCCACCTCCTCCCCCCGGCCTCTCTCTGTCGGTGTCCCCCACGGGTCAGTCCTGGGCCCACTACTCTTCTCTATCTACACCCTGGGCCTCGGTCAGCTCATAGCCTCACACGGATTTCATTACCACCTGTATGCTGACGATACCCAACTCTACATCTCCGGCCCAGATGTCACCTCTCTTCTCTCCCGGATCCCTGACTGTCTGTCCTCCATCTCCTTCTTCTCATCACTTCTCCTAAAACTAAATGTGGAGAAAACAGAACTCATCATCTTTCCACCATCCAACTCTACCCCTGCCCCGATCTCTCTATTACAGTCAATGGCTCTACACTCTCACCTGTTCCGCAAGTCCGCTGCCTTGGGGTAATCCTAGACTCCGCTCTATCTTTCAAACCCCACATCCAAACCCTCACCTCTGCCTGCCGCCTCCACCTGAAAAACATCTCTCGCATCCGCTCATTCCTCAACTATGACACTACAAAAATGCTGGTCCATGCCCTTGTCATCTCCCGCCTAGACTACTGCAACATCCTTCTCTGTGGCCTCCCAGCTAGCACTCTCGCTCCCCTCCAAACCATCCTTAACTCTGCTGCCCGTCTTATCCACCTCTCTCCTCGCTACTCCTCTGCCTCTCCCCTCTGCCAATCCCTTCACTGGCTTCCCATTGCCCAGCGAATTCATTTCAAGCTACTAACCATGACCTACAAGGCTCTCCATGACCTCTCCCCTCCATACATCTCTGCCCTAATTTCCAAATATCTCCCCTCACGCAATCTCCGCTTTTCTCAGGACCTTCTTCTCTGCTCTTCCCTTATCAGCTCCTCCCACAACCGTCTCCAAGACTTCTCCCGTGCTTCACCAACACTCTGGAACTCACTGCCACAACACCTCAGACTCTCCTCCACTTTCACCAGCTTCAAAAGCAACCTGAAAAACCCAACTCTTCATGCTTGCCTATAACCTTCACTAACCTTGTCACTACTTCCTCCACAAACATGTCCGCCCCTCACCTCTTGTCTCTTTCCCCCTCCTTGTAGATTGTAAGCCCTCGCGGGTAGGGTCCTCTCTCCCTTTGTCGTGCCAATTGTCATTACAACTTATCACTGTACTCGTTATGTAATGTTATGTATGTGACCCCCTTGAATGTACAGCGCCCTGGAATCAATGGCGCTGTAAAATAAATAATAATAACAATAATTTATCTTTGGATTCCAGTGCTGACCCAATTTTGTTTGTTGCTGGTTGAGGGGATAGTGACCTAAGAGTTTCCTTGAAGCAGAATCCAAGACCTCTTGCGGAGGTTAAAAGGGTTGTCTCATCTCACTGTTTCATAGAGCAAGGCAGCATTCTTTCATTCATGCATCCTGTCACTTCCTGGTCAAGCTGTCTGTAATTAGCAGATGATCACCATGTATTCAGACTTCTGCTAATTAGTCAAGATTAGATAAACAATCTCCTGCTACCAGGTTCAGAGAAGCTGCAGAGCTAAAGTAAACAGTAGTAATTAGTGTCTTTTGTCTAAAAAATCAGATAACACACAAGCTCTCAGGCTGCCAGCAGTTCTGTGCTGCAACCTGTGTGATGACATCACTCCCTATCAGAGAAGACAAACAGCAGAGGGAGAACAAGCAAACAGGTCGGTAACTAGAGAAACCTGAAAGTACTCAGGTGATAAAATCACTTGCAGCTCAACAAAAAAAAAAAAAAATGAACAAATCAATATATTTGGAAAACGTCTTCATTTAGTGTTCCCTACATGTTGAAAGCTAATCTTTGTAGTGAGACAATCCCTTTAAGCAGAATAGAAAAGCGCTCCTTAGCCTACCTCTCCCTGGTGAGGCCCTGTGCCAAACTCGTGGTTGGCACAGAGGATCTGCTCCTTTCACGTTACACTTAGAGAGTATTTAGCGGTAGTTGGTAGCCAATTAAATGTCTTTATAATGAAGTCAGTGATAGATACGGTCTACTACATTCTCAAGTAGTTAGCCGATTAGTGGAAATAGAGTATTAGAAATGTCGACGCTTATATATCGAAATAGATTTTATGCTTTTTTTGTATTACCTTTAATGCTATGATTGGGTATATCAGTGCTGGTACCACTCCATGAAGTGGTACCAGCAGTTCCCCTTTACTCTACCTCCATTTTCTTAATTCTCAGGATACATCATTTGTGGTTATCTCTTGCTGATATTGTTATGGGCGTTTGACTGGACCCAAGCAACCAATTAAGTGCAGACTTTTGTAGGCGGTATTATATCCTGACAGAGCTACACAAATTTTGCACATGGTCCTAGTTTTTTCCTATGTACAGCTGCTCCAAACTCCATTTTTAGTTTTGTCATCCTTACCCCAACAAAATCTTGACATACACTTCTTTATTAGTCCTTGAATTTTCTTTTAAGTCTGTTATTTCAGCATCAAACCAGAAACCACGGTCCTCTGGCGTTTCGATGTTGTAGTTGACCATGACCAGGGCACCGACTTTTAGGTCACTCCACTTCAAAGTGGTTCTCGCCCTGGGCCGCAGATTTCTGGGTTCAATTTCTACGACCCCATTTTCAGGATAACTAAAATAGAAGAATTTGTTTTAAATTGATGAGTTACTCAAAGTCAATACATGGAAGCAGGTTTAAAGGGTACAAATTTGAAAAAAGAAAAAAAATATATATACATTTACAATCTCCCAGAAGATGAGGCAAATCTCCTGGTCACCCATGCTCTACCTCCCCGCCCCCATGTTCCTGAGGACCTCGTGGGTGCAGAACAAGTCCCGACACGAGGTCTGGAAGTGAAGAGGACAGCAGGAATAGGGGGCAGTAAGGATCTGCACATCTGGCCTGAGGTCCATATACATGGGGATCTGGCCTGAGGTGTGCACAAAAGTTTAGAGGCTCTGGTGAGTCTGATTTATTTAGGGGATCACAGATGATCTGAATTTACTTAGAGTGTCAGGTCTAGGGGCTGTATTAATTTTAGGATCTGGTGTCGTTATTTTGGGGGTTTGCAGATTCTCCCCAATAAACACCCTCAAAAGTTGGCAAATACGGAGAGAAGGTAGGTTTCTGGGAAACATTCTAATAATGTCATTAAAAGGGTTTTGCCACGAAGTAAAATTGACGTAGGAAGTTTGTAAATTAAACAATAAACATTTTCACCATTCATTATTATTAAAAATTCTGCACCGTTTTTGTTTTAGCTGCTACTTTAGTGATCCATTGTTTACAGCTAGTCTCCAGGGGATACGACCAGGGCTGTGAGCTCCTCAGTCCTGGTCGCACATGCCCAGACATCACCTCTCTTCTCAGGCAGCTACTGAGTGTTCAATCCCCAAGTGCTGTCATTCTACTCCTGTCCTTTGGACCAGTTAGTAATAAGTCAAACAGTGCAAATAAAAAAAAAAGAAACCTCAATCAGGTCTGTGCATTGATAAAGAGGAAAAAAAATCCACAGGTTTGGTTCCTGCAGGGATTTGAACCAAGGACCCTTGTGCTGTAAAGCAAAAATGTTACCTCTAAGCTACAGGGTAGCTACTTACAATTCCATATATAAATGGACCTCTTTGACTAGAGAGAGGAAAGGCATGATGTCATCCTGCTGGGTCACATGATAGGCAAATCAAACAAATCACACACGCCCCCTTCTGAGCACACAGAGCTCGAGGCAGGAGATATGAAATGAGATTGTGGCAGAACCCCTTTAAAATAAAACTGGTTGTTACCGATATTAACCTACATGAAATACCATTTTACGGGTAAACGGATCATCATAAACACCAAAAAGCCATTTAACTAATGTATGCCAAAATTCACAGATCGTTATAAAAGTATACCATAAAGGATACAATTTATTATATATGTATTTTTTTATTTTTAAAACCATGAAACCCTAATAACGTTTGCCACTGTACACCTATAGTGTATGCTCACACGGCCTAATTGCGGGCGCATTTCGGAATACGTCATGTGGACATACCCATACAGTAACATGTGTCACAGCCTTCCATCAGAGGCTACGGTGGTAAATTCTCTTGATGTAAACCTCAGATACAAGGTTAAAGGAGAGTGTGAACAGTGTCATGTTGGTCATTCTGTCAGGTGTGGTCTTTCTGCCCTGAGAGCCCGATGTGATAGAAGAGAGAAGCTGAGCTCTGTGATATATAGGGTTACATAATAGAGGAGAGGAGCTGAGCTCTGTGATACATAGGGTTATATGATAGAGGAGAGGAGCTGAGCTCTGTGATATATAGAGTTATATGATAGAGGAGAGGAGAGGAGCTCTGTGATATATATGGTTAAATGAATGAGGAGAGAAGCTGATCTCTGTGATATATAGGGTTATATGATAGAGGAGAGAAGCTGAGCTCTGTGATATATAGGGTTATATGATAGAGGAGAGGAGCTGAGCTCTGTGATATATAGGGTTATATGATAGAGCATGTCAGAATTTATTTGCCATCTCTCTTCTTGACTACACGGCTTAAAAGCCTGCTGCAGCCCGAGCGTCAGCGTGCAACATGTTGTTACTTGTAGAGTCGGATCTGTGCGGCTGCCCAATTTCGGAGCCGTTTACTACAGAATTTTTTATTTCATTACCATGGAAACCACTCCTCGCAGGTTCCGATTACAATACTGGCGATAAAAAAGCACCGCTCGCAGTTTAACTAGTACTAGAACGTATCCATCGCTGCAGCAGGCGAGCAGAAATGTATTCCCAATAAAGAAAACTTTGATTGTATCTAATTAAAATAGCCGACCGTGACGCCAGGTGTCAAATCTTAAAAATGCGTCGAAATGATCGTAAAACAAAAATTTCTTATCGGTCTGTTTTGGTGCAGTCACTGCAGCAAAGAACGGATCCGAAAATGAAGACAGTGTTGTGAAGGTCTCAGCCAAATCAATATCCTGGCTGCAGAGTCGATGTGTAGGCTAAGGGCTTGTCCCCATGGCACAGGTTATTTGTTGGTTTTTCAGATGGTTTGCGGTTTTACAAACAGTCTGAAAACCGACAAGCAACGCTCCCCCATAGACTTCAATAGAAAATCCATGCAGCAGCCCCCACTGCACGGATTTTCCACTAGGCGATTTTTTACACTGCCGGGGGTCAGAAAAAACTTAGAACATGTGCATTCTTCTGCCCAGTGCTCGGGCAAGAACATGAACATGTGGGTGCAAAGGAGATCAGCTTGGATACACAGACCGTGGACAAAAGCCGCCCCTTGTGTGACAAAAAAAAAAAGACCAAATATCGGTCGGGAAATCCGACCGGTATTTGGTCTTTGCCATGAAAATGCACCCCAAGACTATGTTCACACGGCTTAATTACGGGACGTATTTTGCCCCGCAATTAGGCCGTCTGTACGGGGGCGGGGAGGAGGGGGCCAGTTCTATGAGAACTGTGGATTACTGCAATGACTGGGACGTATCTCGCCCCGTACGGCGCGGAATACAGGGCGAGATACAAGAGCCTAAGGGGTATGTTCACACGGCGTAATCGTGGCGCGTACAGTACGCGCCACAATACGACGGGTGTTTTGGGAGTCGCGTAGATCAGCGCGTACTGCCGTACTCCCGGCCCCATTAACATGCATTACCCGCGGCACTTAATCGGCGCAAATAATTGACATGTCACTTATCTCCCCGCGTGTACAGTTCGACCGTATTGTACGAGCGGGGAGAGGAGGAATAATCCATAGTTCTCTATGGGAGCTATGGATTACCGTAATTGCTCCGCGCATCTTGCCGCGTATTAAGCGCAAATACGCTGCGAAACGCTCGTCGCAATTACGCCGTGTGAACATACCCTAAGGGAACATCCACACGGCACAGGACAAATACCGGTCGGTTTATCCGACCGGTATTTTTCCTGTTTCGTGCCGTGCACACGGCCGCCGGGGGACGGCCTTTCTCTATGGTTGCGAGAAAAGTTCTCCCCCATTCACATAGATTTGTTCATATTCCGTCCTAAAACCAGACGGAAGAATGAACATGTTCTATGTTTCTCGGACCGCCGCTGCACGTATTTTCCATTAAGGTCCATGTAAATATTTTTCAGCCGGTTTGCAGCCGGTTTTCAAATCCGAGAACTGGCTGAAAAACCATGCCGTGGGGACAAGCCCTAAGAGTGAAAGCAAGATACAAGGTAGCTTGCTGGAAAACAAAGCATGGAAGCAACAACATTTTCAACAGTGTCAAAATTGCTCAAATTTTTTGCCTTTCCACTACCTTAATGGTCTTCAAAAGAAAATCAACAAAAGAACCAGTTCGTACATATGGTCATACCAGATCGGATGTCTTCCATCAGCACAAGACTTACTCGTCATATTTTATAAAATAAGTTACATCCTCATCATCCACGTAGTCAGAGTAAGAAGTGGAAGGGGTGGTATCCGAAACGCCGGAGTTCTCTCTGGAGTGTTCTGGACTCAGGCTTCCATTGGTCCCTTTAAAAGAGTGGCCACCTTTACCATGAGCCTTGCCGTTCTTGTGTCCCTTTGCGACTCTGGTGACATTTTCAACATGTGCTTCAAACCATGCTCCAATGGTGATATCCCGGACATCGACCAGCTCATTGATCTATAATAACACAAATATGAAAGGAAATTCAATGCATTACAGCGCTCCCTCAACAGGCAATACTAATTAGTTCTGGGACGACCATTGTATGATGAAACCATAACTCTATGGAAAAGTGGCAATTGGTTCTGAGGTCCTGAAATGTCACCAACATAATGTAAAATGAAGATTAAAAACTAATTGGATAATTAATCTGGATAAAGCAAGTCCTCATATGAAACATCTGAAAGAGCTGCTGGAAGCTGGAAATCACTTTCTATGTTGAGGACAGGAGCTTCTTTGGCTCATGGACTTTATACTCAATGTACCAGAAAAAAAGAAATTGGGGCCCTCACCTAGTGCCCAAAGGAGCCCCTCATGCTGTCACAGGTAAAGAGCAGTGCAGGACATGTGCAGAAGTGTAGTACCGCACTCTACAGTAGAGAGGCAATACTAGACTGCCAATCACTGCATGCACCTCACTAATACATGTAAGAGCAGTACAGGACATGTAGTACCAGACTGTACTGTAGAGAGGTGCTACTAGACCATCAATCACTGCATGCACCTCACTAACACATGTAAGAGCAGTACAGGACATTTTAGTACCGCACTTTTACTGTAGAAAGGCACTGCTAGACCCCCAAATCACTGCATGCACCTCACTAATACATGAAAGAGCAGTACAGGAGATGTAGTCCCGCACTGTGCTGTAGAGGGGCGCTACAAACCCGCCAATCACTGCATGCATCTCACTAATACATGTAAGAGCAGTACAGGACATGTATTTCCCGCACTATACTGTAGAGGGGGAGCTACAGACCGCCAATCACTGCAGCACCTCACTAATACATTAAAAGCAGTACAGGACATGTAGTACCGCACTATACTGTAGAGAGGCGCTAATAGACCCCCCATCACTGCATGCCCCTCACTAACACATTTTAAGGCAAAAGGAATGAGTACCGACTAACTGTAAGACGCTATAACCAACCCCATCACGCATGACCACACAAATACTGTAGGCATACAGGACATGAGCCCCCGCACTATACTGTAGAAGGCCTACAGACTCCCTTCACTGCATGCCCCTCACTAATCATGAAAAGCAGACAGCACAAAACGTATGTGTGTAGAGAGGCGTAAAGACCCTAATCCGCATGACCCACAACAATGTAAGAGCAGTACAGGAATTGCACTGCCTTTAGACTCTAAAAAAATACTAACCCCAACATTTAATGCACTTACGAAACAGGACTTCACAAGTAAAAATGTTCAGAAATTGCTTGGTTCTTCCATCCATTTCTTAGAGCAGGTTTGAAACACGTCAAGGATAGAAGTTGGACGTCAACATTATTTTAGAATGTTGAAATAAAATCTTAGTGGTTTCAGCAACAACTTTTCTGGTTCCAGATAATCACATGTACCTACTGCTAAATTTTGAATTCTGGTAGAGCCCAAATTTTGCTGTCGATTGTGGGAAAATCGTACAATCAGTCACCAGCCTTTTACTTGACAGTAAATAAAATATCACACCCTAATTAAAAAAAAAAAAAAAAAGGGAAGTGAATCCTAAAAAAAAAAAAGCGGGTGATTTTTTGTAAGATTTTTCTGTGTTAGACTGAATTCGGTTCACCAAAATAAAGCCCTACCCAAATCTGAAGAACAACTTGTACCTTTTAGAAATTTGCTTGTACCCCAAAACCCTGAAAGGGAGCCTACACCTAGTCATTTAAATTTCCAGGTTTGTCATGTTACACAAAAAAGGGAAAGGAAACTAGTTCTTTGTTGACATATTTTTTAAAGAGAATGTAAATCAAAAATGATCATTTTTTTTAATGTGTTTTGTTAAACAATTTTTTTTTGGAATTTGTTTTTTTTTATTTTTCACTCACTTAAATATTTTTTTAATAATTTTTAAGTCTTGCAGTTTTCATTTTTGGGCCCTGGGCCCCTTTGTTGCACTGCTTTAACGCAGTCAAGAGATGCTTTACACAACTTCATGCACAAAGAGACTTAAGACTGATCAGCCCCGTTTAACTTCTGTAGGAGATTTTAGTCATGCTCTTGACCTGGGAATAATAGTGTGCAGGAGGTGAAGGTGAACCTACATCTCCTTTTGTACGGGGATCCTGGTTTACTTTTCCACTGGGCTCCTTTCATTTTGACCCCTTGTGCTATAATGAGCAACAACTGAGAATCTTTCTGTACGAACAGGGAAGTTGAAAATTATTAGGCAAAAGGGGCCAAAAGTAAAAACTGCAGGACTTAAAAATTTTTAAAAAAATATTGAAACAAAAAATATAACCAAAAAATTTTAAAAAAATGGTTGAACAAAAAATGTGATTAAACAAAAAGTCTTTTTTTATGAACATTTCCCTTAATTTATTTTTTTTGCCCTAGGAAAAGGTCTGCAAAATGCGCCCTCCACTGTTAAAACTACAACTCGTACATCCCAAGATACGATTTTATAAAAGCATGATGGGGGTTGTAGTTTTCCAACAGCTGGGGGGCCGCGTTTTCAGTCCCCGCCCCGGTGCCTACAAACAGGGGAATTGTACTGTTAAGATGCATTGCGTGCAATGCCCCAAGCGATTTTTGCTAAAAAAGAGAAAGAACTGAATTGCAATAAGCACACCCAAAATACTTGGGGGGGAGGGGGGGGGGGGGGGGATCTTTACGTTGCTCAAACAAAATAAAAAAAACGGGGAGAAACCATCACCCCTATAAGAACCACTAGACTGCAGATAAACAGAAAAAGTGCTGGACCAGTATACACAGCAATGATCAAGCAATAATCCCATATACAGGCAGTCCCCGACTTACACCTGTCCCCTAGCTATAAACGGAGACTTAGGGCGCGACCCACGGCACAGGACAAATACTGGTCGGTTAATCCGACCGGTATTTGTCCGGTTTTTGTGCCGTGCACACGGCCACAGGGGGGCGGCTTTTCTCTGTGATGAGCGGAGAAAAGCCCTCGCCCTTCCCATTGACATGTTCATATTCCGTCCGAAAACCGGACGGGAGAATGAACAAGTACAATGTGCCCGTGTAAAAGTTTGGGGGCGGTTTTTAAGGCGGTATTCAAAACCCCAAAACGTCTGAAAAAAATGGCTGCAAACCAGTGCTGTGGGGACATGACCTTAAGGGGCATGCTGGCCTTTGTAGTTCCATGTTCCACAGCAGATAGTAGCTGTGGAATGACAAGTTCCAGCATGCCACAGCAGCATGAAGTGCACAAACAGCAAAACAAAGGTAAAAACCCTTCCCTGCACTATCCAAAACGAAAGAAAAAAAAACTTTTGTGCTGGAGTTACATTTATTATAAATACCTGTTCTGACTTGCATACAAATTCCGCTTAAGAACAAACCTACTGTCCCTCTCCCGTTTGTAACCCGGGAACTGCCTGTATTCTAAAGTAGAGCCGGATCTTTTTTATGGGAAAAATTACTCTTCATCCATAAAACAACTGCTCTAAGGTGGATGGGAGGTAGGCACCCAATTAATCATTGGAGAGAGCTGGTTCACATGGCTAATACATGTTGTAGGATATAGGGAATGTCCTCTGAAATTATCAAGAGGTATGGGGAGTGTGGTGTTCTTCCCCACAAAAACTACATTCCTGTGTCTCGAAGATTATGCCTCTTCTTAAGATTTGAGGGGTTCCCTAATATATGAACAACACTTTCCAAATCTAGAGCTGGTGTGCAACCTTTTTCATATCTATTATAGTTGAACATGGGAATGCTATTCATGCAAAACTTGGTTGCTATCATAACCTGGTTTTTGTAAAAACCACACGTGCAACAAATGTAAATGAGTACAAATCATTAAAGGGGTTGTCTCACTACATTGATTCATGTTACCACAGTCCTGTTTTCGTGGCTTCACTTTGAATTCAGGGGTGTGTTTACTGGCTTCTACAAGGCTGCAGTAGAAGCCATGGTCTGTAGCTATAGCAACCAGTGCTGGCAGCCTATCAGGAGAGATCAAACAGGTCTGTAGCTATAGAAACCAGCGCTGGCAGCCTACCATGAGATATTGAACAGGTCTGTAGCTATAGCGACCTGAGGGATATCTAGGAATAGGTAGGACACTGTTAATGGACATATATTTTTGCAAGATCTTTAACATAAAAAGCAGCAATCCTTGTAGTGAGACAATCCCTTTAATTGTCCATTACTTCATTTTTTTCTGTGAGTGCAATAAAACAAAGTGAAATGAAAAAACATTGAAAAAGAACAAAAAACAGAAAATAAGAAAATATATATTATATAAGAAAAAGAGCAACAGTTTGCAATGTACTTGACATGGCGTGCCTGACTGTAGAGAGAACACAACCATTCCCCAAGATCACATCTCAAGATCCTAAGGCACAGGTGTCAAACTGCGGCCCTCCAGCTGTTGGGAAACTACAACTCCCATCATGAATTTGTATAATTATAACACGGGCTGATGGGAGTTGTAGTTTCCCAACAGCTGGAGGGCCGCAGTTTGACACCCATGTCCTAAGGGAAAGTGACAAGTCATTGTTTTCGTCCGATTCTGCCGTTGCCAACGTGTTTCCAGCGATTATTTCTCATGCTTATTGCATGTGGATTTAGGTTTGTTTTTTGGGATTTGGTTTAGCGTTTTACAATCAGAAGCAACTCCAGTTCATTCCTATGTGGTTTTGGACATGGATCCACGGTAAAAACAAGATTTTGATGGGGGGGGAATTCTTCGGTTGCGTTCACACAGCAAAGACAAGATACCGGTCAGATTTTCTGACCAGTATTATGTCTTTTGGCATGCAGGGGGGGGCGGCTTTTCTCCCTGTTTTGCGGATTCAAGCCGTCCCCCTTCACAACCACATGTTCATGTTCTGCCGGAAAACCGAGCAGAAGAATGAACGCGTTCTAAATTTTTAGGAATGCTGGCGGTGTAAAAAGACTGTCCAGCGGAAAATCCTTGGAGTGGGGACTGCTGCACGGATTTTTCTATTTAAATCCAATTAAAAGGTTGACAGTCGGTTTACAGTCTGTTTTCAAATCCCAAAACCATCTGTAAAACCGACTGAAAACCCTGCCGTGGGGACAAGCCTTTAAAGGGGTTTTATCGTTAGAAGCTTTCGTAGACTTGAGCTGTTTCTACCCGTTTCAGTTTCAAATCCAAACAGTAACTTTTAGCCCTGCCCCCGACGGCCCTAAAACTTTATATCATCAAGATATAAATTTCCATGATGGAAAAGTGACACAATTACAAAACTTATTTTAGTGCCACTTTTTCTGTTAAAAAAAAATAAAAAACTCTTTTTTTCCACAATATTCCCTCAAATTAAAAAAAAATTTAAAAAAATGTAAAAATGACACCAAAATAAAGCCCAATATTTGATGGAAAAAGGTGGGAAAAATTAGTATAATAACAGGCCACGAAAAAGCGTTATAGTTTTCAAACAAATTCAGAAAGCGGAAATGTCTGGTCGGAACTGTTAAAAACGAAATTGCCTCGATAACCCATTAGGCACATTGCTTAAATTGGGGCTAATGTGGTTCTTTAATGCAAAGTTAATTGACTGGCAAACCAGCAAATTTTCGCTTCCTTTCTACACACAGTGAATCTTCACAGGCTTAATTGCTGAGGCCAACTATATCCAGCCTGAAGTGGTAGAAAAAGAGAACAATGGGCTGCGCTCCGCTACCACACGGTGGAAGAAAAAAAAAAATGCAGATGGCTTATATTACAGCCGATTTTGGTTTGCAGGGGACGCCTGCAGACAAATTTTGCTTTTCGGTTTTCCTGTTTTTTTCCCTTTAAAGGGGGCCCGGCCGCACGACAGGTCTCAACGCTACAAAAAACCGAGTTGGGGATCTTTGGCACTTTGCATTAAACAAGCTGCAACTTTGTGGCGCTCAAAAAGACAGAATTTTCCCCTTTCACTGGGGGGAATCAATGGTTTCCAAAAAAACTTTTTATAAAAAAGCAACCCTTGTTACCCCAAAGGGGGCCGTTACACGGCAATGACAAATACGGGGGTTATGCGAGGTATTTGCACGTCTGCAGTTGTCCCCACACCAGGGGGGGGGGGGGGTTTCCCGCCATGGGGCAAAAAAGCCCCCCCCTTCACTTTAAATGCCATTTTTCCGTCGGAAACTGGACGGAAGAATGTAAATACATAATTTTTTGGGGGGAAAAAACCCCCCGGGCGAAAACCCTGAGGGGGGAACGCTGCACGGCTTTCCATAGAGCACCTTGTGCCATTTTGGGAGGGTTTTTTCAGGCGGTCTGCAAAACCGAAAACCGCAAAATTTTTTACTTATACGCCCCCTTTCCCTCATGACCTGCACTCTTCTACAATCAGAAACACAAAAAATTGTGCTCGGTTTTGTTAAACTTTAAAGGGGAAACGGACGGTGTTTTGGAGAGTTCATAGAAGCGGGTTAAAACTGTAACAACCTCCACGTGAAGGAGAAGAATAAATGCTCAAGTTCAAGAAACTGTCTAACTAAATGAGGCCTGGGGAAATGTAAGCGCTCTTACAAAATGGACTGCTTTTGGAAGGACGTGACATGTGGATTCAGGAGGGTGGGGGGGGGGAAGCACACTGACCGGAGGAGCAGAAAGTGAAGGGGGGAAAGTGTCATTTACGAAACACCCACTGGGGGGGAAGAAAAGCCCCGGAATTTTCAGGAACTGAGGAATAAAGCTTCAAAAAAACAGCCGAACTGGAATGATCTCCCTTTAACCCCCAGAAGCATGTGTGAACTCGGCTGCAGGAAGATCCCCAGGTCATGGCCCCAAGAGGGTCACTAACTGACAGCAGAGAAGGATGGCGTAGTCAAGTATGGAGTTAGCAATTTTCAACAGGACAGTAGTCAAGATGCAGCAAGTCAGAGGATGAGATGGAAGAATAGTCAGGAACAGAGCCAAGGATGAGAAAAGAGGTACCAGATGAGCAATCCAAAGAGCAAGGCAGAGGATGACATGGAAGAATAGTCAGGAACAGAGCCAAGGATGAGAAAAGAGGTACGAGATGAGCAATCCAAAGAGCACGGCAGAGGATGAGATAGAAGAATAGTCAGGAGCGGAGACAAGAGTGAGAAGACAGGTACAAGACAAACAAATTTAAAGGGGAAGGGGAGAGGACGAGATGGAAGAAATCAGGGGAAAAAGCCCAAAGGGTAGAAAAGAGGTACCAGATGAGCAATCCAAAGAGCAAGGGAAGGGCGAAATGGAAAAATATCAAACAGAGCCCATGGATGAGAAAAGAGGTACCAGATGAGCAATCCAAAGAGCAAGGCAGAGGACGAAATGTAAGAATAGTCAGGAACAGAGCCAAGGATGAGAAAAGAGGTACCAGATGAGCAATCCAAAGAGCAAGGAAGGCGAGTGGAAGAAAGTCAGGAACAAGCCCAAAGGGGAGAAAAAAAGGTCCAATGACAAACCAAAGACAAGGGAAGGGGGACATGGAAGGAAGGGAGGGACCGAGCTAACAGTGAGAGAATAGGTAAAAGACAACAATCTGAAGGGCAAGGGAAAC